>JBCNJP010000009.1:65455090-65472146 GCA_039602395.1 Deinandra increscens subsp. villosa | reverse complement strand
GATAAAGCTTATACCCTGATGACGTGTGCTGAAGTGTCTATCAAAAATCAGTCAAGTCGAAAAGGGAAAATCCCGAGTGACTAAACACACACGTAGGGCAGTGTACCCATCGTATGCAGAATAGTATCGGCAAATACCCGGATGTCAAATCCAAGGACGCAATGCAGGCTCTCGATATGCGAACTTTGCTAATATTTAACCTAAAATATTTTGGGTTTTCAGATAAACAAAGAAAAAGATAAGCAAATAACTAGAAACAACTAAGGAACAAAGCAGTTGAATCTAAAAATGAAAATCAGTAATGAGACAGATATCACTCAGATAAGAATCCTCTAAGCATGACTTTGACCTCCAATATGACTAATCAATATGACAACTACCCTGCAAATGATAACTACCAAGGCAACCTAGACTATAGACACATCCTAGTTACCAAGGCAATCCCAAATAAAAGTCCAGGTAGAAAACTGAATGAAACTGCCTAATTGCCTAGTTGCTTCGGTCAAAGCTAACCAAACACACACCAAACAGGAATCACACGAGGAAGGTCTTCCTAAGTAGGCACTATAACGTGAATAAATCTGAATTGAGACCCTAAGAACTTAGGCAATGCTAAACACGAAATGACAAGTCAAAATCTTACGGTCATAAGCGTTCTAACCAACCAATCAATATCTAGCAACCACCTAATGTGCAAAACGAATCGGTCAACTCAATTTCAACACAAATACATATAAGATCAGCCCCAAATCTGAATCATACAATCATGTAGACGGACATCGGATCATGCATTAACCTAAAACTATAAAAGTCCAAGATTAACAATGAGGAATTTAACAATTTGGTTGAAGTTCTTCAATCCACATCAAATTACCCACATCATATGATTTAAATAGAAGCTAACAATGCATATATGATCATTCAAAGCATCCAATTCAGAATTAATAGGCAATTTCATCAAGTCATAATGAAAAGTCAAACCGAAAAGTCAAAACATGCTTAAAATCATCAAATCCAAGTGATAAAAGGAAATCTAGCCTATCATCATGAATCTAAACATGAAGCAACTCAGATCCGATGTAAACATATCAAAACAAACAAGATCTAGGAAGAAATCAAGGAAGAATGATGAAACCCAAACCGAAATCTTCACTTTTCCAAGCTTTTTCTCCCAAAATCCTTGCTACTTTGGCCTTGATCTCTCCAAAATCAGTCTCAGAACCCTTAAAATATGTAAACTAGTCGAAATGGGGGAGAGTGTGTGGAGAAAAACAGCCTCCAATCTTTTTATAGGGGTTTTCAAGGGTTTTTCACGTCTGGTGATCGATGCGGGCCATCTGGGTGTGAATAAGTGCAGCATGCGGCCCGCATAAGGTGTTCCTGAAAAAATCCGCCCAGCCTGCATGCGGGCCATCTGAGTGTATGTGTAGCAGGCATGCTGCCTGCATGGCCCTGTTGACTACAGCTTTGACCAGACCATGTGACCCATCTGAAGAACATAAGAAATGGGCAGATGGCCCGCATGTAAGGATCAAATTAAACCCCCACGCGATATCAAAGTCTATAACCACCGTGTGGAATCCGGTGATTATAGGTGATTCAAGATAAATACAAATAAGATGAATAAACAATACGAATTAGATCAAGAACATAAACCGATTGAGAAGAAACACTTTACCATTAATCACCGATTGATTACACACTTGGTCGAAATTCTCAAAGAGAATTTCGAGATCACCAAAAATCGCAAACACCTTAGAAGCAACAACCTATTCTAGTATTCAAGGGGTTCTATATATAGGGAGATACTAAACTTGCAAAACACACTATCTCCTAACCCTACTAGAATTCGGCCCACACCCCCTTTAACCGATCGGACCCCTTAAACCCATCAACCCTACAAAAGTTAGCCCAATTACAAGTATTTACTAGCCCACAAGTATTAAAATAAACCAAAACTTCATCTAATGCAAAAGCCTCATTTTCTAGGTCTCTACAATCTTCCCCTAGGCTTTAGCATTAGACTGTCTTCACATTCTGAATTTCTTTGATAGATTCATCGTTGATGGATCATACCACAGCTCCTTTGCCACGATCTCAGCTACAGCCCAAGTATAACACTTTGCATATTCTTCAGTGTCTTGATTACTCTCAATCTGATGCTTTGCTAGTACCATTATATCCTTCTTGTGAAACCTCATCAAATCATGAACTTTCATGACATTGATTGTCTTTGATTTGTAGAGAATTTTGGCTTCACCAGAATAATCACTATAAGCCCATGTTTGAAAATCATGCAAGCAATCTTCAGGATGTCTCATCGGCAGAGGTATTGTTTTTGTCTTGTCTGTAGGTGGATACAGGATATTTGTGAACTTCTTGGCTTTTACACTCTCCTTTCCTGGGATACTCTTCTTTCCATCCCATTTGAAGACACTCCTGTACTTCTTCACATACGATTTCTTGTGAGGAAAATCTTCAAACCTCTTGAACTTGCTTCGCACAATATTTTCCAGTTTCTTGTAGAAGTACTTGGCTTGCTCATTGTTTGAAGGATTTGAAAACGGTGCTTGATACAACATTGAGAGATCTACATTCGTCCAGGAGTAAAACTGGGTCCAGCTCTTGTAGTATTCCAATGGATACTGACCCTTTCTTCTTACTACGAACATATTCTTCTCTCCATCAAACATCCAGGCTTTAATATCTGCATTAATCCCTTGCTTATCATGATAATGCTCTCCCAAATGGATTAGATATCTTTCAGGAGGATAGGCAAATGTTTGAGCCTCCCAACCTCCGTCAAACTCAGAAGCTGGTACTGTCATATAATCTCTATCCCGAGTATCTTTATCTTCAGTGGAGGCTTCGGGTAATACAGTCTGAGTTTCCTCAGGTATTTCAGCTTCAAAGTCAAATGCTGGTGATTGTGAGGAATCACTTGCACCTGAACTTCCTTCTGTGTTACATGGATCTCCCTTATCACCTTGACTAGAGTTGGACCTGCTTGATCTATCTGAGCTAAGCTGCTTGATTAGCTTATGAAGATCTCTGAATTGTCTTGTAAACTCTCGGTTTATCTTCTTCTGATTCTCCAACTCAGTGTTATGAATTTTCTGAATATCAATCAGGTCTTCAATTACCTCACTTTGGACTGTATTCTGGGCTTTCAGAACTTTTATTTCTTCTCTAAGTTCCTTTTCCAGTCTGAATTCAGGGGTTTCTACTGCTTTCCCCTTTTCTTGGGCTGTGGGTTGAGTGGATGATTGACCAGCACTTGAGCTTGTGACTGGTGGTACACGAGGGTCCAATCTCCTTCTTCTTGGGTCACTTGGGCCTTCCACATGGTGTTTTGTAGCAATCGACTCAGTCTCAGTCATTTCTTCAAGAACAGAAGCACCGAGGGGAGGATCCTCTGTGACTTTCCGTTTTCTAGTCAGTGGTATCTCAGATGTCTCTGTCTCTTCTTCCCCAAAGTCAACATCATCAAGATAGGTGTCATAATTGATAGTCTCATCGCCTTCAAAATTGAGTGCTCCAATCCTCACATCATTTAGATCAAATTCTTCCCAGTCAGGGTCATCAGGAAGATCAACAACTTTCTTCTGAGGAGGAGGTCGACTATGTTCTTCTTCAACAGAAGCATTTCTGTCCACTGGAACTTCCTCTCTCACTATTTCTGCAAATTCTCCAAACTTATCCCCAAACGGCATCTGATCAGACAGTTTCTTCTTTGGGTTAATCATAAGGAAGACTTCAATGCCCATAGGCTTCGTATCATGAGTGTCATTTGTCTTCCTCAGTGCTGGATATCTAGAATCCAGAGCTAGCTGAATGTACCTTGGGACTGCTGCAAACTTCTTGGCTCTGATACCAATTGTAAGGATCAAATTAAACTCTCACGCGATATCAAAGTCTATAACCACCGTGCGGAATCCGGTGATTATAGGTGATTCAAGATAAATACAAATAAGATGAATAAACAATACGAATTAGATCAAGAACACAAACCGATTGAGAAAAAACACTTTACTATTAATCACCGATTGATTACACACTTTGTCGAAATTCTCAAAGAGAATTTCGAGATCACCAAAAATCTCAAACACCTTAGAAGCAACAACTTATTCTAGTATTCAAGGGGTTCTATATATAGGGAGATACTAAACTTGCAAAACACACTATCTCCTAACCCTACTAGAATTCGGCCCACACCCCTTTTAACCGATCGGACCCCTTAAACCCATCAACCCTACAAAAGTTAGCCCAATTACAAGTATTTACTAGCCCACAAGTATTAAAATAAACCCAAACTTCATCTAATGCAAAAGCCTCATTTTCTAGGTCTCTACACCGCATGTCCATCAGAATCACAAAAATCTCTATTTTCTTCTATCTTCACCTCCGGACGCCAATCCAACTCCAAAGTGCCTCGTTTCCATCCAAAATGACTATACGACCCCAGCCAACACCTTAAATCCACATATATATCAATTAAGCATCAATTCCAACCAAAATATAATCAAAATAAGGGATTTATTCATCAAAAATAATAAACAAGATGCTATGCATCAAATATCCCCACACTTGAACCTTTTTCGCCCCTGAAAAAGTCCGCAATGAGATCATAACCGAAGAATTGACCTTCCACTTTATTCTAAACTAGATACTCACACGCTAAAGTTATTATCGGTATTTCGGTCCGACTAAACCCAACCGCCGAAAACCAAAGCCCCTGAACATGCTTTATTCAGAATATTTACCAATTATGGATCCCACACAATCAATTTCGCAACTAGGCCTAATCATGTCTCAAAGCACGAATCAGCACGGGTCAAATTGGATTAGGGCTTTTCCCACCGCAATTGAATACAATATTTATGATTTGGAGATTATGGAAAGTGAATGATGGAATGATGGGTGAGCTTGAATTGAATTTATTTATTTGATCCTAAAACTAGGGCGAGTCTCCACCTGACATTACATCTCCTGAGTCCCTATCCCGAGAGGTAGTAAGCAGACTTTGACCCTCGCACACAAAACCACATCACCCCAATAGATCATCTCCGGAGTCACTATCCCTAGAGGTAGAACGTAGGGTCAGCGAATTTTGCGCACTTTATTCGATTTTTTTTTATTTTTTTTATTTATTTATATATATATATATATATATATATATATATATATATTTTGCATTTCTTCTTTTTTTTTTTTTTGCATATATACATAAATTCAAAAAAAGCTCAAGATGGATGGATGGATGGGGCGCCACTATTTCTCGGATTTATTTTCATAAAAAGATCATAGTGTGCCAGGCAATCTCCAAAACATAAACATTTTATTCAATTAAGGTACCTATCAGCTTATTCAACAATTTCGGCTTTGCTACTACGCTAAAGGCGGAAACCCACAATATTTATTTATTAAGGTTTATTTAAGTAGCGAAATCAGGATTTTTAAGCTTTTAGAAATCAGCTGGGCCTACCAGCACATCACAAATTAGGCACGCTTTCAACTTTATTCATTATTTATATTTACAAAAAGAATCAAAACTCCGGTTTTACCTATCATTTCTCATTTTGTTGCAGACAAATTTAAGAGCATTTTTGAAAAATTTGAGATTTAAGTGCAAATTAAACAATTTCATGTTTTCTTCAACTGTTTTCCCTCCTCACACTTGAATCGTACATCGTCCCGAATGTACGTGAATGACAAAAATAAGAACAAGGGTGAAGGAAACTGAAAACTCCCCTGATCAAAGATATGCAGCTCTCGACGAATGACAGAACTAGGAGAATGAGTTGCGAGGGGCCAAACATATCTGAATCGGCAAGAACCACAAATCTCGACCGTAAGTGCCAGAAATGGGTCTCGAATGCTCCAAAGCCAAGAATGTAGAGAAACAGCTCTCGACAAACAGGTGCCAGAACTGCCTCATCATGTCACTATCAAGCAAAAACATGGCAAAAACATCAACCAGCAAATATAGATAATAAGATCATAGAGTCAACCACAATGTACGCCCAATCCATATACAAAAATACCCGAGTTTGTAAATCAAAGTATGACATAATATAGCAAAATAAGAATACAACTCGGAAAGGGTACAACCAAATCATCACGGCTGTTGGTCGGCTGGTAGAACACCTGGAAACGGAGGCAACTGGATCTCTGGAGGCAATTTGTGTAAGCACCTGTGTCATCCAAGTCATGGCTGGTACTAGTGGAGTCAGTTGGGCTATCTGAGCACCCATCGCATCAATGGTATGTGTTTGAGCCTGAATGAGCTAAACTAACTGATGAAGCTAGGCCTGAGTGGATGGAGGACGGGGACGAGGGACTGGACCCGCTGGTCTCTGATCAGCCTGATATCTCGCTAATGCAGCCCGAACAAAAATTTGCTGGACGGGTGGTTTCTGAATAACAATCAGGGGAGGTGGAGGGCGGACAAGGAACTAGACAGGCCCCTCATGTACATGCGCGTCATCATCATTTGGTACGGGCTGCTCGTCGCCCGAACCTCCAACGGCACCCTCCGGAGGGTCAGAAACGGCTCCCATCGGTATCCAGGTGATGGGCCCTCCCGGAGGTGCGAGAATCATACTCATCGATCGGATGGCAACGGCGGATAATGTGGCAGACCGTGCCGCCGCAACCTGTGTCAGTGCCTGCCCGGCAGGGATCTCTAGACGCTCATCAGGCAACACACCAAGGCTCTCGGCTAGTCGCGTGACATATACAGCACCGCAGATACCACCTCGTGAAGAACGATGTCGGGTCAGTAAAGCAGCAAGAGTATGCGCTAGCTGAAAAGGAATACCCTGCAGCGGAGAATGGAGCAATGTAGCATCAATAAGTGTCATCTTCTCTGTGCTCTCTTTCCTCGCCGCAATCCTGTGAGCGAGGGTTTTGTGGAGGTAGCGATGAAATGGGTCTCTAATCCAATGGGCCTTCGTGCCCTCCTTTAATACACCATCAGCAATGGAAGGCCACCATAAAGATAGCTCGAGGGATGAGATATCTGTATGTGCCTTTGTGAAGATAGGCAGTGTCGTCTCAGCCTCCGTGTATAACCCGACTCTCCAAGCAAACTCTGCCAATGACAATCGCCTCTCCACTCCTCCAAGTCGGAATGTAATGGCTCGGTCGTACGAATAGTCCGACGGGAGGCCCACATAATGGATAGTGGAGAAAAAATCCAATGATAGCTCACGGTAGACTGGGCGGTTGATATCATATATACCCTTCCACGCGCCCGTAATAAGCTGCGCTGCTCTCTCCCTGGATCCCACTATGTCAAGGAATGGCCAGTCAATAGTCTTCACTGGACGGAACGGAAGACGAAGCAAACGGCGTAAAATCTGATATGCCATAGAATCACGATAGAAACGCAGCCACTCGTGTGTGTGTAGTGGAATATAGGCTGCTCCAGGTGCGGGTGCCTCGCCTGGAACTGGTTCGTGCTGAATGATCACAACATTTTAGAAAACCAGTGTGCGGACGTTTGTTTAAAGATTATGAAGTGAACGTCACACAAACTTGAACTCTAAACAATCCTGAGAATTTGTACTGTTCTACGGACCATTGGAATGGAGATTAAGTACCAACGGCCCGCATTACGACACAAATCTCTCGAAAATCGAGCATGACCCGTTGGTAAATCGGACTAAACCAACACTCATTTCGAGTGTTTCATTCAAGCAAAATCAATCAGAAAGAATCAGAGAAGCACCATCGGATGATCATAATGAAAATACAACTAAATGAGAACTAAAATAACAAGAATAAAGCGATAAACATGCAAAACAACTTAAATCTAAACTAAAGATCCCAACGAGGCATTTAATTACACCTAAATCAAGCAACAAATGAAACGAACAAAATAGAAACAAGAAATGAAAACAAAGGAATCCTAAGTAATTAAACATAGTTTTCTGATTTTTTTTTAATTGAAAATGCAATTAACTAAACTTAAAGCCACATTCAAACTTATAAACTAAAATTAGCCAAAACTAAAACCTGAAACCTACATGAACGAAACTAGCGTGAAACTAAGTAAAGCTTAGCTAAAGGAAATGAACAAAGTTAAAAACTTAATATGTAAAACTAACATCCCTAAAGCTAACAAACGGTGGAACACATGAAGTTCACTAAGACACAAATGAATTAATTGTTTGAACTCGAAATGTGGAACATCACTTTCTATTGCATACAAAAATAAAGTACCACAGAAGTAACATCTAATTAGGCGTCATGTCAATGAGAAAACTTAGAGAAAGCAAACTAAAATGAGCACGAGTGTAACTAACAGAATAACAATCATCAAAAAATATGAACACAAATACCCTGGTTAGTTTCAATATGAGCACAATTTAGAGAAAAGATGAACATGTAACCAAGTGCTTCCGAAATGTAAAATTGCCTAAACAAAACTGATCAGCAACATACTTGGTGATGATGCTAAAAAGAAAAATTGAAAAAATTAGTTGTTGTGGTAGTGGTGGAGTGGTCGGTGACGGAGTGGGGAGCCGGCGGTGGTCGTTGTGGGGTTGTCGGCGGTAGCGCCGACGATCAGTGGGCCTGTAGGGGTGGAGTGCCCAGGCTGAGAAGAGGGATGGGCGGCGGTGAGTAGAGACCGGAGAGGGATGAGGTGAACGGTGGTGGCCGGCGGCTGGGTGTAGGTGGTTAGTCGATGAGGGAGCAGAGGAACAAGGGGCGGCGACGGGGCTGGGTTGCGTGTAGATGTGTGTGGAAGGGGAGCCGGCGGCGCTGCGGTGGCAACCGAAAAGGGAGGAGGAGTGCTGGGTGTAGGCGACGGTGGGTGAATCGCAGGGGTGAGGAGGGAGGCTGTCGCTGGTGGCAGTGGTGGATGAATGTGAGGGTGGCGACGGGTGAGAGCAGAGAAAAGGTAGGAGGAGAATGGTGGGTACATACGTAGGGAAGAATTAAAATTAGGGCAAAATTTTGATTTGGGGAAAATATAAAAGAGATCTTGATTAATGAGTCCATGCGGGTCATCTGAGGTGTATGTATCTATAATATGCGGCCCGCATAACAGTCTGCACAGAACTTATGTGTTGCTGAATTTTTTCTCACCATCCCGAAATGCAAAAAACTCAAATGCAGCCATCGGATATCATCAAAACTTATTCTCAAGGCTATTTAGGAATTATCCAAGCTATGACATACCTTGTGTTTCATAATTCTTACCCAATTTAAGCGCGATCCGCCAAAAATGTCAAAAATAAACATGATTATCAATGTGGCACGCAAGATGTTGCAATCCTCATTCATATGAATATGATTTCAACCCAGGATGGTATGGCGAACCTGTAAAACTTAAAACCAAGCGTAAAATGGAAAATAAAAACATAAATGAAGCTAATTTAACTAAAAATCAAGCAAAAGTCAACGTAAACTAGCAAAAAGTCAAACTAAGCTAAAAATGACCAAGATAAGCATAACAAACCTAAATCAACCTAACCATCTAAACTAACCTAATCAACTAAACGGGTTGCCTCCCGCAAGCGCTGAAGTTATTTACGAGTCGTCAGCCAGACTCGGCCCCGCGATCAACACGCGGGGGCTTCCAAACGCAAAACACCCGCCTCGTTCATGTTAAGCGGACCTGCAAGATAATGCTTCAACCTATGTCCGTTACCCTT
Organism: Deinandra increscens subsp. villosa; assembly: GCA_039602395.1. Taxonomy (NCBI): domain Eukaryota; kingdom Viridiplantae; phylum Streptophyta; class Magnoliopsida; order Asterales; family Asteraceae; genus Deinandra; species Deinandra increscens. The sequence continues at coordinate 65,462,481 of JBCNJP010000009.1, read as the reverse complement.
AAACGAGCTACTGGTTCTCACCTTCAATCTCAACTGTCTCGTACGGATGTACGTGTTTCACAACGTGGGGACCGGACCATCTAGACTTCAGCTTACCCGGAAACAATTTCAACCTCGAATTAAAGATAAGCACTCGATCTCCCGGTTTGAAGTCCTTCCTCTTGATGTGACTATCATGAATCCTCCTGGTCCTCTCTTTGTACAAGCCCGAACTCTCGTACGCGTGGTCGCGCAACTCCTCTAACTCATGCAACTGAAAGAACCGTCCTCTAGTCGCCTCATCCAGATCTAGATTGACGGCCTTCATGGCCCAATACGCGCGATGCTCGACCTCAACTGGTAAATGACAAGCCTTTCCGTAAATCATCCTCAACGATGTCGTACCCGTAGGTGTCTTGTAAGCCGTGCGGAAGGCCCATAATGCGTCATCCAGTTTCTCTGACCAATCCTTACGGTTCTTACCAACCGTTTTCTCCAAAATCCGCTTAATCCCGCGATTCGTGACCTCAACCTGTCCACTCGTATGGGGATGATATGGTGTAGCCAATCTATGCGTAACCCCATAACGCTGCAACGCTTTCTCCATCTGCGCGTTGCAAAAGTGGGTGCCACGATCGCTAATCAGTGCCTTTGGCACTCCAAACCTCGCGAAAAGTTTCCTCAAAAACCTCACGACAACTTTCGCATCATTAGTGGGGAGGGCTTGTGCCTCGACCCACTTGGAAACATAATCAACTGCAACCAGAATGTACTTGTTCCCGCGAGATGGCGGAAACGGACCAATAAAGTCGATACCCCAGATATCAAAAATCTTGCAAACCTGAATCTTAGATTGGGGCATCTCATCTCTCCGCGACAAATTACTTGCGCGCTGACAATTGTCACATTTGCTAATCATCTCAAACGCATCCCTAAAAACAGTCGGCCAATAAAAACCCGACTCCAACACCTTCTTCGCGGTGAAGAGGGCTACGTAATGTCCACTAGTTGGACCCTCGTGACAATGTCTCAAAATCTGGCGTGCCTCACGCCCATGCACGCATCTCCTAATCACAGAATCAGCACCGATCCTATAAAGATAAGGATCCTCCCAAATGTAATGTTTCAAGTCAGAAAAGAACTTCTTCTTCTGCTGAAACCCGTACCCTTTCTTCATAATCTCACTCAACAAATAGTTCGCAAAATCTGCAAACCATGGACTCTCATCGTCATCTCTCACGCGTACATAATCGAGTAACTCATGGGGAAAATAGTCATTTATGGGCATCCCCTCGAGTTTCTCATCATCCGTGTTCTCCAAACGCGAGAGGTGATTGGCCGCCACATTCTCGGCTCCCTTCTTCTCACGGATCTCAATATCAAATTCCTGCAACAGCAGGATCCATCGAATGAGTCTCGGCTTAGCATCCTGTTTGCTGAACAGATACTTAATAGTCAAATGATCTGTATACACAATGGTCTTGGACAGGATAAGATATGATCGAATTTGTCAAAGGCAAACACAACGGCAAGCAACTCTTTCTCGGTAGTAGTGTAATTCTCCTGTGCATCATTAAGAGTTCGACTCGCATAGTAAATCGGATGAAAGTGTTTGTCCCTCCTCTATCCCAAGACTGCCCCCACTGCGAAATCGCTCGCATCACACATCAACTCAAACGGTTGCGACCAATCGGGCGCAACCATAATCGGGGCGTTCACCAACTTGTCTTTAATCAAGTTGAACGCTATCAAACACTCCTCAGTAAACACAAATGGGGCATCCTTCTCTAGGAGTTGTGTCATCGGTCTGGTGATTTTTGAAAAATCGCGTATGAATCGGCAGTAAAAACCCGTGTGGCCTAAGAAACTCCTAATCGCTCTAACCGAAGTGGGGGCGGAAGTCTAGAAATAGTATCAACTTTGGCCTGATCCACCTCAAGCCCTGCATGTGAAATCTTGTGCCCAAGCACAATACCCTCACGAACCACGAAATGGCACTTCTCCCAATTAAGCACCAGGTTCGTCTCCTCGCATCGCGCTAACATCCGTGATAAGCTCGTCGAGCACTGATCAAAGGAACTCCCAAAAACAGAAAAATCATCCATGAAAACCTCCATGGAGTCCTCGATCATATCATGGAAAATTGCCACCATACAGCGCTGGAATGTCGCTGGAGCGTTACATAATCCAAACGGCATGCGTCGGTACGCGAATGTGCCATAAGGATATGCAAATGTGGTTTTCTCCTGATCCTCCGGTGCGATGGGGATCTGGAGATAACCTGAAAAGCCGTCAAGGAAACAATAATAACTGTGACCGGCTAAACGCTCCAACATCTGATCAATGAACGGTAGGGGAAAATGATCTTTCCTCGTAGCATCATTGAGTTTGCGATAATCAATGCAAACTTTCCACCCCGTAACTGTGCGCGTAGGAATCATCTCATTCCTCTCATTCACTGCAACTGTCATGCCCCCTTTCTTAGGCACAACCTGAACCGGACTAACCCAAGGTGAATCAGAGATAGGATAAATCAATCCAGCATCCAAAAGCTTAAGAAGCTCTTTCTTCACCACATCCTGCATGTTCGGGTTCAGTTGTCTCTGCCTCTTCACAACAGGCTTAAACTCATCCTCCATCAGAATCTTATGCGTGCAGAAAGAAGGGCTAATCCCCTTAATATACGTAATCTTCCACGCAATAGCCTGTTTGTGCTCACGCAAAACCTCTAACAACCTCGATTTCTCATCAACCGTCAAATTTGATGCAATAATCATGGGAAGTCTCGAACCCGTCTCTAAAAACGCATACTCCAAGTGAGATGGCAACTCCTTAAGCTCTGGTGTCGGCGGATCCTCAACAGACGGTCTAGACTTGGCCCGCATAGTGTCAATGACCTCAAAAACCTCTGGGCTCGTGTCTAATACACTAGTCTCCTCACTAGTCACCTCACACGCAGCAGCAGCATACACACCAAGCTGTGGGTCAACTCCACCCCAAAGTTGCGTATCTGAAACACCTGAATCACAAATGTCCTCGAACTGATCACTCACGTGTGGCGTAATGGTGTCAACAAAGTAGAGTGTATCATCCTGGCCCTGAGGACGCCTCATCGAGTCACGGATGTCAAAGGTCACCGTCTCGTCCTCGACACGTAACATGAGCGTACCGCTGAAAACATCAACCAAAGCATGTGCGGTAGCTAAAAACAAGCGAACTAAGATAAGAGGCATGTGCTCGTCCTCATCCATATCAAGGATCACAAAATCGACCGGGAACACAAATTTATCCACTTTAACCAACATGTTCTCCATAATACCGCTCGGATATTTGACCGAACGGTCAGCAAGCTGAATGCTCATGCGCGTGGGTGTCAGCTCACCTAGGTCTAGTCTCGCAAAAACAGAATATGGCATTAAGTTTATACTAGCAGCTAGATCAGTAAGAGCATTGCTGACGGACAAGCTACTAATCAAACACAGAATAGTAAAACTCCCGAAATCCTTCATCTTCTGTGGCAGCTTGTTCTAGAGAACTACTGAACACTCCTCGTTCAGTGTAATGGTCGACAACTCCTCAAGTTTCTTTTTGTTACTCAACAAATCCTTAAGAAACCTGGCATACTTAGGCATTTGTGCTAATGCCTCAACAAACGGGAGATTAATATGAAGCTGTTTAAACAGGGCAATAAATTTGCTGTAATTCTCCTCGGCTCTATCCTGTCTCAAACGCGCGGGATATGGAACCGGAGGTGTGTAGACTCTCGCGGGCTCCTTGGGGTGTGCTGTACTTGCTGGGCGTAGCCTAGTAGGGTGCACCTGCCCAGGAACCTCAGTCTCAATCACCTCATCACTCTCAACTACAACCAGCTCAGCAGTGGCTGGTGGTACTGGATCCTGAGTGGTCTTGCCACTCCGAATGGTAATCGCCTTTGCTGTTTGGCGCGGATTTGTCTCGGTATTACCCGGCAAACCTCCCTGCTGGCGCTCTGACATAGATTTGGCAAGCTGGCCCATCTATCTCTCAAGATTCTGCATATGAGTGCCCATGTTTCTCATTTCTTTCACAACAGTGGAGATATCATGCTCGTTTTTAGAAAAACGCAATTCATTCTGCTGAGCAACTTTCTGAATATCCAAGGCAGATTTCTGGTTCTGCCGCATCATCTGAGCCATCATGTTAGTAAGATTCTTCATGCCCATGTCCTCATACTGAATCGGGATCTGTCTAATGCTCTCATGGTTAGGGTTGTAGAAACCCTGCTGTCTCTGTGGCGGTCGTGGCTGAAACCCTGGTGGGTTAGAACTGCTCGGCTCCTGCCTCCACCCTGAATTCTGGTTTGGTCTCCAAGCTTGATTGTAGCTATACTGGTTGGGCAGTGGGCGGGCCTGGCTAGCCATATAATCGACCTGCTCAGGTAGCTCGGTGCTACCAACAATGGGACAACTCGTAATATCATGAGAACCAGCACACAACTGACAAAATTTAACATGCTGTTGTGTCTCCTGTGGCTGGTTCATCTGTTTCTGACTTGTCTGCATCTCTTTCATCATCTGCGAGAGTGCATCGACCTGCGCTGAGAGAGCTGTAACGGGATCTACCTGTTGAACCCCTCTCGTCTGGGGATGTCTACTCGTACGTGTGGTAGCCGTTCAGTGCAAGCTCCTCGAGTAAATCACGCGCCTCCTCTGGCGTTTTGCTGCCCAGAGATCCACCGGCGGGACTATCAACAGTAGGTCGCGTGAGGGCGTTCAGACCACCATAGAAAATCTGAACCTGCTGATGCAACTCGATGCCATGAGATGGACATTTCCTCAAAAACTCCTTAAATCTCTCCCATGCCTCATACAAACTCTCGGTGTCCTCCTGCACGAATGAATAAATCTTGTTTCGAAACATTGCGGCTTTGGACGGAGGAAAGTACTTGGAAACGAACTTCTGAGTCAAATAATCCCAATTAGTAATCGAACCAGGCGGGAGGGACTGAAGCCACGCCTTCGCGGCGCCGTGAAGTGAAAATGGGAAGAGTCTCAACTTAACGGCCTCCGATGTGACTCCATTCAGTTTGAACGTGTCACAAACCTCAAGGAAATTTGAAATATGAGCCATCGGGTCATCGTTCGGAAATCCATTGAACTGAACACAATTTAAGATCATGGAAATGGTCTGAGGCTAGATCTGGAAGTTGTTAGCTTCCACGGGTGGTCGTATGACACTGGGTTGCGCCCCCGCGATGTTGGGACGAGCGTAGTCGGCGAGTGTACGTCTCGGCGGAAGTGCCATCGGAACTGGAACTGGTAATGCCTCCAAACGTCGAAGTCTATGAAAAACCCTCTTAGGCTCGGACAACGGTGAAAAGGGACTTCGACGACGACGAATGCGCATAAACAGACGAAAAGCGAAACAGAAAACAAAAACAGAACATAAAGAAACTAGACTAAGCTAATAAACTAACTAACACGTAGGTAAACACAGAAATAAGCAAAACATACTAGAAACATGCAAATAAACAAGTAACGGAAGCAAGTAAAATGGCTAAACTGCTAGTTCCAAACTTTCTCGAAATCTGCGTGTCCCCGGCAATGGCGCCAAAAACTTGACGTGTGCTGAAGTGTCTATCAAAAATCGGTCAAGTCAAAAAGGGAAAATCCCGAGTGACTAAACACACACGTAGGGCAGTGTACCCATCGTATGCAGAATACTATCGGCAAATACCCGGATGTCAAATCCAAGGACGCAATGTAGGATCTCGATATGCGAACTTTGCTAATATTTAACCTAAAATATTTTGGGTTTTCAGATAAACAAAGAAACAGATAAGCAAATAACTAGAAACAACTAAGGAACAAAGCAGCAGAATCTAAAAATGAAAATCAGTAATGAGACAGATATCACTCGGATAAGAATCCTCTAAGCATGACTTTGACCTCCAATCTGACTAATTAATATGAAAACTACCCTGCAAATGATAACTACCAAGGCAACCTAGACTATAGACACATCCTAGTTACCAAGGCAATCCCAAATAAAAGTCCAGGTAGAAAACTGAATGAAACTACCTAATTGCCTAGTTGCTTCGGCCAAAGCTAACCAAACACACACGAAACAGGAGTCACATGAGGAAGGTCTTCCTAAGTAGGCCTTATAACGTGAATAAATCTGAATTGAGACCCTAAGAACTTAGGCAATGCTAAACACGAAATGACAAGTCAAAATCTTACAGTCATAAGCGTTCTAACCAACCAATCAATATCTAGCAACCACCTTATGTGCAAAACAAATCGGTCAACTCAATTTCAACACAAATACATACAAGATTAGCCCCAAATCTGAATCATACAATCATGAAGACGGTCATCGGATCCTGCATTAACCTAATACTATAAAAGTCCAAGATTAACAATGAGGAATTTAACAATTTGGTTGAAGTTCTTCAATCCACATCAAATTACCCACATCATATGATTTAAATAGAAGCTAACAATGCATATATGATCATTCAAAGCATCCTATTCAAAATTAATAGGCAATTTCATCAAGTCATAGTGAAAAGTCAAACCAAAAAGTCAAAACATGCTTAAAATCATCAAATCCAAGTGATAAAAGGAAATATAGCCTATCATCATGAATCTAAACATGAAGCAACTCAGATCTGATGTAAACATATCAAAACAAACAAGATCTAGGAAGAATGATGAAACCCAAACCGAAATCTTCCAAGTTTTTCCTCCCAAAATCCTTGCTCCTTTGGCCTTGATCTCTCCAAAATCAGTCTCAGAACCCTTAAAATATGTAAACTAGTCGAAATGGGGGAGAGTGTGTGGAGAAAAACGGCCTCCAATCTTTTTATAGGGGTTTTCAAGGGTTTTTTACGTCTGGTGGTCGATGCGGGCCATCTGGGTGTGAATAAGTGCAGCATGCGGCCCGCATAAGGTGTTCCTGAAAAAATCCGCCCAGCCTGCATGTGGGCCATCTGAGTGTCTGTGTAGCAGGCATGCTGTCTGCATGGCCCTGTTGACTGCAGCTTTGACCAGACCATGAGGCGAATCTGAAGAACATAAGAAATGAGCAGATGGCCCGCATGTCCATCAGAATCACAAAAATCTCTATTTTCTTCTATCTTCACCTCCGGGCGCCAATCCAACTCCAAAGTTCCTCGTTTCCATCCAAAATGACTACACGACCCCAACCAACACCTTGAATCCACATATATATCAATTAAGCATCAATTCCAACCAAAACATAACTAAAATATAATCAAAATGAGGGACTTATTCATCAAAAATAATAAACAAGATGCTATACATCACCTGACTACCACCGAAGCCAAGATAACACCGATGCAGTTTCAGGTACGTTTCTTGTTAATAATGTGCATGCTTCTGTGTTATTTGACTCTGGTGCTAGTAGGA
>JBCNJP010000009.1:65359747-65454590 GCA_039602395.1 Deinandra increscens subsp. villosa | reverse complement strand
TCTCTCTTACTATGTAATGCTTGGCATATGAATAAAAGTTTTTATTTCCGCTGCTTTAGTTATCTCTGTTGTACCTTGTGTTCATGCGTAAATCCGATGCGTGACCGCTCCTAGGGCCAAGTCTGGGATTGGGAGTCACACTACTCCATGTGAAAGAGGTCAAACATTTGATCCCAAAGTTAATTCAGAAACTCAATATTACTCGTCTGGAACAAGGGTTGATCTGGAAAACGTAGTTCATTCGAACATAACTCACTCAATTCTTAACGGAATTAAGTGATTCTTTCTACATAATATAATTTTATGTCTTATATTTCTTTTGACTCGCCGGTTAAATCTTCTGGTTCGCATAGGCAATCTTCATAAGTTCCGGTTTGTGGGTTGTTGGTTCGTTCTTCATATCTCTTTCGTTAGTTCATGACTAAACCTCGGGTATCAAAATGATTTGGCCTATACAATTGATCTGAGCAACTCTTATACCCTGCAATGATTCCATTCCATAACAAAACAAAACACATGTAGTATAGGTTTTAATCTCAACCCATATAGTTAAAGTGGTCAAATTAATTATTTTTAGTTGAAAGGTGAACAATTTCACTTATTTTTACATGTTTATAAAGACCGATGAAGACCAATTAGGACCAATTAGGACCATTGAAGACCATTGAAGACCAATGAAGACCAATGAAGACCAATGAGGACCAAGGATTCCTTTGGACAAGATGGACAGAGAGCGGGAATATAATGAATTGGTTTGGGGTTCCCTTGCGAACACCTTTTATGATGCGAACAAGGGTATTTTAGTACTTGTTCATCTTTCCTCCCAAATTTGTATTTTTTGTAGTTGTTCACCCCCCCCCCCCCCTATTTTTCAAACGGTTATATCCTTTTCATACGGTATTATTTTTCAATAAAATATTTCATCATAATTCTAGTCGTATTTTTATCTTTAATTTGAGTATAAGTTTGCTCGATTTGAAGAAAAAAATTCACACTTTTTAGTGTTTTTCAGATCTGTATTTTTAGCTTGTGCTAGTAGCGATTGAGGATTGCGCTGAATTTTAGATTTCAATTCGAAGCCTAGTTTTTTTTCAATAAGTTTTTACGAGTTGTGCTTGTATAATATGTGTGCTAGTTTTGTGCTCTTGTAAATATCAAACACTAGTAACACTAAAAACACCAGCACAAGAGAACCAGCACAGGAAAAAGATGTTAAACAACATGAAAACAAAAAAACTAGCACTACCAGCACAACAAAAATATTATAAAAGAAGTATAATATATGTGCTAGTTTTGTGCTCTTGTAAATATCAACTAGTACAAGCACTAAAAACATCATCACAAGAGAACTAGCACAGGAAAAAGATGTCAAACAACCTGAAAAACCAAATCCCAACACAACCAGGACAAAAAAACACCGCCCATAACAAAAGAAATTAAATAAATAGTCTAGGCTTTGAATTAAGGTCTAAAAATCAACAAAACCTTGAATCGCTACCAGCACAGTCTAAAAAAGGGAAAAAGAGCACATAGGGAAAACGTTAAAAAAAAGTCAATTTTCTTTTCTCCAAATTGAGCAAACTTACACTCGAATTAAAGATAAAAATGCGACTAGAATTATGGTGATTTTTAAATTAATTTCGTATGAAAAAGTTACAGCCGATTTAAAAGTACGGGGACTTGAAAAAAGTCAACAAGAGTTGCTCTTCCTATTTTGTCCTTCCAGGTTATAATTTTTCATTGAGTAGAGTTAATTACTATTTGCATCCCTAGCGTTTGATCACTTTTGTCACCTGAGTCCAGATTTTAGATTTTTAACAAACCTTGCCCTAACGTTTGCATTTCGTTGCCATCTGAGTCATTAGGACTAATGGTGTTAAAATTTTCTATTAATTCTAAGGGCATATTAATCAGGGACTAGTTATGTTACTATTAATTAACAATTTCACAACTTCAATTTTTAAGGGGGTGTTTTGTAATTTAGATAATTAATTAAACCTATTTTTTTTATGGAGGGACTGAAACTGCCATTTCACCAAAGTTGATTTTGGTTAAACATAACAGTCGCAGTCGCACCTGCACCCAGTCATTACATCTCCGCCGTCTTTGGCTCAAGCTCAACACAACCACCAACTACCACTGTTCCGACCATCACTAGCGGTTGTCCCGGCGCTCGGAGACCACCACAGCCCCGTCACAGCCTTTAAAACCGTCAACTAGCAACACCACAACCACCAACGACTTTATCTACCTCAACTAAGTCATCATAAACATCATCCATCACAATCTTTAGAATTAAATTGGGATTTAACAAGGTTAAACACCCAAATTTCACTCTAAACCGAACCCCAATTCATAACTTACCGTGGATTAAAGAGGTTTGAGGCTGGGGTCGGATTATACGAAGAACCGACACACCACAACCACATTGCAGTCGTGGTCGTCGCCATTGGAGGTACGGAGAACCCCTGGCCGCCGCTGGATTACTTCGAGCAAGAGAGAGAGGAACTCGGGGGTCGCTGTGGCGAACCAAAAATAAAGGGGAAAGGGGAGAGTGGTCGTCGGGAATCGCCTGAGGTCACCGTCGATGGGTTGAATCGTGGCTGTGGTGCCGCTCTTTGCTGTTCATAATCAGAAATCAAAGAGAGATATGGCTAGGAGTTTATCAGAGCTTGAAGGTCGTAGAGATCGAGACCAGGTCGCTGTATGGTGAAGGTCGTCGGGTGCTCAATCGGAGGATGACGACAGGTCGCCGGTCGTCTCCCACCTTCTTTCCCTCTTTCTCTTTTCTTTTTCTTCTTGAATGATGTTGTACGTATGTATGTATAATCAGATGGTAAAGTAGTTCAATTAAATTACACAATTAGTCCTTACTATTAATTAATTGAGTTAGGGGTTGTTTGGTAGCATCTGCGTCATTAAGTGCTGAACCAGATAGTGTTGAACCAGTAATTGTTGTTTGGTAGGATCTCTGAATAACTGTGTAGAATGACTATTTTACCCCTATTAACTGTTTTTGCTAAAATTTAATGTATCTATTAGGTAAGAACGCTGAATGATGAACAATTATTAAATAAAAGATACAAACTATCATAGAAAGTCCGAATTACACATAAATCCTTAAAATTTAATGAAAACATACTAAAATCCAAATACAATTAAGCATTTGACACATAAATCTTCCACCATTCTTTCATTACAAGTGTTGTGCACACCATGCTTGATGGCTATCTTTGCAATAACACCTCTTTCCCATAGCTTTGCCATTGACAACACTTCTTTTCCATAGCTTTGCCATTGCAACTGCAAGGACTTGAAAATTTCTATTTCATCCTTTATACAATCAAGCCTATAAATAAATTATTTTACACAAGGGTAAATTAATCTTTTCACAACAACAAAAAATAGCAAACTCATTAAGAATTAAGTACTAGCCAAGAAACAACAAGGATAATTAACCTTTTCAATATATTAAGATAGTAAACTCATCAAGAATCAAGAATGAAGAATCAACAATGAACAAGAAACTATAACGGCAAATTAGTCTTTCAACAATATGCTCCAAATTTGATAGAAGATTAATTCATACCAATTGCAAACGGTTGTTTAGGAGTTTTCTCAAGTGTTAAGATGAAATTGAGGAAGTCCCAGCATGAACAAGGATTTTAAATCGAACTCATTAGGATTTCAAATTGATATTCAATTAGGCTAAGGATAAATCGATTCAATCAAATTGTATTTAGGATATATTAGATCAGTACCATTGTGAGAAGCTCCCATGCCCATCTGATAGCTTCTTATTTAAAATAATCCCCACATGGCTAATTCTCAAGCATCTCAAAAATGGCTAATTCTCAAACATCTCAAAGAAGGTGTGATGATAGGTGTCTTTGACAACATCATTAAGATCATTATGCTTCACAAGGTACTTAGTTATTCATATATTTCTTGGTCCTATAACTGCAAACCTATATATCATACATGAACATTTATTTGTCAACATAACCTATAGTAAACTTCTGTTGATACTTAGTCCTGATCGTCATGTGAAGTATCGAATACAAGATGGATCACACAAGATAGCTGAGGTCCGAACTCCCAGCGAACCTGGAGTTCGGACAGCTCCGAGCTTGTGGCCGAACCTGAGGTTCGGCCAGTCGTATTTCAGCTTGTATAAATAGTTCATCTTGTATAGAATTGAAGAGCTTTTCGTGTCATATTCTCTAGGTGTACTTTGTGGTTATCTCTGTGGTTAATACAAGTCATTTGTATTTACTCTCTGTGTTCTATATGTTTATATCGATTTCGTTACGACTAAGTAGAAGATCCGCACGCTCACGCACTTTCAAGTGGTATCAGAGCATTAGGTTTGCTCTACTAGTCGGAAATCAATGTTTTTCAGAGTTTTGAGTTCACATTCACGTTTTTGCGAAAATGTCAATCATTTTTGAGTTCGTTTGATCGTTTCGAGTGTGTTTTTCGTCAAAAATCTGTTTCTAGATCGTTTTTATCGAGTTTACTTGAATTCCTGTCGAAAATTCCAGTCAAAAACGTTGAAAATTGAGAGAATGAGGTCGAGAGAAATCTGTCTCGTTTGAGGTTCGGACAAGCTCGGCATAACCGCTCCGAACTCTGGGTTCGGACGGAGCTCGGTCATTCCTTAGGTTCGGTGAGAGATCGGTCTAGGCTCGGACAGAATTCGGTGGTCATTCGGAGCAAGTTCGGACTTATTTCTGTTTTGTTCGACCGAAGGTCAGGTTCGGAGGAGTTTCGGTGTTTCTAAAGTTCGGACGACGCGCAGAGATAGTACGGAGAAGGTTCGGACAAGGTTCGGAGTGAACAGTAATCAGTCTTTCGAAAATGTCTGATTTTCAAGTGTTTGCGGCTATTCAGAATTCGGTTCAAGCTACGATGCAAACAATGATGAATTATGATAATGAAATTGGAACAATTCAGAAAGTTTCCAAATTGTTAAAATTGGAAGATTATCATAGTTGGGTTAAACGATTTGAAGCGTTTGTCGATACGAATGACATTGATATGTGGTTAGCGTTCACTGAGCAATATGTTTATCCTAAAGATGAAACTGGTGAACCTATTCTTCAAAGAAAAATGTCTTCTGAACAAAAGAAAGCTTATCAAGCTGAGAAAAAGGCATATGGTACGTTAACGATGGCATTGCCTAAAGAGTTACTTCATCAATTTGCTGGTAACTACACATCAAAAAGTCTATGGGATGCATTGGAAAAACGATGTGATGGCAATGACCAATACAAGAAAAGTCGACAAAAGGTTTTGAAGAAAGAGTTTGATAGTTTTAAGCATTATCAAAATGAAACGATTCCCAATCTGATTGCAAGATTTGCTCGTCTGATGAGTGAAATGCGTTTGGTGAATCTTACTAAATAAGAAGTTGATATGAAAGAAAAGATTTTGGAAGCATTGCCTGAAAAATGGGAGAATTATGTGATGATGATTACTCATGATAAAGATTTTTCTGGATTGTCTTTCAATGATTTGGTTCAAAGACTTCAGGCTCGGGATATGGAATTAATGGTGAATAAATCACTTCCTACACAAATTCAGAATCCTGCAGTGTATCATGGTGAAAATGACTCTACAATGAATGCTGGGAAGTCTACTAGTCTTAGTTCTGCTCCTCCTACAGCATTTCTAGCAGGTAAATCTGAAATTCCAAGTTATTCTTCTGCTGGTTGTACTGTGTCATTTCCAAGTTCTTCGGCTCAAAGTGCATTGTCTGTTCAAACTGTCGATGATTATAATGCGTTGATGTCTGCATTGGTATCTTCATACTTTGGTGTTATCACTGGTGCTGTGAGTAATGCTGAGTTAGCAAATGAAGATTATGATCAGATTGATTATGATCATTTGGAGGAAATGGATCTGAATTGGCAATATGCTATGTTAGTTCGTAGAACGAAGAAATTTTTTAATAGAACTGGTAAGAAGAGACTTAATCAGGAAGGAAAGATTGGATTGGACAAATCTAAGGTGAAATGTTATAAGTGTTCAGCTTATGGTCACTTTGCTCGAGAATGTCCAAGTTCTACAGAAAGTAAATTGAAAACTGGTCAGCATGCACATTTAGTTTTTCATCCATCCGATAAAGCTGAAAAGGTTGATCAGAAATCTGCTACTCTTGCTTATGATTGGACTAATACATTTATGCATCCAGATGGGTTTGCCTGGAATGCCGATTCAGAAGTTAAAAAGAATCATACAACAATCTCAATTGCTTTAACTGTTCAACATGCTGATGATGAAAGTTTTTTAACAGAGTCTGATACTTCTTCTAGTATATCTTTGGTACAAGAAGAATTACCTAAAGTCTCTACAAGTTCAAAGGTTGAAGAATTTGAATGTTTCAAATGTAAGAAATTGCTCCAGGAGATTGTAAGTTTTGAACAACGTTGCCAAATTTCAACTGATGAGATTGTGGTGTTAAAGAAAGAGTTAGAGGATTTTCAAAAGAAATATTATGAGTTGGTTCATATTCATGAAGATATTTTGAAAGAAAAATCTCAACTGGCTGAAGAGTGTGAAAAAGCCAAAGCTGAAGCTTTAGATGCAGCGCAAGATTTTGAGAACTTATTTGAAAAGAGTTATTTGGTTCAGCAAAAATATGAAGAAGCTACTGCTCTTATAGCAACAACTGCTGTTACCGTTGAGAAGCTTCAAAACAAGATCTCTATGCTTCAAGATGAAAATGTTCTATACAGAGACAAGAATGAAGTATTAACTAAAGATGTTGAGATTTATAAACAAAAGAGAGAGAGTGTTCTTCAAGAACTGTTTGCAGAGTGTGAGATCAGAAAGTTACAGACTTATGATTATGATGATCTCAATGCAAAGTTCATCAAGTCACAACAAGAAGTGTTTGAAGGTCAACAGAAAATTAATGACTTGAAATTGGAGATTTTGGAGTTGAAACGACAAGTTAAGAATTGCAATTTGTCACCAACATTGCTTAATTTCTTATACAAGCAGGATCAGAGTTCAGAAAGTTCTAAGCAGGATGATGTTCACTCGGTACCTCAACCAGTGGATTTAATTGAAGTTACTGCTGCTCAGATTGATCCAAAAGATGAATTGCATGATTATTCCAAGTTTGCCACTCCATCCAAGAAGAACAAGTCTAAAGCTAAAAAGAAAGGGAAGCCTTTGGGTGAAGCTCCCAAATTTATGTCAAAGTCTGTTTTGCTGGAAAATGAGAAAGTATTTGATAAGGTTGCTTCTAGTTCTTCATCTGCAACTGAAGAAGAGAAAGTTTTGATTGAAAAGAACAAGTTGAGGGATATCAAAGCCAAATTCACTAGTGATGCTAAGTCAAGAGAAGCATCAGGTTCTTCTTCAGGTTCTTCAAAGACTCAAGGGTCTAAACATAAAGGTTTGGGTTATGTTATGAAGGAAGTTCCGGTTGTTGCTAAGAAACCAGTGAAAGTTGACAAGACTGCTAAAGCCAAAGTTGCAACGAAATCACCATTTTCAAAAGAATTTTCTTATTATTCTGGAAGGTCATCGTCTTCACGGAGTCCATCTCCTAGGTATGACTCTTCTGATGGTTTCTTTGATACTTTTGATTCTGAACATTCATCTGGTTTTTCAAAATCAAAACAATTTTCAAATACTTTCCGAGAACGACTTTGTTATGTATGTCGTCAACCAGGACATCTGGCTGCTGATTGTCCGACGACTGCATATATCCACAAAACTGCAAAATATATGGATAATAAAGGTCAAATTTTTGATGAAACATGGTCTCCAAAAGGTAAATCAACTCGTAAATCGTCTTGGTCTACATCGAGTACGTCGGTTGAGTCTGATTCAGGTTCTGATCAAAAATTGAAAATTTTACAAATCTAGAAACCAAAAGTTGTTTCTAAGGCCAACAAAGACTTTGTGGAAGACACCGGGCGACCCGACGATATTGAATCGGGTCGATCCCAACGCGATTAATGTTTTATGTGGTGTCAAGCAGGTGTTTCAGGAAGACCTTTCGGTGATTGGCAAATTGCTGATTGTGAAATATCTGTTTTAATTAACTTGAATTTCACAATCATTTTTGTTTTTTCAAAAGGCTCACCTGTGAGTATTCGTGTTGGTTGATCAATTTTTCTTGTTTTTCACTTCGTCTCGTTCTGAGGGGGAGTTTGTTTTTGCAAAATTACAAAAATAGTATTTTGTTTTTCAAATCGTAAAAATGAAAATCTATACATAGAGTTGTCATTTTTAGGGGGAGAAATTTGAAAAAGACAAAAAGATTGAAAAATGCAAAAAGCCAAAAACATTGAAAATTGAGAAATTGTATCTGACATGATTGGGAAATGATGGTACATTGGCTGACAGTGTCTCACTCATAGATAAAGTAAATGAAAAGGCCATAAGACCATTTGATCGATGTGTAAGGTAGGCTCGGCAAATCAGAAAGTATACAAATGTGATATACACTAAATCTGATGCTTGACCTAGTGGATAACATCTTGATGCATACCTCATGATATATCAAGAAAAAGATATGTGAAAAATAAAATGAGAAGCCACTGTGTATACATGTGTTCATTTTGCAAAGATTTAAACTTGTTTGATTTTCTTTATTTTGTCAAACGATCGGACTTTCTCTGCGTGTCGAAAGACCGACCTGATTGTTGTTCGTTTGATGTTCTGCTTTATTTTCTTTGGTGTTTCGTATAACTCATCGGACTTTCTCTGTGTGTACGGGAGTACCGACTTGATTGTTGTTGAGTTATACAACTTCAACTTGTTTTATTTTCTTATTTTGTTAAATCCGAGGCCTTATCTGCGTATCGAAAGATCAACCTTAAGGTAGACGATTTAACATTCTTATTTCTTTTTGCATGGAACACAGTTGATTATATCATGATTACAATCATTATGTGACTAAAATCACAAATGAAATCACAAAATGTGATAAGCAAAAACATATCTGAGTATGTCTGATAGTGTGGGGTACACTGGTCAATGCAAGCTTAATCAATACCTTAACATATCCGGATGTTATGAGTATGATTGTGCCAGAGTTTAAAGTTGGACAAATTATATCTGCAATCGGCATGGCTTATGTGCTTCATTAATTGAAATTGAAGTATAGTTCAGCATGTTATGACCAATATGATTCCAAGTTGTGATCTTTCTCACAAAAGACAAAAATAGTGTCTAATTCTGTACTGTTTTATGTCGGTTATCTGAAAATACCAAAAAGATTTTAGGTGTGTTTTGATATAAAGTTTCCAAAAGCCAAAAATATTTTGTTTCTTATTTGTTTTCGATTGATCAACACAAAATACAAATTCAACTTTCAAAATCAATCTATCTTGGAGTCTCTAAGAGACATTTTGCACCAAGATTATTTATGTTGGCAGGTTTCTAAGTGGGAAGAGACCATCACAACTTCAAGTCTTCTGAAGATTGTTGATAAAGAGATTACACACGATGCAATATCAAGTATTCAAGATTAAGCTCATCGTCAAGATCGAGGAAGAGTTTAATTGAAGATACAAGATACAAGTTTGAATAGAGAAGATGATACTGCACATGTCGAGGGGGAGTTTGTTGATACTTAGTCCTGATCGTCATGTGAAGTATCGAATACAAGAAGGATCACACAAGATAGCTGAGGTCCGAACTCCCAGCGAACCTGGAGTTCGGACAGCTCCGAGCTTGTGGCCGAAACTGAGGTTCGACCAGTCGTATTTCAGCTTGTATAAATAGTTCATCTTCTATAGAATTGAAGAGCTTTTCGTGTCATATTCTCTAGGTGTACTTTGTGGTTATCTCTGTGGTTAATACAAGTCATTTGTATTTAATCTCTGTGTTCTATACGTTTATATCGATTTCGTTACGACTAAGTAGAAGATCCGCACGCTCACACACTTTCAACTTCAGCTTTGACTACTGATCTTAAGTAAAGTTCTTAATCAAAGTTGAAGAGCCCCAATTTGGAACCCTGAACTCGAACATTCAGAGTGTAATATGCGTCCACACTAAACACCTAATTATGCATACACTCAAATCACTTGATATGTTACCTAAATCACAATCATATGGCAATTAATCAAATGAAAAGAATATAACAAACCAGCATTAGCAAAGAAAAGGGTTGGATCATTTCCCAGAACCACTAGACTTGATTCCGATCGATTTAGAACAAAAACCCAAGAAAACATACCTTGTTGAAGCGTGGCTGAGGCGGGAAGGGGACGACGGCGGCGTAGAGCTACAGCGTGGCTGAGACGTGGACGAGGTTTGAAGTGGCCAGAGAGATGCAACCAGTTGCCGGCGACTGTGGAATGGAGGGATTCGGTGACCGGAGAGGGATGGCTGGACGTCAGTCTTGGAAGGATGGAAGCGCAACGCAGTTGATTTCGGGAGGGTTTGGATGGAGGAGCGAAGATAGGGTGAAGGGTAGGGAAGGAACGTGCGTGCTTTTTTTTAACTTAACGAATAAGACACACTTTTGAATCTTACCGAGTAAGAGGCTATTCAGAGGTGTTTTTTCATTAAGAGGTGTCAACGAAACAACCTAACATCTGGCCGATTCAGATGCTATACCATTAAGAGCTTATTAAGTGACAAAAACAGCCCCTTAATTATATATATTTACATAACTAGTCCTTTGGTATAAAATGACTAATATGTCCTTAGAGTTAATAGAAAATTTTAATACCGTTAGTCCTAAGGACTCAGATGACAACGAAATGCAAACGTTAGGGCAAAGTTTGTTAAAAATCTAAAATCTGGATTCAGGTGACAAAAGAGGTCAAACGCCAGGGACGCAAACAGTAATTAACTCTTTTTCAGTTTACCACTTCCTTCAATCACATCTATCCAATTAAATTAAATCATATTATTTTTTAAAACGTTTTTTTTTTAATTTAGTTTTATATAGTTGGTTTTGGTTTTAGATGTATTTTTTTTTTATTTTTTTTATTTGTGGGTCCATGTAGCTGTTAAAAGATTATATAAAAGTTGCAAATGAGAAACGTGATGAAATTGAATATGAAATTGACCTTTTTTATGTTCAGACGTTGGTGCATCCTAAACTAAAGTTTCATAAAGTATTAGACTGGAATCAGTAACGTTGACATGGATGGCCAAGACAACGACACCGGCACCGGCAAGAGCTTCGCCGGAGTCGAGTGTCCGCTACTCAACAACTTCGTCGACGGCGTCGTTGATTACAAAGGTCGTCCGGTCCTCAGATCCAAATCCGGTTGCTGGCGATCTGCATATTTCATCATCGGTAACGACGTTAATATATTCTCTCAAATTGAAATTACTATCTATACGCTTTTCAGTCTTTGATTTGATGTTTTTTGCAGGTGTGGAAGTGGCGGAGAGGTTTGCGTATTACGGAGTGAGTTCAAATCTGATTATGTACTTGACGGGACCACTGGGGCAGTCCACGGCGACAGCGGCGGAGAATGTCAACGTGTGGTCCGGAACGGCGTCGCTTCTTCCTCTAGTCGGCGCTTTCATTGCTGATGCTTTTCTTGGCCGATACGTTACAATTATAATTGCTTCTCTGCTCTATATTCTGGTTCGTCATCTTCTCTTCTTCAATTTGACTTTTGAATGATTTTACATTGATATTAATTGCACTTCTGTTGATATTACCGTACATGGAAATTGATGAACAAGTATTGCGTGAATTTGGGGAAATACAATGCAAAATAGCCCTAAATCTATCCTTAGAATGCATGAAGTAAACTGAATATACTTTTTTTCTTTCTAGTTTTGAATGCTTGGTGTGTGAGTTCTGTTGTGATTCCATCTCTCCTTTCATAGATTATCTTTGCCTTTTTGGATTTTTACTAGGGATTGCAATCATGTGGGGTGGCAGGGTTGATAGGTTTTAAGTTGGCTGGTTGTGTAACCTGAATGCTTAGTTTTTTCCAACTGATGAACCCGATACGGTCCATATAGTTATTAAAGTCACATAACCCATAGATACTAATCGTGTAACCTGAGTATGACCCATGTAACCCTTTTAACTAAACGATTTGAATAGGTTGACCGGTTGTAAATGGATTAGCATGTGGTAATCAAGTGCAAATGGGTTCAATGGGTCACAAACAAGTTGGCTTGAGTGTATAAATTTTGTTAAACATTTCATAAATGTGTCATGCTTGTTCAAAAAGATAATTTCAAATATATTATAACTTAATTCTAAACAGGTCGTCCTGTTAATTAAACGTGTTAACATGTCAACCCAAACATGATAGGAGAAGCAGGTCAACAAAACACTACATGTTTATTAAAGGGGTTAAATACGACAACCAAAACCTGATTATTCCGATGTCTTGTTTGTGTCATGTCACGGACCACAAACCCCAACTTTTACCAGCCATGTGACATCACTCACTCTTTCCCAATTGCATCAATTACTTCTTGATCAATGTAACAGTCAAAATAAATTGTATAGTTAAGCTATGCTTTCACGTATTCTTTATAATGGTTACTTTTTACATCTGTCAGTGATTAACTTCTTCAATCTTTCTTCAGCTTCTTGTTGCATAGTGTATAATTAATTGTAACACCCCAACCCAGATAAGGTTGCGTGTCACTATTATAGAGGAGCCAGAGTCAAAATGACATATATTATAATATCTTAAGGGAGTTTACAAAAGATTTAATCCCTGATAATTAATAGATTCATTGAAACACCTTACTAGTTTTTTAGCTTGGTGCTAATTTTCTTTCTTTGAGTTGAATTGAAAAAATGATTAACAGGCACTTGCATTGCTGGCCTTTTCAACTTTGCTTCCATCTGAGTGTGAAAAAGCCATTAATGACTCGTCATGTTCACCTCAGCTCCAAGTGATCTTGTTTTTCGTTTCGCTTTATCTTGTGGCATTTGCTCAAGGCGGGCACAAACCCTGTGTTCAGGCTTTTGGGGCTGACCAGTTTGATGCAGATCATCCAGAAGAACTCACATCCAAAAGTTCATTCTTCAACTGGTGGTATTTTGGATTGTGTGCAGGGCCTACGGTTGGGATCTTTGTTCTTAGTTATATTCAAGATAACCTTAGTTGGGGTCTTGGTTTTGGGATTCCTTGCATTATCATGGGTTTTGCCCTCATAATATTCTTGTTTGGGACCATGACTTACCGATTTGGCGAGAAAAGCCATGAAAAAAACGCGTTTGCGCGAATCAGCCATGTCTTTGTTGTAGCAGCTCGGAATTGGAGAGTTTCACCTTTAACAATATCTGCAAGAGAGGAAGCTTCTGGAATAATTCCGCATCAAGGTTCTCAACAGTTCAGGTAAAAAGAGTAAATTTAAAGAACTCCATACTATAAAAACCACATGGTTTTATTCCTATGTGGTATAATTTAGTTTTTTCCCCAAAGTTTAAAATTGTTTTGTATATAACCAGTCTAGATGAACATGATTAACAAAACTATATAGTTGCAATCATAGTATAACCTCTCAAATAAAGTTGATTTAGAAGGTTGTAGGCATTGAAAGCACCCATTGGGACTTTGAGGTGACTTTCGACCCATTTACATCCTTGGGTTAGTTTCTTAATAAGCTTATCTTTTCTTAACTGTACTTTTATGGCCTGTTAGCTATAAAAACAACCCAAATCAACCCGTTCATATATAGTCATCAAATTTTGATTCCCTAAAAAACTAGAAATGCATGTATTTGGGTGTTAAATGGTTCGTGTTGGTGGGCTGACTAGTTGAAGCCAAGACAAACCTGAAAATTTGAAACGAACTGAAAATCGTGTCATACACATGAACCACTAATGACATGATGGGTTGACACGAACAAGATCCGTTTAACTTGAATTATATTTATAGCGTATTACCCTGAACTTAAAAATTTACAAAAAACAAGCACATATATATATATAATAGATACAACAAGATCTGTTTAACTTGAATTATATTTATAGCGTATAACCCTGAACTTAAAAATTTACAAAAAACAAACACACATATATAAAATAGATACTTTTAAACTGTAAAACTTGATGCTCAATTCTCTTTTATTCAATTTTGTGCAATCAAACTCATTTTTTGTAAAAAAGTAAATTAGTATATGAAACTGGGCAGACTGTGAACCAGTCATGTTGCCCCGAACATGACCAGTTTAGATAAACATGTTCACAGACTTGAACTGAAACTAACCCGAACCCATTTTAATTAAGCATAGACCTGCTAATTTCATGTTAGGTGCTTGTAGTGTCAGAATAGCTGTAAATTATTATCTCATGTGGCATGGAATAAGTCTCTAAAATCTTGTTGATATTGGGTTCATGGCAGGTTTCTCAACAAAGCTTTGGTTTCCCATGACGGGTCAAATGCAGATGGAACTGTTTGTAGCACTGATGAGGTGGAAGAAGCGAAGGCAGTTCTTAGACTATTTCCAATATGGGTCAGCTGTTTAGGATATGGAATTGTTTTTGCTCAAACCTCCACATTTTTCACCAAACAAGGAGCTACCATGGACCGGTCAATCGGGTCAACTTTTCAGATTCCACCCGCCACATTACAATCTTTGATAGGCCTCTCTGTTATCATCCTTATTCCCATCTATGACACCATTTTAGTCCCTCTTACACGAGCCGTTACAAACATACCATCTGGCATAACAATGCTCCAAAGAATTGGAGTTGGGATCTTCATATCTACTGTTTCAATGATTCTTGCAGCAATTGTTGAAACAAAAAGACTCAAAGTTGCTCGTGAGTATGGATTATCCGATGATCCAAATGCAATGATCCCGATGAAGATATGGTGGTTATTACCTCAGTATCTCTTGGCTGGGGCTGGTGATGTGTTTACAATTGTTGGTATGCAAGAATTCTTTTATGACCAAATGCCAAGTGATCTCAGGAGCATAGGTTTAGCACTTTATCTCAGTATTTTGGGAATTGGTAGCTTTCTGAGCGGTTTTGTAATCTCAATCGTTGAGAAAACGACAGGTGGAAATGGTGAAGATGGTTGGATAGCTGATAACTTGAATCAAGGGCATATTGATTATTTCTACTACCTTCTCGCTGGAATTAGTGCAGGGGCATTTGTGATGTTTATCTATGCTGCAAAATCTTATGTTTATAACGGACAAAGAGGCATCTGATGTTGTTAAATTATGCTCATTTGTTTTTAATTTATGTACATAGATGCAGGCATGATGTAATTAATTGTTGTAATGGTTGCTTTAGTTATTGAATGTAATTGTGCAGGAAATTGCCATTTTACTCGTCTAAACTCTACAATTGATTTAGACTAGAGGTGTAAAATAGCAAGGTAGATAACATGAAAAAGTAAGTTTTTAGTACCGGTTGACATGGCCTGAGTCGGGTAGACCCATAATTCTGGAATTTTGACAATTTGAAATTAGTTATTACTACAACACATCACTTGACTCACATTACACGACTGCTGAAATAAATGATGTCACGTGGACATGTGGGAGAGATAAAGCTCTTAGGCGAGATGTGTTTACTTTCAACTTTATATTGAGGAATTTTAAGATATGGTAAAAAAAGTCTTTGTTAAATTTATAAAGAAATCTGAATCCAAAGGGGGAATTAAGCTAGAGTCGTGATGCTTTAAGGCTCAAGACCCTAAATCTATCCTTAGAATGGATGAAGTAAACTGAATATATTAGTATCTCATATCCCTAAGCTTTAAGGTTCGAGACCCTATTTCTCTTACAGATTTTTGTGCGATTAGTATGATAGGTTGTATGTCTAACTTCCTATTTTTTTTTTTTACAAACCACGTAAGTAGGTAAAAAAGTCGTTCTTACTGCTTGACTTTGTGTACGAGATTGTTTCCATGACTAACTTTAAAGTTACGAAACAACCATAAGAAGGTGATGCACTCAATTATTGGTTGTGAACAATCGGCATATATAGAGGATAGAAATATTCCGATGATGATGTCAGTTTTAATGAAATGTGATGCCGGTTAAAAAAGCTTAAAATAAAAATGCATCATGATTCTTGATTATAGTCATACTTTGAACAAAGCAATTGATGATTTGATTCCATCAATTGGAAGTTTATTAACTTAAAAATAAAGCAAATCGGATTATATATATTAACAATATGAATTACTTTGTTGTGAGGAGGTTTACTGTAGTTCGTTGCTCCAATCAGTGGTGGACAACAAGCTTTTTCACCCAATAACATTTCAACATGTTGACATGAATTTAGTTGGAAGCTGTGTCTCAAAAGAAGCAAATGTGAATCGATATTAAATAAATACGTTGCTTCTCTCTCTCATTCATTTAATCGATTAAGTTTTATGTCTTTACCATCAAACTCCCTCATTTCTCTCTCTCTTATTCATCTGCCGATGAAGAGTTTGACGACTCTACCATCAACGTCGGATCTCTCCTTCGATTTATGTCGTTGGTTGTTCCCGTTCCAGATATGTGTGTCGAAACCGGTTTCCGGTGTTTATCTACCGGAGACAGTGGTGTTTTGGGGGCAATGACGTTGTCGGCGGCGGAGGGGAGTTATCGCAACCGTCGCCGTATTGTGAGCCCTACTTTCAGATCTGTGTGTCGACACCGGTTGCTAGAGATTATCTATCGACAACGATGGTGTTTTTGTGGGCAATGACGCTACCGGCGGCGGCGGTGCGTTATCGCAGCCGTCGCCGGTTTGTGAGCCCTAATCGTGCATGTATCACTGACGGAAGCGATTAAGCAGACCCGTGCTATAGTTTTTGTTGTTGGTTGTCCATTCCAGATCTGTGTACATCTTCGATTTTCTATATGATTTTGGATGTGATTCTTTGGCCATGGCATGGCTGTATCGCCGTCGTAGGCCTAATTTGAGCCGCTTATCTAACTGAGCCGTCAAGGCGATGATGATTTAAACCTAAAATGAGCCTCAAAGGCGATGATTGGTGGTTGTGTATTATCGTGAGCTCCATGTTGTTGATGAATCTGTGATTTGTTTCCTTAAATCTGTTTTTTGGTGATAAGGGTGTGCGTAATGCACACACTGCTACATGCGGTGGTGATGAGTTGGCGGGCGGTGACAGCAGCAAAACCGCTACGTGCGGTGTGGCACCGCGTTTTTGGGACCTGCTGCGGTGGTTTGTTGCCGCATACGCCCTATCTTCTCCTCTCTCTATCTCTCTCATCCTTTTCTCTACCCCTCATTCTTTTCTGTTGAAATTTGTAAAGAAAGACCTAC
Organism: Deinandra increscens subsp. villosa; assembly: GCA_039602395.1. NCBI lineage: Eukaryota > Viridiplantae > Streptophyta > Magnoliopsida > Asterales > Asteraceae > Deinandra > Deinandra increscens. The sequence goes on along the minus strand of JBCNJP010000009.1, from coordinate 65,437,384 downwards.
CGGAACTTGACCGAAAGTTTTTCACGGAGAGGTTTCTCTTGCTATGGGAGGAAGATGGAGAGATAATATTTATTTATTATTAGTTTATTTTATATTATATTTTAATTGATGCATGACAGCTTGCAATTTGCACATCGGAAGTTGCAACTGATTTAATTCATACGGAGTATTAATTTTTGTGAAGGCGATTTACTTTATATTTTTTATATATTTTATTTATTTTATTTGATGTTTTGTTATTTTTATCCGTTCAGTTTTTTTTTTAGTCTTTTTATTAATAGTAGAAAATAATAAAAAATTAAAATGTGACCATTACTATGAAAAATGATAAAAGTGTGGTAAAGTGATATGGCGCTGAGGTGGCAAAAAAAAGTGTGATGAATGAAAAGTGTGGTACTAAAGGCTGAATCTTTCTGCATACAGAGAGGGGAGAGACGATGTGGAAATTAAAACGATGATAATTTCAGCTGGGTTTTGCTTGAATCTGATCGGTTGCTTGCTATGATTCATACCTTCTTTTGGTATTCATCATACTGCAGATCTGAGCTGTATATATTATATATATATTAACAATATCAATTCCTTTATTGTGTGGGGGGTTTACTGTGCTTCGTTGCTCCAGTCACTAATAAGAATTTGAAGCTGGATAATGGTTTTAGGTAGGCTATGATGATTAATGTCTTTACAGTTTTAGACTTGAGTGGTATTGGCAACGATACTTTGTTGAAATTGTTGTCGTTACCCCACTTGAGTCCTGTATACAATCTGAGCGGTATCTGCTATGATAATGGACATATAAACTGAGCCTCATTATAGAGAGTTATCATATCAAATGTTTGTTATACTTAGTTTGAATGACAAAAACTAATATATACGCCCTTATAGGTATTTAATTAAACTTCGATCCCCTTAATGTTATTTTTAGTACATAAATAAACTTGGATCCCATTCATGTTACTTTTAATACTATGCATCGACGAGGATAAAAACAACATAAAAGAAGATCACCCGTCGCAACGCGCGGGTGACTTTATTTCTTTTTTACTTAATTCCAAAGAGATGTGATTAACAGAGTGTTTCATTAAGGTTCATTACTATCTAAGAAAAAGGGTTAATGATTAATTATGGCCTAAAATGGTGGCTGATGTGTACAAATAGAATAGTAAAATATGGACTGTTTTGGTCGTATGCATAAAATTAGAATCAGATATTTATGTTTACTTTTAACTTATCTGCTATGTTTTGCTAAGTCATTGGTTCCTAAGGGGAGGCGGTATGAGGAGGTTACCGGGACGCGGTTCCAAGGGAGCCGCATGGCTCCATCCGGTTCACCATATCGCGTGATGCGGTACCCCTTCCTGGCTTCTCTTCCACGGTTCAACATGGCTTCCGGAAGCCCGCCTGAGCCGGGCCAAACTATCCGTTGAAACCCTTTTTTTTTTCTTTCCTTCTATGTGGTTTTCTCCAAACCACACCACAACCATACCATGTGGTGTGGCTTGACATGGCTCCAAAATCTTGCATTTTGAGTTGGCGATCATTGATTGGTTAGTGAGCATGGCTTCACCAAGCCATGCCACAACCATACCCCCTCCCCTAAGAGAATCAAGTTTATGACTCTATAAGTAAGTTTGGTAACTTTGTAGTTAACTTGCTAAAGTTAATAGTATGTTTGTTATGTTTCTACTTAGGTTGTTGAGATTACATATTTACTTGACGTTTACGTTTTTAAAAACACGCTACCCGCTGCAACGCGCGGGTACGTGTATTTCTCGTTTATTTCTAAAGGTGTGAGACAGGATATATACCTACCTATACCTTGCTATCCTCGTTTTCATATATATTAATTAATATTAATATATATAACAATTTGAAAGTTCTTGGTGTGAGGAGGTTTACTGTATATCATTTTAGCCAATCAAGGGCTGACAACTAATTTACTTCACCAATTAGTTGCTACCAACGAAACTTCTTTCTTGCTTCATATAATATATAACAATCCTTTTACTCTCACTCTCTCTTTCTCGAAACTTCTCTCTTGCTTCATATAATATATAATAATAACAAGCCTTTTACTCTCAATCTCTCTTTCTTCATATATATACCAGACACCTCTTCATTTGTCTCTCTCTATTGATCTATACAGTAGGTCATCAGAGAAGTAATGGATCTCATTTTCTTTTATTTCAGAGCTTTTGAGTGCGATGATGGTATTGGCGTCGGCGTTGCCGTGTTTCTTGCCGTCGTAGCTTCAAACTAGCACTCTACAAAAGGCCTGTTTGATTTTTGGCATTTCTTTGATTTGTGAATGATGTCGATTAACTATGTAAATGAGTGCTCCTTCTCACATGTTGCTGTACATCGATTTCTCCAATGACATTTTTACAACAAATTTTCTCATCCACTTATACTTTTCCTAATGCATTTGTAAAGCCCCATTTCTCTCTCTCTCTTCTTCATAACACGCAGTCTCTCTCTCTTCTTCATAACACGCAGTCTCTCTCTCTCTCTCTCTCTTCTTCATAATGCCGGCTCTCTATCTCTCTCTAAGTTTACTTTTCTCTTTGTTTCTCTTTACATGACTCGATTGATTTATCGGTCTCACTCTATGTACTTGCATTGCAGATGCTTCTACCGACGCGTTGCCGGCGACGGTGGCAGTGGGTTTTCGAAACCCTTTCGCGGTGGCGACGGAGGCGCTGGGTTTTAAGATCTGGCGGCGGCATGGCGCCTTGGCGCAGCCGCTGGCCGTATTTTGGTCCGCTTGGACATCCAAGCCTTAAGGCAATGACGGATGATTGTTTTGTGTTGCTTCTACTTTCTGGATCTAGGGTTTGTTGTAGACTTTGCAATCTTTGATGGCAATTCGGCGATGATATGTAACCCTTAGGGTTTGAGCTGACACATAGGTATGTAGCGGCGACGTGCTGCTTTGGTGCAGCCGCCGGTCGTGTTTTGGTCCATCTCCACATCGGAGCTTTATGGTAGTGACGATGGAAGTTCCGATGAGCCCTTGAGGCGATGATTGTTTTCTGTTCTTATGATCTGTGATGTCGCCTGTGATTTTTTTTTTACATTTGAAGTTACAGGGATGATGATGGGAGTTTGATGATGGTTTTTGCCAATGAATCTGTCCAATTTGTTGCTTGAAATTGAGTTGCTTTACGGATTTTGATTCATGTGGTTTTGGCTGCGGCATAGTGTTCTAGCTGTTGCCGTTACCCCGTGTGAGTCCCGTATACAATCAGAACGGTTATTGTTACCGTTATGATGATGAATGACTATAATCTGAGCCTTATATTATTTTTTACATATGTATCTATGTATACACATTGTCTAGCGTTTACTTTTGGCATAAACTACGAATCATGGTGGGGTTCATCTTTGAGTGTTTTGAATGAACATTTTGTGATCTGATCATCGAGATTATGAGATTGTATGCTAACCATTAGAATTGTACCTTCGTCATTGTATTTCTATTATCTTAACATCAGTCCCTCATTTGGGAATTCTTTCTTACATTATCATGTTTATGGTTGTTTATGTGGTTAGCTGTAAGGTGTTTTTGGGCATACAAACCAGTATCACCTTCTTTTGTTTAGTTTCATAACTACCATAACTAATTTATTACTAGCAATTTTTATCATTTACACAACTCTAACTGTTTCGAATCAAAAGCAATTACATGTTTAAAAACAAGCTCCCCGCCGTAACGCGCAGGGGGTATCCGGCTTGTTATAAATATATAGAAGGGTTGAGACTTGATAGTGCAAACAACCCGAGAAGGAAAATCGTTATTTGTTAAGGATTTTAGTAATTTTGTTTTAAATTTTTTAATAGAAGTTTTATTCTTTGTCTTACTTAAATATAAAATATTAATACTTTTAACAATACTTTATATTCCAATCAAATTTTTTATTTTCTTTAATCGTATTTTAATGTGTTTTAATGCATGTAAGTCGAAACGTTAGAATAAGATGGTTTTAAAATTTATATATCACATGTTTGTCAAAAAAAAAAATATATTATAATTTTTTGAAGAAAAAATATTTCGGGTATGTCATATATTTTAATGCATGTAAGTCGAGACGTCAGAATAAGATGATTTTAAAATCTACATATCACATGTAAAAAAAATTAATTTTTGAAGAAAAAATTTTCAGGTATGTCACATGACACAACCAAAGCATACAAAAGTTCATCTTTGTGAGTTGTGACCATTACCTAATCATCAATTCTTATGGAGATGGACTAAAGAATTATCACATCGATTTGATGTGACAAATGCACAAAACTAATTTCTGAAAATGTATCAAAATTACACGACACCGTTTTTAATATTAAGGGTTACATCAACATCTATAAATATATAATCACTTATAGTGGGTGTGAGGAGGAGGCTAAAGCGCTCCCATAGCACCCGGCACACCACCCTTACAGCGCTACGGGACAAAATCCGGTTCTAGACGTGATGGTGATGGCGCCTCATACACTTTCTCTATGTTTGTCCTCCATCTTAATAATTTAAGTGATTGATCCATTCTTTTCGAAAGATTTAAAAGAAAAATAATAATAATAATTGGAAGATTGACATCTAGACTATTTTGGTCAAAAACTGTCTAAGCAATTAGTTGATCAAACTTTGTAAGTGAGGTAGCGTGTTTGATGTAAATAAAGATGAAAATGTGATTTGGAGATTGACACGAGGATGTAACGAGGGAAAATCCAGGAATCCTTGAGTATCCTCAAGGAGCCTAGCAAAAAACCTCGGGGGCCGGTTCAAAGTACCTGCCTCCTAAAACTTTTATATAATAAATATCTTGAGTACAAATGAAATGAGCTCGTAATCTAAGTGTTGCAGAGAATTGTGATCGTAGAAGGAAGTAAAGAAAAAGTGTGTCGTGTGCAAGCCTAGAGCTCAGTTTAAATACAGATTACATCGTAACAATATTCCTAAAATTTGGCAATTAACTCCACGTCCCTCACACGTCCGTTAGAAGTCCGCTCAGTCCATGTTTCCGTTAGTTGACCGGGTCTTTAGGACACGTGATCCATGCTCGAGCTCAGGGGCGGAACTAGAAAAGTTTTTGAGGGGGTCCACAATTTTTTTTACGGAGTCACTAGTTTTAGATGGTTGGTTACAGACGCGTGTTGCAGCACGCATTGCGAGTAAAGAAAAATAACCGATTAAAAAAACTTTACATGATTTGATAAAAATTATGTGCCGTAACATTGACAACGATATAATAGCAAAAAAATACTAGTAAATGGCTAAAAATGAAGAGAAAATAAAAAGTAACATGTGAAAAAAAAATAGTATGACAAAATGTTTGCCTATTACTAAAAATCTATATTTTTATATATTGTAATATTGCATTATAAAAAGGGTTTATGATGAATGTATTTGAAAAAACAGGGTTTATAATGAAAGTAAATAAAAAAGAGGTGGAAAATAAAGTATCATAATTTACTCTCCTCATTTATAGTACTAAAATTACTAAAGAATGCTGGGAAAAATAAAAAAAGGTTGAGCACAAGATTTGAACTTGCACCCCTTCAAAATCAAACAAGGGATCTTACCACTAGGCTAGGTGCTTGCTTTGTTTTATTTTCACAAACTAAGTATTTATTAACTACTCTTCACAATTTTTTTTATAAAAAAACCGTTCACATAATTTCCACTTTGCCTACGAGGTTGAGGGGGTCCACGGGGACCCCCTGGGCCTACATTAGGTCCGCCCCTGCTCGAGCTAACCTGCGAATAATAAACAAAAAGGGAAAGCAATAGTTAGTCAAGAAGTTTAATTCAGGATCCTTACAGTGAGGTGCTTGCGAGCTGATGTGAGCTGCTTAGTGTCTCCTGAATTCTAGTACCAACAATTGCCCCCAAATTTTTGGCGGTTGGCGCATGCAAGCCAGCTGTCGAAAATTTGAAATTGAACCTTATCGCTAACTAACTGTGATTTGATAGAAATTAGTCAGTCCCAACTTCCTAGGCGAAGTTCCCGTTTGATTTTTTCTTTATAATTCTCTTTCCGCTTTCATTATTCCTCACAGCATTCACCCGGCGAAAACCCTAGAGCTTCTCCCATCTTCTCCAGGTTAGTATCATTTTTCTCCCTTCTCGTTCTTTTTTCTAATCATGGGGAAAAAGTTATTGCGACCATCGGCCACGGTCTCCGACCAAGTGGCCGACGAGTTTACTGACCAAGGACTCCTCCCGGCGACGGCAGAGGAGACCTGCAACTTTGACGATCGGAAGATCGCAATTTTGCAGCGTTCTGCGAGCTTTCCCGCCGGAGCTGAGTTCCGTCCTTTCGACCCATCTTTGAAACCTGACCATATCTCCGACGATTGGGTCTGTTTCCTTCACTACCCTTTTCTGCTTGGAATGACATTTCCTTTCCCGGATTTGGTCACCGATTTCTTTTCGATCACCTACCTTGCCTACTCTCAAGTAATGCCCATGGTGTGGCGAATTCTTCTTTCTCTTCATCACCTGAACCAGACCCATAACCTAAACATTGGGGTCGCCGAGATCTGTAAAGTGTACCGATTGGCCACACACGGCAAGAGCAAGTTTGTCTTGAAGATTAGATCCGGAGAAGCCCAGATGATCCCTAGGGTTTCTCACAATGACCATGGTTGGAAGCGTCAATTCTTCTTTGTCAAAAGGAGTAGCCTTGTCGGTTGTGAGAACCTTCCTACCCAGTGGGTTGTCAAGGGTAGGAAGAGTTTTAGTTACATTCCGATTTCAAATACTCTTCAATTTTGTTTAACTGATATGCTTGTTTTTGTTTTACAGCGCCCAAGTTTGAAGCTCTAATCAAGCCGACCCGTGAATCCTCCAAGAAGCTCAAGGATCTCTTCAGCATTCCAGTGGCAGAAAGAAGCTGTCAACCCGAAGACGTTTCAAGTGCTAGAAGCATCACCCAGCAATCTCTCAGCCCCTCAAGAACCATGTCAACAGGTATTTGTATGAGTCTGCTCTCCTTTTGTTTTGAGTTATTCTCTATGATTTTCGGAAACTGATCCCTTTCTGTATATGATGAAGCTCCAGGTTCAGCTTCCACCTTCTCCTTCAAGGACCTCAAGCTGCTCATCGCAAAGAAAGAAAAACCCGAAGAGACCAGCAGCAAGGCTCCCACTGACCCTTCAGCCGCCAAGTTTCGAGCTCCCAGCACTCGATCCAAGACCTCCTCTGCGAAGAAGCGTAAGGCTCCAGACTCCACCATCAATGTGGACAGCTTCGATGATCTCCCTCCCGTTGCAGCTGCTAACAAGCTGCTATCGCTGCAAGCTGTGGTGAACATTGTAAGTAATAGCACAATAATAGAGAAGTATGTTAACACTGTAATTGTAATACTTCCCTTGTTGATTCTGATGTGTTATGCTTTGATGCAGGGTATCGACAAGCTGAGCCACGAGGTGATTGATCTCGAAGGCAAACTGGAGGCTATGGAGCAGAAGCTTGAAGCAGCTGAGCAGAAACTCGAAGCCTCTGAGCTTAAACTTGACCAGGCCACGCTCCGTCTTAAGAAGATGAGTAAGGCAGCAACCAGCAACACACGCCATTACGAGAAGCAGCTCAAAGAAAGAGACGCTGCAGCTGCTGAAGCTCTAAACCTGGCTGAACAGAATGCTCAATCCTCAGCTGCCATCAGCGTGTTGGAGTGTATGATTGAGATGGCGACTGCTGCTCAGGCTGAAGGCTTCACTCTAGAGAGCTGGTCGGTTAAGGATTGGGAGGTGAGCCTCAAGAAGCTGTTGGCTGAAAGGGGGAATGCTTCTGAAAAAGCTGAGAAGGAGGTCGAGCCGGAGGTCGAGAAGGAAGCTGAGAAGGAGAAGGGCAAGGGCAAGGAGGTGGAGCAGGCTGAGGCTGCTGGTGATAAGTTGGGCGATGAAGGCATTCTTGACTAGGTCGGAGCCCACTTTTTTAATTTGTTTGTTTGGTGGTTGGTTTTTTTGTGAAACAATGGTTGTGGTAAAACAGATACAATGGTTACTTTACTTTTGGGGGCTTGGATGGAGGGACCTTGAGTTTCAAGGCGAAGTCCAAGCTCCTTAGACAATGTAGTTGGCCTCAGGTGGAGGGATCTTGGGTTCCAAGACGAAGCCTGGGGTCAGCCTTTCTAATTTCCTGCATAAATATAACTTAGTAGTATTTTGATCATCATGGTGTGTATGTTTTTAGTTATTTTGAAAAAATGATTGAATAATGATCCGACAGGATGCTTAGTTTAAAAATTCTAAAGCCCACAAAACTTTGTCAATGTTAACAAACCATGATGTTAGCCAATACTTGGTTAGTAATAAGAACATGCAATATAGGTAGTACCAACATCACCTGTTCAAAAGTAATCCAACTGTCGAGATAACCAGGATCCATGAGGATCCTTAGGAATCCTTAAGATGAAACTCTGATGAATCTGAGAATAAGTCTTGAGCATTTAGGAACAAGTCAAACAGGGGTCAAGCCCAACCTTGTCTTATGAGGTACGAAATGCTTTATAAGTCTTGGGTCTAAGCCAACTGGGGTCAAGCCCAAAAACTTGAGAGACACGAAAGTGCCTAAACCTTAGTTAATGTGAGAACATTAAAAACCTGTGTTATTCTGAGGATATGTAGAGGCTAGATTATAAGGCTTGTAATATTAAATAAGTTGGGCTGGGCTTAGAGGGTTTCATTAAAATCATAGGCTAGTTTGCTATTGTATTTAGGCTAGTTTATGATTGGGTTTGGGTTTACTATTGGGTTTATGATCCACAAGGGGCCCAATAGTAAACCCATTGGGTACCTATATAAACCCATTTGTGTTTATGATTAGAAAAGCTTGGAGATTACAGATTACAATTTCTGCCTTCTTTGGTGTTTACGATCCGTGTTCATCAAGCTTCAAGATAGTAGTGTTATTCATTCAAGACTTCATCTTTTACTTAGATCTAGTCTATTCTTCTACTATTCTTCTTGAATCGATCTTATACGAGGATTCCGCACTCGTGTTTGATTATATATCGTGTGTTTGGGAGTTTTCAGGACCTACAATTGGTATCAGAGCCAAGAATCATTGATTCGAGGCTCACACGATATTGATTCAAGCAGTTTTCTGGGTTTTAGTTCTTGTTTTTGAAGATTTGAAGGGTTTCTGGGTGATTACGATTTCTGCTACTGCTGTTCTTCGCGTTTTCTGGGTTTTCAGTGTGTTTACGACCTCATCTGTTGAAGATCTTCATCATCAGAGAGTTTACGAGATCAAGAATCAATTTTTACGGTGTTTACGATTTTGCAGGATCGTAATTGGGTGATTACGACATTTTTTTTTCATCGGAAACAAGAGTTTACGATTTTGGTGGATCGGAAACAGGAGTTTACGACTTTCGGGATCGTAATCGGGCATCGTAATCGGGCATCGTAATCAAGTTTATGATTTCTTCTGTCGGTTGTGTGTTTACGATCAGGAGATTACGACCAGCTGTTTTGTCTCAATCGTAAACGGGTGTTTACGATCGGAAACATTGTTTACGATCGTAATCAGGAGTTTGTGATTTTTCTAAATTTTCAGAAGATGCATATCTAATTAAGAAAATGAGTTCGGTTGAGAACAAGGATGATTTCGCAGCTGAAGTTGACAATACTAAGAAATGCCCTGATCCTACTTGTGATCGTATAATTACTGGTCTTAGACAATTTTGCAAAAATTTTGAAATAGAATTGTTTGAGGTAAAATGTGAAAGAAGCTCATTTAAGGGTAGATGGCAAAAGAATGAAGAGAAGGTTAAAGCACAGAAATTTGACATTGAGAAATATCGGAAGCTAGCAACAGAGAAGACTATCTTACATGATCGGGCTAGAATTGAGATATCTGAGCTAACACAGAAATTAAATGAACTACAACAAAAATTTGATGAGCTGCAGGTCAAGTATGATTGCAATCTGGAAAGAAATCAGCGAATGCTAGATGCTGGAAAGGAATTGTCACATGCTGTTGTGACCGGTCAAGTTGGGAAACACACACCTGGATTTGGGTCAGAAAAGACTGATAAGGCCTTGGCTGCAAACAACATCATTCCTCCACCAGTTCCCAGAGACATTATAGGAATACTTCTTAGTGAAGAACAGGTTGAACGAACCAAGTCTGATTATAAAGAAGCTGCTCCTCCTATTGATAATGTCTTGGTTGGAACTACACCATTGACTCAAGAGGAAATAGACAACGAGGCAAACATGACATATGGTGAAGGGAGAATAGAGGACGTATCAAGAGATGATGCTGAGTGCCAGGAGTATAACAGATGTCACAACTCTAAGTCTGATGAGACTGGGATAGAGTTGAAACCATACCCTGAAATTAAAACCCCATACTTCAAGGTAATTGACAAAGTCGAAAGGGAAAATGTGATATTGACGACACGGCCTGAGGGGAAGATCTTTATGACATCTGGATCAATGTTTGACCAAGAACCAGATGTAGGATATGAATTACCGTCCTTCTCCTCCAAGTTCAAGGGTATAACCGATGGAGTGATAAGCGAACCTAAAGTTGAGAGGCCAAAGATCACCATCAAGCATCCAAGCATGAAACCAACAGCTGGAGTGAAGAATGAAAAACTCAAGGGAGTAGCTGTGTCTCCCATTTCTTCAGTTGGATCATGCAGTTGCTGTTGTAATTGCAAGAATGGTGCTTCAACGTCAAAGAATCAAGGAAGCATAAAGACAGTAAAGACAGGTTCGACACAGGCTTCAACGAACCAACCAAAAGTCAAATCTGGAGCTGCAGACAAAGCAAAGAAGCAGACACAAGGCAAACCAGCTCCATATCAGCCACCAAAGACAAATGGGTACACGTCTGACTTCTATCTAAAGAAGCAGACTTGCTTTAATTGTGGCATCGCTGGTCATATTGCTAGAAACTGCCTTTATCGCCCCTATGAACCCTATTTTCCGAAAAATCAAAGGGTTTCATCTCAGGAGTCTGTAAAGTCTAAGCCGATGATGGTGCAGAAACCTAAGGCAATGAAGACTGTTACTCCTAAGGTTAAACCCTCTGATCAACATTGGGGTGCTGCCAAAGCTGAAAGAAAATCTTTAAATCAAAAGAAAAGCTTTTCAAGTTACCAAAATTTTCAGAAAAAGGTGATGAAACCATTTTCAAAACAACCAAAGTCTGAAAAACCCAAGGTTACCCCTCCCAAGGTAACTAAAACTGTTTTAAAAAATGATTCTAAAATGAAGAAGGTTGAAATACCTAAAGTCACAACTCCAAAGGTGACTAAAACAAAACCTGTTTTGAAAAATGAATCTAAAACGAAGAAGGTTGAAATACCTAAAGTCACAACTCCAAAAGTGACTAAAACAAATGTTAAATCACCTGGAACTTGGAAACCAAAAATCAAGGCAGCTCCATCACAACTTCCTGATTTCTCAAAGGGGATGTTCTTACAAGAAGTATCCTTTATTGATTCCTCAGGTGTACCCAGAAAAACAATGGCCTGGGTACCAGTGGCTAACTAATCTCTCACTCTGTGCAGGAACGATCATGTAGGATTATCACTAATGTTTTTAATTACTAATCTGTTTGTTGATAAGTGATTGTTCCAGGCACAGTTTAGGAGACGTATCTTCATGTCATGTCAAGTAATCTATAAATGGAAGGTATGTCTCATTGAGAGGTAAAATGTCAAAATAAGCATGAAAGGTACTGTTCTTAACTTGGTTGTTTGAATGCTGAAGCAACAAAGGGTCTTTTGAGTCAAACCTATTTCATTAAAGTTTCAATTAAGCTGTTGATTGATTATGTGTTTGACTTCAAATGTAATGAAGTGTGCATGTCATGAAACCCAATTTTCTCAAAATTTTCAAATCAATACCTTGAAAGTTAGCTTGGCCAGATATCTGCAAAATTTTGTGTTTTGTTCTTTTAAGTGTGTTTGTGTGTTTAAAAAAAACAACTGAAAAATGATGTTCTCAAGATTGTGACATTAAAAATCAAAAAGCAAGGGGAACAAATGTAAAGATGAAGAAAAAGTTGACCCCTCAAAAATAGTGTGCTTTTCAATTTTTAATTGTTTGTGTCTTGTTTTTGAGAAGTTTAGGGGAAGTAAAATGAATGTCCGGGTTGGAGATGGCTGACACGCGTAAGGCGGAAGTGAAAGGCAAGCTCCACGGTGATATGCTCGGTAGGCTCGACCTAAACTTATGACCTCCAATGAAAGTGCAGTGAACTTAAAAGATATATATGTTTAGTTTCCCATCCCAGGTTGCATGGTTTAAAAGACTGAGTCCCGACAAAAATGGGTTGAGAGTGGTAATTACCTAGTATTCACTCTCTCACACGCCATGTCTCTGCTGTCATGACTACACCACATAATAAAAAGAAATGAAAAAGAAATGAAAAAAAATAATGAAAAAGAAAAGAAAATGAAAAATAATCACTCAGTTGGTCTTCTTTGCGTGCTTAGCGGCCGACCTAATCACCAACTGATGGTTAATGAAAATAAGTGGTAGTCATAGTCGTGGTGCATGGTTCCTCAAGTTGGGGGTTTGTGAATCCTCAATAAACTCTGAGGTTGGGTAGGTTTTGCTGTGTACGCTTGGGTGTGGGGACAATTAAACATGACGGTAATAATGTACTATATTAAGCATGACGCATTCGGTTGGGATTAAACGGGTTTGAGTTTAAAGCGGACAAACATACCGGCAATCACCTGGACTAGTTGAGTAACTGAAGCTGAAAAGGGTTCCTCAGCCAGATTCATACGGTTTGATCCCTTGTAAACTTTCTCATGTTTGATATTGGTAAGTAGTTGTTTATTTTTATCTTTCGTGTGTGAGTCGTTAAGTTCTTTTTGGTGTGTTTTCGTCTTGGCCAGGTTGATTTGAGAAGTCTAAATGTGTTTTTCATGGGTTTTAATGCATGACAATATGCCCCCGACAGATCTTGCCAAGTTTTTAGGGGAAGGAGTATGGGATAATAAGTATTATCCGAAGGGAACTCGAGGATGATACTTATTATCTAATGGAAAAGACTTCCTCCGTCAGATCTTGACAAATTTTTAGGGGAAGGAGAGAGGATAATAAGTATTATCCGAAAAGACTTCCATAATACATAGTATCTGAAGGGAACTCGAAGATAATATGTATTATCTCAGGGGAAGTCCTTAGCTGAGGGGAAGTTATCAGCTAAGGGGAAGTCTTTAGAGGTCTTGGGTTCAGGGGAAGTTTTATAGAAAACCCGTAATCTATATTAGGGTTTTTGGTTAAAATTATGTTAATTTGAATCAACTGAACAGATGATAATTACCTCCTAACCCAAAGACCGGTCATCAAATGTCTGGTGCAGTATTTTTTTTATTTTTTTATTTTTTTTTGTTCACAACCTAGCTTAAAGATAATTAGCAACTTAGAAACAAGTTTTCCACTACAATCAACTACATAAACACTATAGGCGAAAACAATAAGAGCTGTCCAACTTCATTCTAAACTAACATCATCATTCTCTCTATTTTGTTTTTGCTTTTTCATATTTCTTTGACATGAAAGAGGGTAGGGTGGGGGTCTAGTTTTTCATGTCTAACTCATCTAGCTAAATCCATGAACCATGGGTTCCCACAAACCCACCATATATCCATTAATTAGTAGGGCTGATACCTTCCACGATTGGAATCATCACTGCTACCACCTCCTCGCCCTCGTCCTCCCCCTGAACCGTTGCTGCTGCCACGCTCATTCCTCCGAGTCGGCCTCACAGCTGGCAACTGTGCTCCTGGCTGTTGCAGAACATATTCTATTTGACCATCAGGCAGAACCATTGGAACCATCTGCATACCACCTGGCACTGGTCCTCTTCCATATATCATTGGCTGCTGAAATGAAGTGTTAGCCCCATACCTAGGGGCAGCATACGGACTAGCAGAAAAGCCACCATAAACGTTATGAGGTATGTAATTCGGATGGGGCCCAGAATGATGTGGATTATTACTCCCATCAGATTTTCTGTCACTTTGTGGCTTTGCAAGTACCACTTCCAACACCTGGCCATCTACTTCATATTTTTCACCCTCTTTGACAGCTTTTAAAGCACTTGATCTTTCTGCAAAATGGACAAACCCAAAGTCTCTTTTGCAACCTACTTTTGCAGGAGGCATCACAACCCGAGTGACTTCCCCATGGCGTACAAATAGTTGATAATTACCTCCTAACCCAAAGACCGGTCATCAAATGTCTGGTGGAGTATATTTTTTTTCAAATGTGTGTCAGACAGGTTGATGATAGAAAGATGTTGCTACTGCTCAAGTTAAAGAACCAGCCAGACAAGACTTCCATCTGAATAAGCAACTGTTCAGGGGAAGTTGTTGGTGTCTTTACAAGTTTTCAAAAGCTTCAATGGTTTTCAAAGAAAATGCTCACAAGTTTAGGGGAAGCTGAAGATTTGAAGTCAAATCTTTGAAAAAGAAAATGATACAGAGAGCAGTCAGAGTTCATGAAGTTTGAAGATCAACAATCAAGTTCTTCACAGTTAGAGGTTTTTCAAAATTTAACCTCTAATTGTTTTGGAGATTCAAGACAGTTACCGAAGATTCAGCAAGAACCAGTTCGTTCAAGAAGCAAGTCAATGAGAGTCCTCCATTTCATTGCTTGTCCATTTCAAGAAGTTCAAGCTGATGCTGATCAAGAGGAAGTCCCAAGTGCCCGTCATGAAACCCATTGAAGATTTCTGCGGAAAGAATCTTCATCAACATCCATGCCAGCCAGTCAAGAAGAAGAAGTTCAAAGATCGAAGACTTTTAATATCACAAGCCTAGGGGAAGATTGTAGAGGCTAGATTATAAGGCTTGTAATATTAAATAAGTTGGGCTGGGCTTAGAGGGTTTCATTAAAATCATAGGCTAGTTTGCTATTGTATTTAGGCTAGTTTATGATTGGGTTTGGGTTTACTATTGGGTTTATGATCCACAAGGGGCCCAATAGTAAACCCATTGGGTACCTATATAAACCCATTTGTGTTTATGATTAGAAAAGCTTGGAGATTACAGATTATGATTTCTGCCTTCTTTGGTGTTTACGATCCGTGTTCATCAAGCTTCAAGATAGTAGTGTTATTCATTCAAGACTTCATCTTTTACTTAGAGCTAGTCTATTCTTCTACTATTCTTCTTGAATCGATCTTATACGAGGATTCCGCACTCGTGTTTGATTAGATATTGTGTGTTTGGGAGTTTTTAGGACCTACAGGACAAGCTCAAAAATACTTGGCGCTAAGCCAACTGGGGTCAAGCCCCAAAACTTGAGAGACACGAATGTGCCTAAACCTAGGTTGACATGAAAATGTCAAAAGCCTTAGAATCTTTTCGAGATGACACGTCTGCCACCCATTTTGAAGTGCACTCTATGGCCAACAGTGATGAAATTATCAGCCATCTTCAGATGGACTGGTCGCATCACCTCGAACCATAGGCCACCACCGTGCGCTCCTGGCGAAGGTCTTGCGCTCCTGGCGATTCCCATTAGTGACCGAGAAGGTGAAAACCTCCTAAACCTTTTGACGGCATTCAGAATGCTTTAGACTTAGAAGAGGTGATCAGCCTCTAGCTTATGGTAGGATGCTCGGAGCACCTACAAAACACTTCAAGGCTTGGTGAGGGGTGGGTGTTAGCTTGGCTAACACCCCTCCGATGCCTAAGTCAGTAATCATTCCACAAAGATAATAATATGAAATTGAAACAAGGGTCAAAAATCATACCTGAGGTTTTCGAAGTCTAAACAAGAATTCTTTTGATATGCTCAGAGGATCTAGAGAGCGCTTACATAAAATATAACTTCAAATGAATAGCATTCCAATCTCTTGGGAGCAGCTCAACTTCCATAGTAGCTAGCCTGTATGCTCCCTTTCCAGCTTCTGAGTCTATTAGGTAAGGACCTTCCCATTTAGGTGCAAGTTTTCCATGTGCTGGATTGGTTGTATTTTGAAAAGCTTTCCTGAGTACCAGATCCCCTACTTGAAATCTTCTGATTCTGAGATTCCTGTTGTAGGACTTTGCTATCCTTTGCTGGTATGCCGCCATCCTGAATTTCGCGAGGTCTCTAATTTCATCAATCGTTTCAAGATCTTCAAGGAGCTCTTGCTTATTTGCTTCAAAATCTTGGCAGCTTGTTCTGGCAGTCGGCATCACCATTTCAGTGGGTATTACAGCTTCTGAGCCAAACACTAGGGAAAATGGTGTTCGACCAGTAGCATTCTTGGAGGTCGTTCTGTCAGCCCACAATACGAAAGGTAGCTCTTCAGCCCATTTCCCCTTTTTGTCTCCTAATTTCTTCTTAAGATTATTGATGATAATCTTATTGCTCGATTCCGCTTGACCATTAGCTTGTGGATGTACGGGAGTTGAAGTTACCATCTTGATGCCCCATGCCTCACAAAAACTAGTCGTTCTCTTTCCAATAAACTGAGACCCGTTGTCACACACTATTTCTGATGGAATTCCAAATCTTGTCAGAATATTCCTTTTAATAAAGGAAACCACTTCCTTTTCTCTAACTTGGACAAAGGCTTCGGCTTCAATCCACTTAGAAAAGTAGTCTGTCATAGCCAGCATGAAGACTTTTCCTCCAGGTGCTACATGCAGCTTACCAACTATGTCCATCCCCCATTTCATAAACGGCCATGGAGATGATATTGAATGGAGCGGCTCAGCAGGCTGATGAAGGATATTGTCGTGCCGCTGACATGCATCACATTTCTGAACAAAGGCCATAGCATCCTTCTTCATAGTAGGCCAGTAGTATCCTGTTCTCAATACTTTGGAAAATAGTGATCTACCCCTAGTGTGGTTGCCATAATCGCCTTCGTGAATATCTTGGAGTACCGCAAGTGCTTCAGGCTGCTCGAGGCATCTCAAGTATGGTCCTGCAAGAGATTTCTTGTATAAGGTACCATTTATTATTGAATATGGAATTACCTTTGTTCGGAAGAGTCTGGAGTTCTCGTTTTTGGGGATTTCTCCTTGAATAAATCTCCTAATAGGGTAAGTCCAGGATTCCTGAGGATCCTGAGAGTCTATCATTTCTTGATCTTTATATGTTGTGACATCATTAACTTCTTGTTCTTCGATTGCCGGTGTCAGGATATGAGTTATGGAAATCTTGACACCTTCTGGGATCCTTAAGGATGATGCTAAATTTGCCAAAGCATCAGCTTCTGCGTTTTCTTCTCTAGGTACCTGTGATATGCTGCAATTTTCAAAGGATAATGCTAACTGTTTTACAAGGTCTAGATATTTGGTTAGCCTTTCGCCTTTCACGGCATAGGATCCATTAAATTGGTTAGTAGTAACAAAGAGTCAATAAAAACTTGAATGTGTTGGATACCCATATCTTTAGCGAGTTGTAATCCTGCAATTAAAGCTTCGTATTCGGCTTCATTATTAGTAGCCTTGAATTCACAATGGATAGATAGAGGGATAATGTCCCCCTGTGGCGATTTCAGTAGCACACCCAATCCTGTTCCTCTAACATTAGATGCTCCATCTGTGTATAAGACCCAGCTGCCTGAAGCTTCTTCGAGCTGCTTGACCTCTAGTTCAACTTCTGGCAGTATATCGTTGCTGCAATCAGCCACAAAGTCTGCAAGGGCTTGTGACTTGATTGCTGTTCTTGGCTCATATATGATGTCATAGGCACTTAATTTAACTGCCCATTTCGCCATTCTTCCTGACATTTCAGGTTTTCTCAATACACACTTAACAGGATAGTTAGTTTTCACATAAATAACATGAGTTTCGAAGTAATGTCTTAATTTTTGGGAAGCCATGACAAGGGCTAAGATTAGTTTTTCTAAATAAGAATACCTGGTTTCGGCGTCTAATAATGTTTTGCTTACATAATATACTGGATGCTGTTGTCCTTCATGATCTTTCACAAGCACGGCACTTACTGAGCTGCTTGAAACTGCTAAATAGAGAGATAGTGGTTCGCCCTTGACTGGTTGCATTAGAAGTGGAGCAGATGATAAATATTCTTTCAAGGAGCTTAGAGCTGCTTCATGCTTTTCACCCCATTCGAACTTTTTGTTCTTCTTCAATATGTCATAGAATTCTTTGCTTTTTTCAGATGATCTTGATATGAACCTGTTGAGTGATGCCACTCTACCAGTTAGTCTTTGGACTTCTTTGACATTTGCTGGAGACTTCAAGTTTATGATTGCTTGGATCTGCTCAGGCTGGCCTCAATTCCTCTTTCAGTAACCATGAAGCCCAAGAACTTGTCGGCTCTTACTCCAAAATGGCACTTGGAAGGATTCAATTTCATGTTGAACTGGTCTAAGATATCAAAAGCAGCTTGAAGGTCTCTAGGATGGTCCTTTGCTTCCTTCGATTTTACTACCATATCATCTATGTATACTTCCATGGTGTCCCCCAGTTTGTCTTTAAACATCATGTTGACTAGCCTCTGGTACGTGGCACCTGCATTTCGTAAACCAAAAGGCATTGCAATATAACAATAAATACCTGTGGGAGTCATGAAGGCTATGTCTTCCTGATCTGATGGTTCCATTTGAATTTGTTGAAAGCCCGAAGAAGCGTCCATAAAAGTTAGCATCTCGTGTCCAGCAGTTGCGTCCACCATAGAATCGATATGTGGCAGAGGGAATGGGTCTTTTGGACAAGCCTTGTTTAGGTCTGTGTAGTCTACACATACCCTCCACTTACCGTTTTTCTTCTGGACTACCACCACATTAGCCAGCCATCGAGGATATTTAACTTCCCTATCATTTTTTACTTGAGTAGCCTGTCAACTTCTTCTTGGATTATAATGTTTCTCTCAGGAGCGAACTTCCTTCTTTTCTGATGTATTGGCCTGAAAGAATCATCTATACCAAGTTTATGAGTAATAATATCTTTAGATATCTGTCATGTCTTCATGTTTCCATGCAAACGTTGTGAATCGGGACTTCAGGAGGCTCACGAGATGCTCCTCAGTATCCTCAGGGATATTGGTTCCTACCAGCACTTTGATTTCAGGATCTTCAGGATTAAGTTGAACTTCTTTGATTTCTAATTCCTTTGTCATCTGAATTCTTCGTGCTGGTTTCTTTAATTGCTATGCTGGCTTTGGCTTGATGGTGTTCTTCATAGCGGAAGTATAGCAGTCTTTGGCTTCTTGTTGATCGCTTAGTATTCTTACAACTCCCCAAGGTGTGGGAAGCTTCACACATTGATGATAGGTAGATGGAATTGCTTTCATGTCATGGATCCATGGCCTTCCCAAGATTACATTGCAACAAGGAAGGGAGTCAATAACGCAGAATTTCTGCATGGAGTTGACTCCTTCAATGTAAACAGGAAGTCTGATGTCTCCAACCGTATGCTTGGTTTCTCCGCTGAATCCTACTAACACCTAGGATCTTGGAATTATCTCTTCTTCTGGAATGCTCATCTTTTTAAGCACGTCCAATTGGATGATGTTGACTGAACTGCCGTTGTCTATCAAGATCCTACAAACATAATGGTTAGCAATACATAATGTAATTACCAGACTGTCGTGGTGAGGATCCTGGATATCTAGCTTATCAGTTTCGTCAAAAGAGATAACTTTGTCTTCAGTCAATATCGCGTTCTTCTTTGGCCGACTGCTTTGGTCCATCTTGGCCTCCTTTGCATGTCTTTTTGCTGATGAGAAGGAGGCTCCGCATATGTCAGATCCTCCTGAGATGAAGTTGATTACTTTTGCATCTGCTGGCGGCGACTGTGCTCTCTTGGGCAGCTCGACAGCTTCTTTAGTTTTACTTCTCTTCCTGCCAAACAATTCTTTAAGATACCCTTTGCTGAGCAGGTAACTGATTTCTTTCCGGAGTGCTATGCAGTCATCTGTTAAGTGCCCGAAGTCTTCATGGTAAGCACACCACTTAGACTTATCCTTCCACGATCCTTGTTTTTTCTGATTTTCTTGGCCACCTGGCTTTATCTCCCAGATCCTGCAAGGCACATAACAAACCACCCATGTCAACTGAAAAGCAATAATCAGATACCTTTGGGAAGTTTTCTTCGCCGTCCTCTTCTTCAACTTCGTTGACCCTAGGATTATCGTTTCGATAATAGGGTTAGTTTCGTTGTTGTTTTCCGGGAGAATCTGTCCTTCTGCCTGATGGTTCGTCACCTCTTTTTTGGACCTTCTTATCATCTTCTAGCCTGATGAACCTTAATGCCCTTGTTCTAACTTCATCAAGGTTCCTGCAAGGAGTCATAACCAAATCATCATAAAAGCGGGAATCTCCTCTAATCCCCATTTTGAAAGCTTCTACAGCAGCAGCCATATCTAGGTTGGGAATATCCAGAGCTTCTCGACCAAATCTGGCCACATAATCCCTCTGGGATTCTTTGGGCTTCTGAACTATTCTGTACAAATCACCAGTGAGCTTCTCAAAGCTCCTGCTGCAAGAAAACTGGTTATTAAACAAGTTAACTAAATGAGGGAAAGAAGTAATGGTATTAGGAGGGATACTGAGTAGCCATTTTAAGGCTGGTCCTGTCAGTGTTGAGCCAAATACCTTGCATAGGCAAGCTTCTTTGATGTTTACAGGAATGGGGTTGATTTCCATTCGTTCCCTGTACTGTGCCATGTGTTCCTCAGGATCTGTAGTCCCATCATAGAGTTTCATGTTGGGGGTTTGAAATCTTTTTGGTATCTCCACGTCACAAATGGGCCATGCAAATCTAGAAACTCTGTGGCTGCCTGCTGGCACTTCAGGAATCGGACGTATGACACCGGGAACACTTGAGATCATGTCCTTTAACCTCTGAAGTTCCCTAGCGATAGTCGGGTTGATACCTGCGTCCTGCACAATTCCTCGGTTAGGGTTAGCATAAAAATTATCAAAGTTGTTACCAGCCCTGGAAGTTTGGAGATGGATCTGGGGTCCATATTCAGCATCTCTAAGGACGGTTGGCTCAGTTGTAGTTCCCACTTGCATGGGGATGAAGTCTCCCTCATGCATCTCCTGAGATGAACCTGGAAATGTGCCTGCAGAGACAATAGGATTAGAAAATAAGGATCCTTGAGGATCCTGAGCAGCTCGGAAGCGGCTCCGATATTGTTGGGATGGCTGAGACGAAGATCCCTGTAGCGTCTGAGTAGTAGGTGCTGCTGATCGCTGACTCCAAGGTTCATGAAGGTTCGTCGCCGCAAACCGCTGTGGTTGAGATACAGGTTGCTGTATCGAGACTGCCGGCACCTGATGGCTTAAAAACCTGGCTGGTTGTTGACTCGAGCATCTCGGCGGCTGCTGACTTCCATACCCACTGTAGTAAGATTCTGGGGGCTGCTCGGAGTAGAACCCAGAGTATTCCAAATCTATCACCCTGGAAGTCTTCTGATGTTGAGAGCCTGAGAACCCTGCAGTAGTAGCTGTTGCAATACCTGACTTTGGAGCAGTAGAGGGATTTGCTTTCTGTTTCGGCTGCTCCGATATTTCCGGAGAGTCAAACCCGAATGATTTTGGCATCAAAGGGCTAATTTCCTCTACTGGTTTCTTTGATTTCTTCAATTCCATGATCTCCTTCATCATTTTCTCGTTGGTTTTGGCTTGCTCATCCACATGAGACTTCATCTACCTGATCAAAACATACAGATCGTTATTAGAAATAGCAGAGTCAGTGGACGTACCTTGAGATCCCTGAAAAGTAGGATATTCCACTCTTTAGCGTCGGTGCCCGTCACTTTCTTCATCATTGGGGGGAGACCAGTGTCGACAGCCGGTTTAGTGGATGAAACAGATTTCGCAGTAATTTTTTGTTGGCTCGACATTTTCAAGAATCGATTATGGGAATCGATTATGGGCTTCCATTTTAATTATATATATATATATATATATAGGGTAAGGATCATGTAAAAACCACATCTTTTTGCGAAAACCTAAAAACTAATACTAAAACCTTCATAACTTTTTCATACGATCATATTTTTAAAAAAAATTTGCACCAAGAACCTTAGTATTATGAGTTCTTTAATTCTAGAAAAAATTAAAAAAAACTTTAACGTCTCGTCATTTTTTTTATTAGTGCACATGTGCACTAATAATAAAACTCACACATATAGTACGCTTTAATATTTTTTTTAGAAAAATCGCACCAAATACATTATAATTTTGTTAGCTTTTCGTGGTTTTTTACTAGTGCACGTGTGCACTGATAAAATAACACTTTATACGTGTCGTATAAATTAATATTTTAAAAAAGAAATTGCACCATAAATCTTATAATTGTGTTAGTTTTAACTCTGAAAATAGATTTAACGTTTTAAACTTTTTTAAATTTTAAGCTACACATGTGCACTATAACAAATAGTTATAGTACATATGTAGAATTATCATTAGTTCTAAAAATATTTTAGTGTTTTTAAATGTTTTTAACCTAAACAATATGTTTTCGCATGACAATTCTCATTTGTGTAGTACTAATGAAAATGGTGCACATGTGCACTAATAATACACATGTGCACTAATTTTTTTTTCTTTTTCGAAATATTAATTTCTTTTCCAGAATCAAAGACAAGAGAATTTTAAGATTTTTGGTGCAAGTTTCATAGAAAAATATTAACGTATGTAAAAGTTATGAATATTTTAGTGTTAGTTTTTAGGTTTTCGCAAAAAAAAGAGTTTTCGCAGGATCCTTACCCTATATATATATATATATATATATATATATATATATATATATATATATATATATATATAGGGTGAGGTTCATTGTAGACCCCTTAAAAATTGTAGACCCTATGGACCCCTATATTGTTTTTTATAAAACTCACTAAAATTATAAATCTCATTGCTGTTAAGTTTGGTTATTTTTTATGCGATAAGTTTTTATAAATATAAAGAAAACCTAGAAATTTTTGGACACGTTGAAATATAATTGTTATTAAAAATTGTATTATTCTATAAATTCACTAAAAATTATAAAACTCATTGTTGAGTTTTAAAACTCACTGTTGTGTTTAAAACTCACCACAACTTTAAAAATCAATGTTCTATAAAACTCATCGAAAATTATAAAACTCACTCTTAAGTTTAAAACTCATTGTTTTTAAAACTCACTGCAACTTTAAAAATTGATGTTCCATAAAACTCACTAAAAATTATAATTTGAAATTAAGAAAATAAAAATAAAGAAAAAACTAAAAACTTTATATAAAACCCTAAATTAAAATATAAAGATAGAAATATGACAAAATAAAAAAAGTTAAAAAAAAACCAAATTTAACATCAATGAGTTTTCTAATTTTTAGTGAGTTTTAAGGGGTCTACGGGTCTACACTTTTTAAGGGGTCTACAATGAACTTTTAAATATATATATATATATATATATATATATATATATATATATATATATATATATATATATATGGGAAGGAACTAATATTAACCCTTCCTTAGAGGATTAACCAAATAACCACCATCTAGTGGTGGAAAAAAAACAGATTGAACCTGATTATGCCATGTGTCTTTTTCTTTTTTCTAATTATAAAGGGCAGTTATGTCATTTAACACACCCACATAAAACACCCCTTCATTTTAAAAAGCCTATAACTTTTTTATACTTTGTCGGATTTTTATAAAAATTACACCGTTAAACTCGTCGCATTTTTATCTTTAATTCAAGTATAGTATCAACGTATTTTATTATCGTTTTCTCAAACGTGCGATATAACACTAGTGTTACAACTACTAACATCAATGTCATAACTATTAACAATAACCAAATTGCATCCATACAATCATAACCAATAGCATCGATGCTTCTACAAATAGTACAACTGCCTACGCATATATCACATCCTACAAAATGCATTAATATGCATATAAACATTGACGCTATAACCATTAATAGTGGTGTGATGATCAGTAACACTGTTGTTACTAATTAAAATCACCAAATGTATAACTAAATATACAAAAATTACAAATCACAAAGCATCAAGATTTTACAAACGACTATACTAAAATTATTAAAATCATTAGAAAATTTAGCATCTCAATAAACTCCAAGTTTAACACTATAATTAAACCAAGTCTGTGATTTCAGCTACAAATGAAACATCATAACAAACGCCAAATTCCACATGAAAAACTCAGAACCTAAAATGCTATATTATAACCCACTTTTTGTCTCAATCCTTGAATTTTGACTCACATCTGAAAGAAAAAGAAAAAAAAGACCCGCTTCTAAAAATTTTGAGTCAAAAATTGAATCTGAAGCAAGATCGAGCAACATAACTTTTTTTGAACATCGAAAAAAACTTTAGATGTGGTGGCGGTGGTACTTGGTGGCAGCGGTGACACAGATCTGACCTGACTATGTGATGGCGGTGGTTGTGGTGGCGGTTAAAGGGGGTTAATCGCGGTGGCGCCGCCAATTTTTGGAGCTACACTCGCCGGAATCGAGAAACAGGCCGCCGGAATCGCAGCTAACCTCTTCCTTCAGTCCCACTAGCCACCAATCCGCTTCTGTTTCACAAAAAAAAACCATCAAACACTGGGAATAGCTTCGAGATGGGTTTCCGCCGGGAATATCATCTTTCAAGATACCAAATTGACAAAAATCTGCTCTTAAAAATACCGTCGGTGATAGCTTCGATGAAATATTAAAGAAGATTGAAAAAAATCTGCTCTCAAAAATACCTCGAGATGGGTTTTCATTGAATTTTATGATGGGCTTTTTTTGTTGAAAAAGATTTACAGATCTGTAAATGTTGATGTGGGTTGTGAAAATGGTTGGACTAAAAAAGAAAGAAGTAGGGTCGGCTGGAAGAAGGGAATGGGAGAAGTAGGGTATTTTGGTGTGGATGTGTTTTTTACAATCTTGCCCCTGAACCAATCTTAACCATACAATATTATCTTTAATTTCAGCCATTGGATTAAAAAGTAAACCCACCAGATTTAGTTAATTGGTTAATGCTCTAAGAAGGAGTTATTAATTGTTCCCTTTCCTATATATATATATATATATATATATATAGGGGATGGTTATGGTGAAAACCACTCTGAGTTGAGAAAACTTTGAAAACTCTTCAAAAACGAGGTTAAAAAGTTTTTTTTTCGTTCATTTTTTATGGTGATTCTTTACGTTATAGGCTATCCATAGATGAAAAAAATCAAAAAAACACCTCGGGGATTTTTTTTTTAAAATGTAACAAGTTTTGTTGTTACATATGTAACAAACATATGTACAGAACAACATATGTAACAAGACCGTTTTTTGATATTTTTTTTAAAAATATCCCCGAGGCGTTTTTTTTATTTTTTTTCATCTATGGATAGCCTATAACGTAAAGAATAACCATAAAAAATTGAAGGGAGAAAAAAATTTGACCCCGTTTTTGAAGAGTTTTCAAAGTTTTCTCAACTCGGGAGAGTTTTCATTTTATCATTCCTATATATATATATATATATATATATATATAGGGTAAGGATTAATGGAAAACCTCACCTTTTTAGAAAACTTAGAAAACCCATCTTACATCATTGATTAGTTAATCTATGGTTGAAATGAACGTGTCATTTTTGGAAATAATTTAAAATCTATTTAATGCACCAAGGGAATTATAGACATACCATATTTTTATTAATAAATGTTTAAATTAATTTTCTCTCTCCCATCTCTTCTTTTCTAAACTCACTCTCTCTCCCTTAATTTCAAATTTTCAGACCAAAATTTAGAAAGAAAAAAAACTAATTTACAAAAGAAAAAAAATCGTAGATTATCAGCTCATCACCATCGTAACGATTGTTACATCGTTGTAACAATAATTGTAGGTACTTTTCAAGAAAATAAACGATCGTTACATAGGTGTAAACATTCAGAATAGTTTGTATATTGTATTTGTGGTTCTATTGTTTCTAGATCTGATTACACGTATGTAACACTTTTATTTCATATGTTTTTAATTGATGTTACACGAATCTAACACTATGTATTTTCTTTCTAGAACGTATGAAATTATTTCACGTGATTACGCATTTAATAGTTATTACATAAATGTAAGTAGTTATTACACGTATGTAACACTTTTATTTCACATGTTTTTAACTGATGTTACACGAATGTAACACCATGTATTTTCTTTCTGGAACGTTATGAAATTGTTTCACGTGATTACGCATATGATAGTATTACATAAATGTAAGTAGTAATCTTCTATCAACTTCTTTCTATCTAGGTAACTTTTTTGAATGGTTACACATATGTAATCATCGTTTATTTTCTTGAAAATTAAAATTATTGTTACAACGATGTAACAATCGTTGTGCTAGTGATGAACTGCTGATTAACGATTTTTTTTCTATTGTAAATTAGGTTTGCTTGTTTGTTTTTTAAATTTAGCCTGGAAAATTAAAATTAAAGTAGAGAGAGATTTTAGGAAAAAGTAAATGGGAGAGAGAAAAATTGTTTAATCAATTTATTAAAAATAGTTTACAGAAATAGATTATGTCAAGTTACCATATTGTCCTTTAAATAAAAGAAATATTAAAAACAAAAGAAATAATGTGATTGGTTGAAAAAGGTTTTCCAGGTTTTCCAATAACTCTAGGGTTTTCCAATGATCATTTTCCTATATATATATATATATATATATATATAGGGCAAGGATATGGCGAAAACTAGTATTTTTGTGAAAACCTAAAAACTAGCACAATTTATAGAAGGAGGGACCAAAACTGTAAAAATTTTATAACTTCATAAAAAAAACACGGAGGGGTATTTTGGGAAAGAAAATTTACTATATGGGGGGGCGGGTTTCATTAAATCAAAAACACACAACATTCCAAAAAAACCCTAACCGCTATTCTCCCGACCGAAGAGCGCGAAGAACGGCGAAAATCAAAACCGATCGCGAAACAGGATCTACGATCAATCCGGAGTTCTGAATCCAGAAATACGCTACTGTTCGATGAAGAAGGTATGTTAAATTAACAATGCTCGTCGATTTTAACTAGATATTGCTTTCGAAACCAAAAAATCGGGAAAACTGTCAATAAATTCTGACGAAAAGCAATCATATCTGTTAGAACTTGTGAATCAGTGTTAGTATAGAGTATAACTTGAATAATAACACTGAATTTTAGTGTTGAAATCATATGATGTCAACTTGAGATTCAGTGTTACATCTGGAAATTCAACATTAGTGCACAAGTGTAAGAAACAGATTTATATACAAAATAAAATGTAAGAGTGATGATGAAAAAGTTTAGAATAGGACCAGAGCACAGGTGTAATAAAAAATAAGGAGAAGGATTTGCTGTTTCAACACCAGTGAAATTGTGTAAAATAGAAGTGCACAGGTGTATCAAAAACAGTCTAAAAGACTAGTATATATAACAAGTTTTGACCTACTAGTGCACATGTGTAATGAAAATAAGAGTTTTACAAGAAAATCAGAAACAACAATTAGTGCATATCTGTAATTCATTGTTTTATATGTGTTGTCATACATTTGGGCACATGTATAATTAAATGTCGTATTCGGGTATAATATATCAATATTTATGAAATTTTGGTGCAGATTTGTATTAAAATCAAAACATGACACCATCAATAATAATAATACAGTATTAGAGCATGCATGATTTATTGGTGCACATGTGTAACAAAGCACAAGTTGTCACAGTTTATGAATAAACAAATTAGTGCACAGGTGTAATAAAGTTAAAATTACAACATAAAAGCATCTGGAAATGTTTATGATGATATAAATAACCAAATTTATGTGTGTTTCAGGAAAAGGCAGGCTTCGAAAAGAGTAAGTTGATTTTTTTTTGTTTTGTTTTTGTTTTTGTAAAACACAAATTTGCATGGAGATGATTGTTGTCAAATAATGATTACACGTATGGTGTGTTTATCAAACAGAAAGGAAGAGTTCAAGGATCTCTTCCCGATTCGGTTCAAAATATACAAACAAAAAAGCCAGTCCGGATATTATACAAGACAGTGATGAAGAACAACCACAGATTAAAGGTTAGATCAAAAGAAACACAACTTTATAATTTACATTATACAAACTAAAATGACTGTCACAAACAAAAATCGCAGCAAAACGTTTGAAGATTGTATTCAATAAAGATAAAGACAAACCAGTGGCAAAAAAAGAAGAATCGACTGAAGAGACAGAAGACAGTGGCAGTAAAGAATCTGAAGAGAGTGGTGGCAGTAAAGAACATGAAGAGAGTGGTGGGGAAGCTGATAGTATCGAATCTGACAAGGTGGAGAGTGAAAATAGCGACAAGATTGAAAACGACACTTCTGAAGAAACTGAATCTGAAGAGAACACAAATGGTATCAGTTGTGTTAATATTACTAAAGACAGAATAATAGACACAATTCGTGAAATAAGGTATGATATATAATCTGACATCCTTAATATCGTTTTTGATTACAAGTTTGAACGCAGAGGAAAAAATCAGGGGGATGTGACTGAAGAAGATGAAGGTACATTTTAATTAAAAACATAAAGATATATATGAAAACAATATTAGTGCACAGGTGCATTATATATTATGTAATTGAATTGTTGGTGTTGCAGATGGTTTGAATGGTGGTAAAAAGGGAAAGTCTGAGCACAAAATGAAATTATGAGGGAAGATTAAAAAAAATGAAGAGTCTGATCTGGATTATGTACTAATCAAGGATGTTATTAAAGGTAAATTGATTACACATAACTTTATCAACATAATCAATGTTTTTTGTTACACAAAAATGTTGTTTGTATAATGTAAACAGTGATATAAAAAACAGTGGAGATGCATAATAAAAAAAATAGGATTATTACACAGGTGTAATAATAATTATTACACAGGTGTAATAATAATTATTACACAGGTGTAATAATGATCAATGTAATACAATTTCAATATGTTTTTGATCATGATTACAACATAAGGTATTATTTATATCCTTTTGATGGTTGGTCAATACAAACACAAAATATGTGTAAAAAAACATAAAAACAGTATCATTACACAAGTGTAGTAAAGATTATTACACAAGTGTAATAATATTCAGTGTTATACCATATTGATTTAAAATTCAGCCATATTTGTTATAATGACATATTGGGTGGTTTAAAGGGATAAAAGCAGAGAGAGGTGCTGGGCTCAAAAGAAAGAAGATGTTGGCAAAAAAAAACAAGGAAGATTCCTAAAATACAGAAAGGAGCCAAAACAAAGAAAGCTTCTCAGCCAGAGAAAAAAGGACAGAAGGAAGCTGTTAAAAAGGGTGATGATTTGCCAGGATTGAGGACAAGATCAGCACCAACACAATTATAAAAGGTGGTTGTGAAACTGTCAAAGAAACAACGCGAGTCTGTTAGAGAGATGGGATTGGGGAGGATGTTGAAGTTCAGAATGGATGGAATACCATCAAAGATTGCACACTTCGTGGTTGACAAATTCAACCCCGAAAGAATGGAAATTGATTTGGGAAATATTAAGTTGCTGATAGATGAAGAGAAGATTGAAACATTGTTTGGCCTGAAAGACGAAGGTACTATTCTCGAGGTGACAACAAAAAAGAAATTGGGGACAATTGCTAAAGCATGGAAATCACGATATGGAAAATCATACATAACACGTGCTGAAGTTGTAAGCAAGATGAGTGAGGATGCTGATACTCCCGGTGCATTCTTCAAAATAGACTTCATAGCATTGTTTTCGAGTGTTATGGCCGAGTCTGGAAGCAACGAGTATATGAAGCTCGATTTCGTGCCATCCACTAAAGACGGAACATATCTGAACAATATTAACTGGAATAAATATTGTTTGGATGCACTTAGAAGATGCAAGGATTCATGGGTGAGTGGTCACAAAGGACCAAGAATCACGGGACCTCTAGCACTATTAACGGTACGTTTTTTATACAATGTTTCCTTTAGATAATTCGCTCGTTTATAGGAACACTTAAAAAACATTTTTATAATAATATTTGTTTTAAACACATGTAGTTGGTATATGTGGATAGCATAACATGCCCGGGGATAAACGTTGAACGAAGCATGAGCCCTCTCAAGTTTTGGACATCAGAATCATTGAAGATAATGGAGGATTATGAAATTGAAAATGGTGGGTTTGGTCTGGGAGAGTTGAGAGAAACATATGTTGACAATGAAGGAGACGCAAGCGATGTAGAAATGTCAAAAGGAAGGGAGGTGACTAAAAAAAAAGCAAAAAGAGGTTAGAGAAAAAAGTAATTTGAAGGTAAAAATTCAACCTTAAATACTTTCGGGTAATATAATAGATAGTTATATATTAGCAAGAATGTATAAAGTTTATGAAATCATGATTAGTGCACATGTGTAACAAAAAAAAAATTATTAGTGCACATGTGCACTAATAAAAATTAGTAACAAATACATATGCACAAATGTTTATGTAATTTTTTTTGGAAAGTGTACATATATATGCATGCTATGATGATTGTATATTTGAAACATGCAATTGTTATATTAAAAGATATCATATAAATGATCTGTGCACATGTGTAATAATACAACTATAGAAAAGTGCACATGTGTAATAATAAAAATACTATAATTATCGTGACAATAATACACATCTTGTGTACACCAGGATCATATCGATGGTTTGGAAGAGTTGTTTGCCTTGATGCAACAACATAAAAAGGTAACAGAAGAGGCTTTACAGGATGCATGGTCGTTATTTCCAAACAACGACGAGCTGATGGTGTACATAGAACGGTACAAGTCGTTTTATAAAACAGTGGTGCAGTTTAGTCAAAAAGAGAAAGAAAATGAAGATGCCGGGGATACCAATGAAGATATGGAAACTGTAATAAGCAATTCCGCGGGAATCAAAAGCGTTAGTTGGATGAAACATGACAAATCGATGCCATCATTCGATTTTGGAATAGATTTGTCACAGGGCACACAGGATTCAGACAAGACAGAGACTGTTTCAAAGAATGTTGTAAAAGACATAAGGATGGAAATGTATACAGAGAACGTGGGAAAGACCGTGCAGGAAGAACACAAATCTATTGAAGATACTAATAAAGAAATCGTTGAAGGTCCTGAAAGCACAAAGGTTGATGACACAAATAGAGATGATAACAGTGGAGAAGCAGCGGTTGTGACATCGACAGTTAACAGCAAGAATGGCAACGGGGGAGAATCAGATGAAAATGTGATATATGAAAGGTAACCAGTTGAGATCAACACCCCTATGAATGAGGAAGAACGTATCATGTGGCACTATCTGATGTCATTTGTGGAGGATTTGAATAAGGGAACCCCAAAGGAAAAGCAGAAGGAAGAAGAAGAATTGAAGAAGATGACAAATGAAGAAAGAGAGGAAGAAGAGAAAAAGAAAATGGAGGAGAAAGAAAAAGCTGAGGTGGCAGCCGTATTCAAGTAAGTAACCTGTTATTTAAAAATTTGTGATAAATGCACATCACTACCATAACAGCAAAAAGTTGTGCAAAGGTGTCACGACATATGACAGTTTATATTACAGAGGTGGAATATTACACATGTGCACTAATTTAATAAAAAGCAAATTAAGTTGTATTATGTTTTCTTTTGCAGTCAATTATAATATTATGTTGTTGTGTTGATGTTTTTTCTATTTTTTCTCAAATATGTAGTCAATATTTTTTTAAGATGCATCAGGGGTGCAAACAAAACCATTCCTTTTAGCAACTTTAGAACCAGGGAAAGAAGTATTTGCAGAGGTTGTAGACTGTTGGGCTGCAGTACAAAACATTGAAGAGCAGTGGACAACAAATAATGCACCAAAGCACCTATGTTGTTACACAACAACAGTGGTAATATATATATATAAATTTTTTTACACAGTTTTAGTTGATATTATGCTACATATATATTTATATTACACATGTGTAATATTTTGTTTTTTTTGAATTCAAATTGTTGTTTCAGATCGAATGGATGTATAAAACCAACACCACAAAGAAACAAAGGTTGGAGAAGTTTGCATGCAATCTGAAACATGTGCTGTCATAGAATAAAAAGCTGTTGGATCTGAAATCGTTCGACACGATTGTTATACCAATGTTGGAGAATCAACATTTTTATTTGGTGTGTTTTGATCTGGACGCACATGGAATAGCAATGATCGACAACATGGATGAAGCTACAACGCCAATCAGAATGAAAGATGCAAATGCATACCAAAAGAAAGGAACACCATTCAAAGTGGTAAGTCAACCATACGCATATACAATTTCTTAGGTAAAAAACAATTACGAGGTCAGAATGGGATATAATGTTTGTAGAATAAATGTTAATTATTACACTTATGTAATATATGCAATTCATGTATAAATGACCAATTATATTTTGCAGAAGGACATAGTATGCAATTATTTGCGACATGTAAAGCACCCTAAGGCTGCTGTGATGGAATTGGCAACGCCAAGGAGGATGAATCTTAGCTGGGCAACAAAGAACAACTACACAGATTGTGGGTTGTTTGCAATGAGGCATATGGAAGTGTATAGAGGAAGAAAAAAGGACTTCGATTGCGGGTTTAGTGATGAAAATGAAAAACAAGAATCGCAAGTGAATAACCTCCGTATGAGGTACGCAACAAAGCTGTTGACCACGCAAGCAAACAATTACCGGGAATATGTAATGAAGGAAGCAGAGATCATGAACAAAAGGCTGACACAACATGCAGGAAAAAGCAAGAGAGGTAAAAACAGGGATGTGGAGTTTTTGAAAAGGCTGCAAAGCGAGTATGAAAAAGTTGAGAAAGATTTGGAAGTGTTAAGAAATGAAGCTGCAGGAAAGCATAGTGGGGGAGAAATCGGACCTGGAAAGCACGTGCGGTTTATCCTGCCGAATGATGGAAAATGATGAAGTATGGTTTGGTATATGATAACAAGCGTCACAGTGTCGTAGATTAATGTCTGTTAATATTGGATTATGTTCTAGTATATGCTGGTAGTAAATTTATTAAGTAGTTGTTAGTATAAACCATGGTTGCTGAACAAATGTAAAAATTTGACATTTAAGTGCACTTGTGCACTGGAATGTATGGATTGGTGGTCATGGTTTGTTGATCAAATCTTGAGTTTTGGAAAAATATAATACAGGTAGATGAATATCTGATATATAGTATCTTTTTGAGCACTTGTGCACTAGTATGTATGTGATAAGAATATTTATACAGGTAGATGAGTTGTCTGATATATAGCATGTTTTAGTGCACTTGTGCACTGGTATGTATGTGTGTAATAGAACATGAATGTACACAGTAAAATAAAAAAAATCATAACAGCATTAATGTAAACAATCATATATATGTATATATATATGAAAATAACATGCAAGACAATTGCATTATACGTCAAATTCGACTTAAGCAGGTGTAATGTATGACATAAAGCCAAAAGGAACAACAGTGCACATGTGTACTGTTGTGTTTAAGTTTATGAAAATAACATGTGCAGTTGTATAATGTTTTGTTGTAAAAGATGAAGAACATTTGGGGGTAATTAAAGCATGTATACAAATAATATCATGAAGGCATAATTAATTTAAATTTAAAGGTGTTTTAGTGCACATGTGCACTAATACAAATTATGTTTAAATACATAATGATAAAGCAATCATAAAAAGATGGACATATAAAATTTAAGAATCATTCATAAAACTCCATAGTATTGCATATACAGTGATGATGCATAATAGAAAGTACGATTATTACACAAGTGTAATAATGATTATTACACAAGTGTAGTAATGATTATTACACAAGTATAATAATGATCAGTGTAATAATGATCAATGTATCCATGATTATTCATCAATCTCAAAAGTACCAAAGATGACATACAAAGTTCAAACAAAAAAATAGGTAATGTACTAAAACTCAACAGATGTCAAATGTAAAAAATGAATCGAACACATATAGAAAATCAGAAAGATGGTGGGGTAGATGGAGATCCATCATCTGTTATCGGAGCACGCCTAGCAGCACGGAATGGTTGGCGTCGTGTAGCAGATGAATTTGGAGGCTCAACACATGGGACATCTAACACTTGATCGGAATTAGGAAAATCACCAGAAGAGCTACAAGCATTAGTAACAGCAGCAGAAGAGGAAGAAGCAGTAGCCAACTCAGCAGCACGTATAACTTTGTCGTGATTTCGTGAATCATGACCATAAACGAGTTTATTGCATTTTTTGCAAAATCTCGGTCCCTTTTTATACGTCTCAACTGCTTTCTCACCAGGACCGACCAACCGCTTATCGGTACCACAACCCATGTTTCTAATTCCCTGGGTTGGAACAACAGAAGAACTGCCAAACTCAGGTTGGCGCAAAATGTCACTAATAATTGCAGACGTCCTCTCTTGTTCAGGGTTCCGTGGCACTTCAAGGAAAATACGCCTTTTCATCTCTTTAAGTTCATTTGAAAACATGGCAAGTTGTTCCGGCTGACGTCGTAAATGGTCTATGGATTGCGACACAGTATCAATAATCTCGTTTCTGAGTATTCCAGTCTCGCTGTTATCAACCGAATAACGGTTTGAAATAACATATACTCTTGCCGGCAAAGCATTACGATTCCAGCGGCGGTTAATGTATCGATCAGGAATTCGGTTGATGTCATAGAACCTAAAAACATGATAAACATGCCGACACAGATACCTAATACGCGGAAACAGCAAACATGAGCACATTACACTCTGATCGGCAACATTGAATGAAACTTGTTACAAAGCAAAAAAATGGTTTAGATCAGAAAACTATTCAGAAGTGTGTATTAAAGACAACTTTGGAATAATGCAGCATGTGTGCACTATTAAAAAAA
Source organism: Deinandra increscens subsp. villosa (assembly GCA_039602395.1). Classification (NCBI taxonomy): domain Eukaryota; kingdom Viridiplantae; phylum Streptophyta; class Magnoliopsida; order Asterales; family Asteraceae; genus Deinandra; species Deinandra increscens. The sequence continues at coordinate 65,402,544 of JBCNJP010000009.1, read as the reverse complement.
CATAATACAGTTAAAATGATGACAGGAACTTACAAAACAGTAAGATTAGTGCACAGGTGTAATATTACAGAAAAAACAGTAGTATGACATAAGTACCTCATATTACAGAAAACTATTCTTACTGTGTGTATTAAAGACAACTTTGGAATAATGCAGCATGGGTGCACTATTACAAAACATAATACAGTTAAAATGATGACAGGTACTTACAAAACAGTAAGATCAGTGCACAGGTGTAATATTACAGAAAAAACAGTAGTATGACATAAGTACCTCATATCTGTTGACAGTTACAAAGTTCTTGTTGTTATGTGAAACAGTATATATATTCGTATCGCCAACAGTGCGTGTATCACCAACAGGACAATAGAAAAGACTAAACTTAATTTCCTTCTGAACCTTTTTAAAAAGAGATGACGTATACACAGCAGCAGCATGTCTCTCTATTGGAAGTGGTGTATGTAATTCGGGAGTAGTGGTGTTGGTTTCGAACTCCATCTTTCGTTGGTTGTTAGGTTGCCAATCAAGGGCGGTATCAAAACACATAAGAAACTGTAATAACGTGTTAGATAAGCTAGAGTTGACCTTGAAATGCGCATTTGAGCTCTCAGATCTTGATGTGGTTTTCATCAAACAGCTCATGGGGACATCTCGAAAGAAAGCAGGAACCCATTCAGATCGAATTTCATAAATTTGAGATAGCCATTCATGATCAGTCAAATCATATTTTGCAAGAAGTTCATGCCATCTCTCTTCAAAGGTTTCTTTGTCAATAAGCAGATTCCATACAAGTTTGTGTATAGATTTACGAAGGTCAGTGTTGGCTAGAATCTCACCAAGAATCTGTTTGAAAAGACAGGCAGTTATTATTACACATGTGCAGCAGATAAAAAAAACAGAAAGTAATTAAGGATGTAACAATGTACCTTAGACGGAAGTTTCCTCATAATGTGCCACGCGCACAAATGATGAACAGATTCATTAAATACAGAAGTAACCGCTTCTTTCATTGACGAATCTTGATCGGTCAAAACTAATACAGGCTGCTTTAAATGTGTTTTAAGGAATGTACTAAGCAACCAGGTGTACGACTCAATGGTCTCATCAGATATCATTCCAGCACCAAACAACACACACTTGTTATGGTGGTCAACACCGGTGAAAGGCACAAATATCATCCTATATCTGAGGCAATAAAATCACAGGATTTAATTATTATGAATATTAAATAATAACAAAATAAATACACAAAGAATAGTGCACATGGGTAAAATAGTACACAGGTACTTAAAAAAACAGTAGGATTAGTGCACAGGTGTAATATTACACAAAATCATAAAATATGATAAACAAAGTATGATGTGTCATATATATATATATATATATATATATATATATATATATATATATATATATAACACATATGATGTATCAAATACATGAAAAAGTTTATTTGAAGTACAATGCATTTAACAGAAACTTACACATTTGTTCTATAAGTCGCATCAAATGACAAAACATCTCCAAACACTTCGTAGTTGCATCTCGATACATCATCAGCCCAACAAAACGATTTAAGTTCCGTACCAACTACTAGACATTCATAAAAGAAGTTGTGGAGGTTCTCAGTTCGGGCTTGTAGAGTGTCCATTACAAGTTTTGCATCTCGATTTCCAATAAAGAGACGTATGGATCGGGAAAAATTCTTGAAGTCAGTTGTAGAACCATGAACATTGTGGTGGCCACCCTTGAGAGATGACTGCACCCTGTGAGCAATATTAGGACCAAGTTTATTTAGGCTCATCTGATGAATAAACTGCTGGGTGCTAAAGTCAAGTTTACGACGCCTCTTGGTGAAATCCATGAAGTCAGGACTAGGGATGAGATCGGTACCATACCGGTACCGTACCGTACCGGTACCGGTTAGTACCGGTTTCAAAATTTAGGAAAAATCAAGTACCGGTACCGGTACCGTTTAGGTTCGGTCGGTACCGGTTCGGTACCGGTACCGGTACCGGTATTTCGGTAAAGTACCGCTTTAGTACCGGTTTTCTTTTTCCTTATAAAAATACCATAAAAGCATGAAAAAATGGTAGATCATTATTGCTTTTATAATAAAAAAATCTCAAATATGAACAAATATAAAATTTGGTTATTATAACTAAATCATGATTTCTAAAGCATTATACATTTTTTAAGGTGACATGATCTATATTTAACAATGAACATTAAAACACGAAGGTGATATGATATATATATTTTCTAATGTTAGTAGATATGAAATCTAATAGTCTAGAATAAACGAATATACGAAGATTAATATTTCCTTTTCTGTTAAAAAACAATATACGAAGAATGAAAAAGTAAGTAATGTTTGAAAATCAAAACGTTTGTCAAATGGAATGCTCAACCGATTCATTGGTCAAATAAAAATAGGGGGAATTGCATATTTCCCCCTATTTTGAATAATATAGTAAGAAGTATAATTGACGGATGTAAGAATAATTTTGATAAAAAAATCATTAACTAGCCTAAGAATTAGAAATATATAATTTATGTTTAAAAATTAAGACTATCCATATTTCGGTACTCATTCGGGAAATACCGGTTTTTACCGGTACCGGTTAGTACCGGTTTCAAAATTAAGAAAAATCAATTACCGGTACCGGTACCGTTTAGGTTCGGTCGGTACCGGTTCGGTACCGGTACCGGTACGGGACCGGTACGGTACCGGTATTCGGTACCAAAAGCTCATCCCTAGTCAGGACCAATAAGCTCGTGGTTGTGAGCCTCACGAAACACATATAGCACAAACTGTCGAGTCTCAACATCAAACTTCACCCGAATACATGCATCACAATCAGTTAAGGACGAACGAACAGTCTTCGTAGTGGACAGTGAACTCTTGTCCGAAGAATCAATCGTCTTCTGTTTTGGTTTTCCAGCACGATTGCACAAAATGTAACGGTGTTTTGTAACATCTCCAGAATGCCTATGTGTGCCTAATCTCGTTGAAAAGCCAGCTTTCGCAGCATATGTTTCATACATATCACTAACAGCCTCCCATGAATCATATACAGAGTATAGGATAGGAACAAACGTAGGGTCAACATCTGGCTTCCAGAATATAGTCCCATCGGGTGACGAATAAACCCTACTAGTCGCACCACCTTTAACAAAAAAGAAAAAAAAAGAAAAAACATAAAGAAACAAAGATCAGAATAATAATGAAGTCAGAAACATAAATATTACATTATTATATTGTTTGTAAGACATGTAAGTTGTAAGAGAAAGCATTGTTTATCATAAGGTTTTGGAAATTACACACGTGTAATAAAACCACAATGTATAAGAGATACATATTATATATAAAGGAATTCATAATTGTAAATGTTTGGACAGAGGTCAAGCATATCAAAATATGTGAAACATAATTACAACAATGACATTATAACACATATATGAATTTGTTACGAAAGGTTGCTATGGAAAACTTAACAAAGGTAAATAGTGAATATTTAGAGCACCAATGGCTTATTGCACAAAATTATATTACAAATAGTTTATAATATGCTTAGTATACAGTTCAAATGATAAAAGGTACTCAAAACCAGAAAGATCATAGCACATGTGTGATATTGCAGAACATTAAGAAAGGTACATAGTGAATATTTAGAGCACCAATGCCTAATTGAACAAAATTATATTAAAAACAGTCTATAATATGTTTAGTATACAGTTCAAACGATAAAAGGTACATAACCAGAAAGATTAGTGCACAGGTGTAATATTGCAGAAAAACATAAAATATGCTAAACACATTAATACGACATACCACGATCTTCTACACGAAGGAAACTAAGAACAGGTTCATTATCAGGAATATAAGGATTGCCAGATGAAGACGATGAAGGTATGAAAGTAGCAGAAGAACTGGTTTCATCAGAACGTTCGATCAATTGATGAGAACAATATGATCAATGTCGAAATCGGAATTAGCATCAACAAAGGTCTCGGACCGATCCAGAGCAGAATCGAACGGCAAATCGGCAACAACATTATCATCCATGGGATCGATTGAAGCTTGAAAGCTGATAGAAAAATTAAAACAAAATTAGGTTAGAAATTGAAGAAGAAAGGATGATTTGTGATACAAATTAGGTCAGAAAATTACAAAATCCGGTTGTTTAACAGCGATTCCGATGAAATCGCCTTGGTGAGATGTGCGTAGGAGGAGAAGGATGTTCGTAGACTCTGTGCGCAGGAGGAGGTGGTTTTAACGATTAATTGAGATCGTTAATAAATCAGACAGCGGCGATATATTATAATTTTGGTGAACTGACCAAAATGCCCTTCATTAAAAGAGTTTTTAGGTTTTTACAAATAAACATAGTTTTTATACGATCCTTCCATATATATATATATATATATGTCTGTGTGTGTATGTATATATATATTTATATACATCTTAATCCTAATAAAACACTAAAATGATTGCCACATGTCTTATTTGTAGAAGGTCCACATCATCACTGCCACATGTCAAACTCAAAATCAATTACAAATTAAGTTAATCACCAATTAAGAATAATTACCAATTTTATAAAACATAATAAATTTCTATAATCAACAATTTGTCAAACATAATAATTTCTTTTAAGAAAATTAATCAACAATTTGTCGAACATAATAAATTTTTTTAATTTATAAAATTATCATTTAATGTTTTATAAGAGTTTTACGTCAATCATAATTTTAAAATATCTTAATCGTTTTTTGTTTTATTTATTTAATACCATGAACCTAAATTCAGCCCGTGTAGTACACGGGCTACTAACCTAGTATATATATATATAGGAAAATGATCATTGGAAAGCCTTTTAATTATTGGAAAACTTAGAAACTCCTTTCAACTAATCACATTATTTCATTTAATTTTTTAATTATCTTTTAATGAAAGGGTATTGATGTATTTTTAACCATTCTATTTTAGTAAAGTATTTTCAAATTTTAATTTCAGTTAACTAATTAGAAGATTTGTAGGGATTACACTATCACGTCGAGGACTAATCTAAACCCTAATCCCACGTTATTTTTCTTTTCACGTCAATTCATCACCAAGATCGTTCATCTTCATCATGTATGAAAATTCGTGAATTCTAGAAAACCCTAATCCCACGATAGATTTTTTTTCACGTCTGTTAATCCCAATTATCCTTCATCACGTTCTTTCACAATCACCATCTCCATTGTCGTGCAAGATCAAGTTCAAGAAGGAAAAAATCAATAAAAGACCATGAATATTGCTGAATATTACAGCCGTGATTATTGCTTGCTACGTAATTGTATTTATTGTATTAATTATATTGCCTAGAATAGTCATTGTATTCTTGTATATATCCTACCATCTTGGGAATGTGAATGGCATTCCCAAACCCTCCTGCCGTTGATTACCTTTAGGGCCATGGCTCTATTTTTTGTCTTTTTTTTGCTTTCCATAACCTTCTGTTCACTGCCTCAAATCTTCCCAATGTCAGAGGCGACAAAGAAGGATAAACTCGAATCCATGTACCCTGCTTATACCATGACTAACATCCAGCACCGTGTTCGTGTTTTGAATGGCACCCAGGTCACTTATTCTTCCTGGGTCAAGTTGTTTCATCTCCATTGTCGTACGTGCAGGGTCCTGTGACATATTGATGGGACTAAACCACCTACGAAGGATGATCCCACCTATCAATCATGGAGTGAAATCGACGCAATCGTCTTACAATGGATCTACGGAACCTTCTCAGACGAATTGCTCGTTCGTGTTCTCGACACTTCCTCTACTGCCTATGAACTTTGGGTGAAGATCAAAAATATGTTTCTTAACAATAAGGGTTTAAGGGCAGCCACTCTTGATAGGGAATTCACCACCCTCACCCTCTGATCCATGTCGAGTGTCGAAGCGTATTGTCAATGAATGAAGGAACTCGCGGTTCAGTTGAATGATGTTGACAGTCTGGTAACCGATTAAAGACTGGTCCTTCAGTTAGTTCGCGGGCAACCACCAGAATTCGATACGGTTGCATCGTATAAGAACTAGAGTGGACCTACGTGGGATCAAGCTTGCAATATGGTTCAATTAGAAGTTCAAAGCCAAAATGCTTGGGAGCCACTCGCCACACCAGAGATTGCCGCCACCGTCTCTCAGGATCGCCGTGACCATCCGTCCCGCAACAGTGGTCAGTGCCAACAATTTAGAGGTAAACCTTCCCACAACCGTACACCATAATCTGTACGATCCAACATCTATTCTTCCAATAGCCGTGGCAAACACCTTGCTTCTGGTTCTTTTCAATCGCCATGGTCAAACTGGCCCAATAACATGCATACTCCCTTTTGGCCCCCATTTTGGACTGTCCCACCATGCCCATACCCAACGTAAAACAGTGGCAGCCGCCACAATCCTTTCCATCCCAAGGTTTCAATTCTAGTAATCAGCCCCAAGCTCACCTTACTGATGTAAATCCAATGGAACCATCTGAGCTTGCTGCTGCTTTTCAAGCTACCACACTCGTCGCAGGCAATTCTGAATGGATTATGGACACCGGCACCACATCACATCTCACTATGGATCCAGGTACGATCACTAAGCCATGAGTTACTACTATTGGTTTGGTTTTTGTCGGGAATGGTAATACGGTACCAGTTCTTGGATCGGGTCACACAACGTTACCCCACTCCTCCAAAAATCTTCACCTCAATAACATTCTCTACACACCCGTCATACTTAGAAATATTATTTCTGTTCAACAATTCACGAAAGATAATAATGTTTCAATTAAATTTGACATGTTTGGATTTTCTGTGAAGGATTTCAAGAGTGGGAAGCTCCTGAGCCGCCATAATAGCTCCGGACGTCTATACTCGGTCACTAACCATGAAACTACTCCCGTTTGTGCTTTTACTACTTTGTCTTCATCTATGTTTTGGCATGATAGACTCGGTCACCCTGGGTCACATGTTATGAAGTATTTACGTTTAAACAATAAAATTATGTGTAATAAAGACATTCATGTTTGCCATGCGTGTCAAATTGCTAAAAATAAACGGTTATCGTTTGATCTCTTAACCTCACAAACTTTATTACAGTTTGATAATGTTCATGCGGATTTATAGACCTCACCAATACTAAGCAAAAGTGGGTATAAGTACTGCATGGTTCTAATAGATGACTTCACCCATTATACATAGGTGTTCCCTTCAAAAATTAAATCCAAGGCATTTCTCAAATATACTTCTTTTCACAAATTCGCCCAAACACAATTTAACTTGCCCCTAAAATCGTTTCAATGTGACATGGGGGAAGAATTTGATAATAACAACTTTAAAACATTTGCTACAACCAATGGCTTACAATTTCGTTTCTCTTGCCCTCAAACGCCACAACAAAACGGCAAGGCCGGATGAATGATTTGCCGACTCAACAAAATTATATTGTCCCTCTTAACTCATGCATCCCTACCCCTAACGTTTTGGGTGGAAGACATCCAAACATCCGCTTAGCTTCACAATATATTACCCATCAAACTCCTACACTACAACACACCCACCTCCGCTTTATACCTCAAACACCCCAGCTATAACCACCTTCGGGTTTTCGGATGTGCTTGCTACCCTAATCAAACCGCTACCCGATCCCATAAACTTGCACCCCGCTCCACACTTTGTGTGTTCCTTGGCTACCCCGCTGACTACCATGGGTATCATTGTCTTGACCTCTCCACAGGAAAATTTAATTTGTCAAAGCATGTTATATGAATCAAAATTTCCCTTTGCTAATAAACAAACCCCATCCACTCATACTTTTCAAGACCAAGAATTTTCCCCTCTCATTTTCCACGTACTTCTACCCCCTCTCCTCACCAATCAGACTCACCCACATTTACCACTCACCCTAATTCTACACCAACCACCAATTCTAGTGAAAATACCTCCTCCACATCACCTACACCAGTCTCGTCCACCCCTTTGTCAGCCTCTAACCACCCACCATCCACCCCTAAAACTATCACATACCAACGCCGCCACAAACTTATAATCACACCTACACAAACTACGGCTCACTCCTACCCCTCTTCGAACCGACATCACCGCAATCCCACTCCTTCCCATCACCTGGGTCCTCCTCCTCTACACCCTATCCCACACCTTCATCTTCCTAGCCACCTCCGCCCCACCATCCCATGATAACCAGGTCCCGTGTCGGTGTCTCAAAACCAAAAGTTCCTCTCAATCTTCACTCAGAAACATCACCCACCATCACCCCGCTACCAACCTCTCCCATAGTAGCCCCCGCCGATCCAACTGGCGCTCCGCTATGACTGACGAATACCGCACTCTCATATAAAATAACACTTGGGATCTAGTGCCTCGTCCTAGGGATGCTCATATTATACGTTGTATGTGGTTATATAAACATTAATTTCATACTAATGGCTCACTTCAGTGCTACAAAGCGCGTCTTGTTGGTAATGGTAAATGTCAATAGGTAGACGTGGATTGTGATGAGACTTTCAGCCCGGTCATCAAGCCAACAACAATACGGACTGTCCTCAGCCTAGCAGTTTCAAAATCATGGCCCATCCATTAATTAGATGTCAAGAATGCATTTCTGCATGGAGACCTAACTAAAACTGTGTACATGTTTCAACCTCCAGGATTCGTGAACCAAGCATACCCTACTCATGTATGCCGTCTTAAAAAGTCGTTGTATGGTTTCACACAGGCTCAACGCGCTTGGTATCAACGGTTTGAAACATATATTAAAAAATATGGGTTCCAGAGTTCAGTGTGTGACACCTCTCTATTCATCTATAAGCAAGGAACCAATATGGACTATCTATTACTGTATGTTGACGATATAATTTTGAGTGCATCCGATAATCGGCTTCTTCAACACTTCATTTTTCTACTATCTAAAGAGTGTGCCATGTCGGACCTTGGCTACCTGAACCACTTTCTCGGCTTCCAAGTGGAGCAAGAACATTGGGGTATATTCCTATCTCAAGAGTCCTATGCTCGGGACATTCTAGCTCGTGAACACATGGAAGATTGTAAACCAAGCAGTACCCTAGCCGATACGGATTCTGAGCTTAGCGCTACTGCTGGACCACTCCTCTCCGATGGAACTTTGTATAGACGTCTAGTCGGTGCTCTTCAATACTTATCATTTACCCGGCCGGATATTGCATATGCAGTTCAACAAGTTTGCATATTCATGCATGCCCCACGGGAGCCCCACTTTCAATTTCTTAAATGCATTATATGGTATCTTAAGGGCTCACTCTCGCATGGCTTCACATTCAACCCTCAAAATCGCTAAAGTTAACTGCTTACTCCGATGCCGGATGGGGGGGGGGGGGTGGCCGACTCACGTAGATCCACCTCGGGCTATTGTGTCTTCCTCGGTGACAACCTTGTCTCGTGGTCCTCCAAACGTCAAGCAATTATATCTAGATCAAGTGTCGAGGTGAAATATAGAGGCGTCGCAAATGCCACTACTGAGACTACGTGGCTTTGAAATCTATTACTTGAGCTACATGTTCCAATACAAACAGCTACTATCATTTACTGCAATAACATCTCAGCAGTATATTTATCTCAAAACCCGGTTCAACATCAATGTACCAAACACGTCGAAATTGACATTCATTTTGTATGAGAGAAAGTCTGATTTGGTTCCATTCGTGTTCTTCATGTCCCTGTAGACTATCAGTAAGCCGATATATTCACTAATGGACTTCCCCGTCAGTTGATTACAAGATTCCGGTCGAGTCTCAACATTCCCTCTTCTACCATTTCGACTGCGTGGGACTAAAAGACCGTGAATATTACTGAATATTACAGCCGTGATTATTGGTTACCACATACTTGTATTTATTGTATTAATTATATTGCCTAGAATAGTATGATCATTCACGTATTGACTCATATATACAATCAAGACCGCGAAAGTATGAACATTCACGTATTGAATGCGAATGCAGATAATCATGATTCGATCCATGTGAATGTGAATACGAATGCGAATGAAAATAATCATGATCCAATCCATATCAAATCATCTCTATCTTTATATTGGTTTGAACTTTCACGTATTGTTCTTGTACTCTTGTACATTATAATTTTTCGTTATCATAAATTGATTTTATTTTCTCTAGTATAAATTTAATATATATATTACACTGATGTAACATTATATCTTTTATTAGGTTATAGGATTTGAGTAAATGAGCTGAATATAAATATATGAATGACCGTAAAAATATGTTACACTAATGTAATACCATATCGTTGTCAGGTTATAGTTTCTGAGTAAATTGCATTGTTACACTATTGTAATACTATATTTTTCTCAGGCTATTTTCCAGTTTCTGAGTAAATTTCATTGGTTACACTAATGTAATACTGTAACGTTGTCAGGTTATAGTTTCCGAGTAAATTTCATTGTTACACTGATGTAATACTGTATCATTCTCAGGCTATAGTTTCTGAGTAAATTACATTGTTATTGTACGAGATTGTGAGTAGATCCATGGTTGCTTATGCTCTTTTTGATATAAATGTCATAGAATATAAATCCATAAAGGCATAAACTCACCCAGAAGCAAGGACCACTTTGATCTTTAGGCGTTAAGTGTCTTACTGTGCTTCTTTTTCTCAATATACTTCTTACTAAAAAAAAAGTTTTAACCAAGTTAATCCTATTTGCCATAGAATTTTATGTATGGTTATTTGATTTGAATTTTATATACTCATAATTTTAGATTTCTACTTATATTTCATTCTTTGGCTTGTTAATCATTCACAAACAAATTATGAATGTGATAACAGTTTGCACAAGTAAACACCGTATAATTTTCTTGAAATTAGCAATTAATCCAACCTAGTTATATATGAGGAAATCACCCCCCTCTCCTCCCCCCATGAATTTGAGTGCCCCCCCCCCCCCCCCTGAAAATGAGTGGCTTATAAAGGTTCTCAAAAGTTCTCAAAACAAAAAGTTCTCAAATGAACCTAACCCTATATATATATATATATATATATATATATATATATATATATAGGGAGAGGATCATTTGAGAACTAATTGGGTTTGAGAACTAAAAAGAACTAATCTTAGCCACTAGTTTATATATATGGAAAACCCCCCCATGAATTTGAATGCCCCCCCCTTGAAAATTAGTGGCCCAAATTGGTTCTCAAAAGTTCTCAAAAGAAAAAGTTCTCATTTGAACCTAACCCTATATATATATATATATATATATATATATATATATATAGAGAGAGAGAGAGAGAGAGAGAGAGAAATGGAGGGTAGAATGCAAACCCCATTGAGTCGGAAAAACTTTAAAACCCAGTTATTGACCTTTGATCACAATGATCCAATGACTCTCATATTATTTCTCTTTTTCATTTAATTTTATTCTTTCACTTATTTTGTCTTTTACCTGAAAAGGGTATTATGGATAAAATAAAATTTTGACTTACCAAGAATATGAAATAAAATCACATCTCCATAGTATTAGTATGTTGGAGGAGGAGTTTAATATTTAATTCTTCTATTTGTGGGTTAGGTTTTTTATGTGATGTTGATGATTAAATATTTGGGATTTATTTTTAAGAAAAAGGGATCAAAACTTGTCTCTAAAGCTTTGATTTTATTGATGGTATTTTGACAGTAAAATAGAAATGAAGAACATGAATTTAGATAAGAAGATGAAGTTTCTTGGGATATGTGTCAAACAATAAATAAATTTCACTATATCATTTCTTTTCATCAGTGATGTGATATAGTGTTTTATTTATTTTCTTAAGGTGTTTATATGAATTGTCTGTTCTTTTATTTTATCGTTATTTTTTTTCAATCACCTACTTATTTAACAATAGATAAACCAATTTCAGTTTATAAAGTTTTTAATTGATTATATAGCATATATACTATATAATTTATTTATATTCTTTTATTCACGGTTATATTCAACTAGTGAATACTTTCTTAAAACTTAAATAAATCAGTATTGAAACTTCTTAGAGTTATTTAACAAGTTTCTAATTTGACTAGTTTATAAATAAACCGAACTCGAGTCGAGATTAGTTTGTTCGTTCAGCTCATCTAAGTTACATATGTACTTATGGTAAATCTTTGTCATAATTTTTACTGATGTTACATATGTAATTTTACTGTTTACTTTTTACTTTAACATTTATTAGTTTACTTTATTAAGTTTAAGATTAGTTTTCTTTTATTTTTATTTCTATTTATTAAAATATAGTGAACCTAATACTGTTTTTAAATCATATAAGATTTTTACTTGGTCATTTTTTCTTTATTTTAGAATATATGAAAGAAGTTTCTTTTCATAACATGCTTTTTGTATCATATTATGTAAAAACATGTTGTTACATACGTACTTTAACAATGATATCATATGTAACTACACTAGCGCTGTAAAAGAATAGAACCTACTAATAAAATATATTTTGGAAAAAAAAGTAGCGTATCTTAACTCTTAGTTACATATCTAACTAAACAATGATATTACATTTGTAACTATATGTTATAAGTAACAATGTTATATATCTAAGGCTATTCGTAATGGGGTTTGAAAGGGGCTTGAAAGGGATTTTCGTGCCCCTTTAGCGCCCTTCTCACGCCCCAAACCACTACACCCAGGCGCTAAACACAATAAAATCGTCCGGGCCTTGAAACTTCTCATGCCTCAATGGGGGCTTGAAAGGGGAGGATTAGTGACTTGAAGGGGGCAGGGGTTAATGATGATGGGGCTTGAAAATTATTTCTACCACTACACCACATTTAGTTTTCAAGCCCCTTGCCATGATACACGTGTCGCTTCATGCCCAATGGTGGGGCTTGAAAATCGTCAACCATTACGGATAGCCTAAATTTACCTATATACTTATGATAAATCTTGTCAGAATTTTTAAAGATGTTACATATGTAATTTACATATAATGCTACATCTCATTATCTATCTATATTTACATATGTAAATGTACTTATGTAATTTTTTTACGAGTATTAATCTTTGTCAAAAATTTCAACGACGTTACATATGTAATTTTACTGTTTACTTTTTACTTTAACATTTATTAATTTACTCTATTAAGTTTGAGATTAGTTTTCTTTTATTTTTATTTCTCTTTTTTTTAAATATATTGAACCTAATACTATTTTTAAATCATATAAGATTTTATTTGGTCATTTATTTTTTATTTTTTAGAATATGTTAAAGAAAGTTTCTTTTCATAACATGCTTCATGTATCATATTATATAAAAACAATGTTGTTACATACGTACTTTAACAATGGTGTCATATGTAACTACACTAGCGTTGTAAAAGAATAGAACATACTAATAAAATATATTTTGAAAAATAAATAGCATGTTTTAACTTTTAGTTACATTTCTAACTAAACAATGATATTACATTTGTTACTATATGTTATATGTAACAATGTTACATATGTAAATTTACATATATACTTATGATAAATCTTGTCAGAATTTTTAACGATGTTACATATGTAATTTTACATACGATGCTACATCTCGTTATCTATCTAAATTTACACATGTATATGTACTTATGTAATTTTTTTATGAGTATTAAGTGATGAACTTGTTTATTTTTGTAGGTGAAAAGATTTTTGTATTAAAGATGAAGATGATTATCAAGAACGGAAGTATAATTAGCCTTTACTTTTTTTTAGTTTTGTTATATTTTTTGATCATTTTTATAGCTATTTGTGTAATTGAAAGAGTAAGAATGGGAAATTAAAAAGTATGATAAATAATAATAATTTGTTTTCATAAAATTATGAAAGTATAATAATATTAGTGAAATATGAAAAATCAAGAAAGGAGAATAAAAAAGTGTTTTGAGATTTGAAAAAATAAGATAGAGAATGTTTGATGGATTTAAAAATATGTCACAACTTTATGAGTATGAAATGTCCAAAGAGCACTTATGTTAGATAATGATGTGTTTGATGGATTTAAAAAATAAGAAAGAGTGTTTCATTCCTGGCCATTAGAAGGGTTTCAAAAGTTTCCTAACTCAATTGAGTTTTCATAATAACCAAGCCTTATATATATATATATATATATATATATATATATATATATATATATATATATATATATATATATGGAGATGATCATTTGAGAAACAATTGTCTTTTAGAACTTTTAAGAACCATTTTAAGCCACTAGTTTACATATATGGACCCCTCCCCCCCCCCAATGAATTATAGTGGTCCCACCTGAAATTAGTGGTTTAGATTTGGTTCTCAAAAGTATTCAAAACAAAAAGTTATCATTTGAATATAACCCTATATATATATATATATATATATATTATATATATATATATATATATATATATATATATATATTGTAAGATTAATAGAATGACTAAATTAACTTGATTGATAACTAAGGTTACAATATATAGGAAATACTAAAACCCTAAATAACTTAACTGGGTTTGTGGGCTACAATAATAAACTTAATATAATCTTATGATCCTATACTCCCCCACAGTCATAGGGGAAGGAAACCAGATGCTAAGACTGAAAACCATAAACACAATAAAAAAGTTAAACATGCTTCGATCGATTCAGAGCTCCAAATCTTTGCCAACAACTTCTTTATTTTGCTTGAGTTTGTCATCCATACTATTCTTTAATTTTGTCATCCATAACCTTCAAAGTATTCAACAATAGAACTCGTAATCGTACAAGAGGCATGCAATGCAATGCAACGGCGGTTGGGTAAAAAACTAACTGATCTAGTCGTGTGGCAGGGGACCGTAGTTCAATAAGTGACTAAATAAAAAAGAAACTAATATGGCAGTGCAACAGTGGATCGTAATCCAACGGGCCGCATGACGGAGGGTCGAAACCCAATAAGTAAACGGTGGACCGTAGTCGCCGGTTTCCGAAAACCGTTTAGTAATTTGGCTTCCCAACTTGCAGATTTGGAAGAACCGGTTTTCGAAAACCGTTTAGTGATTCAAATGGTTCGCGGACTACCGGCGGAGTACGACACTATCGAGGCTCTAATTAATCAACAATGCCCTACGTGGGACGTTGCTCGGGGAATGATTGAGTTTGAGCAACAGCGACAAAAGGCCCGCCCCGGTTCCTCTAGAGAAACTGTCCTCATCAACTCGCAACAACCTCCCGTAGACCCAAACAAACCGACCCGATCCCCTTACCCAAATGGCTACAAAGGTAATAACTATGACCCCGCCATCGCAGCTCGTGGTCATGGGGCGGGTCGCGGAACATACAACAATCGGGGACGTGGAGGGGGACGGTTTTCCTCCAATCGGTCCTATAGTAACAACTGGCAGTAGCAAACCCAATCACCTTCTCAAATTGGCCCACCTCCTGGCTACAGCCCACTCCCTCGTGGCCCATCCAATACACACTCTCCACAACCAACCTACTACAACAATTGGGCTTCCCTCCTACACCCTATCCTTCACTGCCACCCAATTACGGCCCACCACAGGCCCACCTTGTTGCTGCCCCAAGCCCGCCACCTGCTTACATGTCCTATGGACCGACCCAATACAGTGCCTTGAACTCGCAGGAAATTGGAATGGCGATGACAAACATGCAGGTCCACTACCCAGATCAACAATGGATTATGGACTCGGGTGCATCCAATCACATCACTTCTGATCCAGGTAATATTAAGGTTTCAAGTTCTTTACCGATTAAAATTCCAAACACCGGCCTTCGCTCTTTACCATCGCCAACCGACTTACGATCACCTTCATGTGTTCGGTTGTGCTTCTTATCCCAACACGTCCACCGTCCAAGCCCATAAGCTCGCACCTCGATCCATTCGGTGTGTGTTTTTGGGATATCCCTCCGACTTTAGAGGGTACCGGTGCTACGATCCGCTCACAGGACGGGTTCACCTTTCGCGTCATGTTATCTTCGATGAGATGTCATTCCCGTTCCGTGACATAACCTGCCCAACACCTCAGTCTCCCTTAACAAAATCTACCACCGATTACCCTTTTGAAATTCCCTCCACCGACCCAACTAACGGCCCAACCACACAACCCGCTACTCCATCCACCCTCCCTCTTACTCCGACCCAACAGTTCACGACCTCTCCAGCCCACCCCCATCGGCCCAACAGTCTCCATCCGTCTCTCATACCGTCGAACCCTCAACACAGCCCTCTCAAACCGAGCCCCAATCACCACCCATTGCCCAACCTCAGACCAACGATCACCCCATGCAAACTCGCTCCAAGGCTGGCATTTCTAAACCAAACCCCAAATACAATCTCGTCGCCACTTCCACAATCTCTCCTATTCCCACGTCCCATACACAGGCCTTATTGGACCCTAATTGGGTTCATGCTATAAACGACGGATTTAGTGCTTTGCAGGTAAATGCAACTTGGGAACTTGTTCCTTGGCCTACGGACCGCCCCATCATCAGATCGATATGGCTTTTTCGCCACAAATTTAAGGCCGATGGAATGCTTGACAGGTACAAAGCTAGACTCGTGTGTAATGGGAAGTCGCAAACGGTTGGCATCGACTGTTTGGAAACATTCAACCCCGTTGTGAAACCCGCCACTATTAGAACGGTCTCATCCTTAGTTATTTCCCGGGCTTGGCCAGCTTATCAACTGGATGTTAAAAATGCTTTTTTGCACGGGAACCTTCAGGAGACTGTATATATGTACCAACCACCAGGCTTCATCGATCCCAGCTTGCCTAATCATGTCTGTCGGCTTCGCAATTCTTTATATGGATTGAAACAAGCACCTCGAGCATGGTTATCCAGGTTCTCAGACTTCATTAAAACTATGGGGTTTCGGAGTAGCATGTGTGATAACTCTTTATTCACCTATCAGCGAGGGAATGATATCGCCTACTTGTTACTTTATGTAGACGACATCGTTCTTACTGCTAATCACTCTGGTCTGCTTCAACAAATTATTTCGCGGTTGTCTAGCGAATTCGCCATGTCTGACCTTGGGCCCTTACATCATTTTCTGGATATATCCGTTACGCGGGATCAACATTCCATGTTCCTTGGTCAAGCTCAATATACTCGGGACATTCTGTATCGTGCCAATATGGATGCTTGTAAGCCTTCTTATACATCTGTAGATACCAAATCTAAACTTAGTGCCACCGAGGGGGAGTTGTTAGCAGATGGATCTCATTATCGTAATCTCGTGGGCGCCTTACAATACCTCACGATTACCCATCCCGATATCTCTTACGCGGTCCAGCAAATATGTCTCTTTATGCATGCCCCACAGGAACCTCATCTATTGTTTATGAAACGTGTTCTCAGATACATCCGAGGAACCTTGCATTTCGGCCTTAGACTTTCGGTCTCCAGGAATAGTTCTTTAACAGCTTACACCGATGCTGACTGGGGGGGGGGGGGGGGTGTCCGGATACTCGCAGATCCACGTCAGGCTATTGCATTTTCTTGGGTGATAATCTTATTTCGTGGTCATCTAAACGTCAACCGACTCTGTCTCGATCAAGTGCCGAGGCAGAATACAGGGGGGTTGCCAATGCTGTTGCTGAAGCTACATGGATTCGTAATCTTCTTCTTGAACTACACGTTCCGTTACACCGAGCCACGGTTGTGTATTGCGACAATGTCTCGGCAATTTACCTAACCGAGAATCCCGTCCAACATCAACAGACCAAACATGTGGAGATGGACATTCATTTCGTTCGAGAAAAGGTTCAACTCGGACACATCAGGGTTCTTCATGTGCCATCTGCCTATCAGTATGCTGACATCTTCACTAAATATTAACTCATACTAAAAGTATGAGTTTTTTTATTGTGATGCGTATGTACACCACACATAAAAAAAAGAGTTAATTTTTTTTTAAATTTTTATAGGATTAAGGATAACATAATTTTAAGACTTTTGGTGCAAATTTATTAAAAAAATATTAACGTATGAAAAAGTTATGTAGGTTTTAAGATTTGTTTACGCAGTTCTCACAAAAAAAAGTGTTTTCGCAGGATCCTTCCCCTATATATATATATAGGGTTAGGTTCAAATGAGAACTTTTTATTTTGATAACTTTTAAGAACTAAATCTCAACCACTAATTTAGGTGGGGACCACTATAATTCATGGGCGGTTTTCCATATATATAAACTAGTGGCTTAGAATGTTTCTCAAAAGTTCTCAAAACCATTTGGTTCTCAAATGATCATCTTCCTATATATATAAGAGGATCATTTGAGAACCAAATGGTTTTGAGAACTTTTGAGAACCAAATCTTAACCACTAATTTCAGGTGGGGACCACTATAATTCATGGGGAGGTTTTCCATATATATAAACTAGTGGATCAGAATGGTTCTCAAAAGTTCTCAAACCCAATTGGTTCTCAAATGATCCTCTCCTTATATATATATATATATATATATATATATATATATATATATATATATATATATATATATATATATAGGGAGGATTATTTGAAAACGAATTTGTTTTAACAACTTTTGAGAACCATTCTGAGCCACTAATTATATATAAAGAAATCTCTCCCATGAATTTGAGTAGGGCCCCAATAGAAAATGAGTGGCTTAGAATGGTTCTTAAAAGTTCTCAAAATAAAATATTCTCATCAGCACACACACTCTCTCTCTCTCTCTTTCTTCACAAACCCAGACGCTCTTCGATGGCGAGGGGGATGGTTTGGGTTTCGGGTTTGCAGGGCCGATTCCAAGTCAAAGTGGCTAAATGAAAATTAACGTTTAATGAGGACCGGCCCAATTAAATCCTCCTAACTGCGACCCACCCTTATCACCATTGGGGTTTTTATTTGTTTTCTTTCTTTGCAAGTTTGTTTGCTTCCTATTTAACCTATCGCTTTTTGTGTTTTGAGTTGGTTGTTTTTCTTAATCAAATTTATATATTTTGGAGGCTATTCTAATTGTTTTAGAGCCGGTTTGGTTTCTAGGTTTTCTGCTTGACATAGATCAAGGTGTTATTATCCGCTACGCTACCAAGTGGTATTCAGAGCTATGTCAGATCTTTGTAGAAACCATTAGATTCACCGCAGGAGGCAACGATGAATACTATCATGATCCGAGGGATGAAGAGATCGAACGATTACGCTATAGGCTTCGCGAATTGGAATGGCAGAACGAAGGTCGCTAGAATGATCAGGAAGAATCAGAGAGAACCGAATCAGTTGTGAGGGAAGAAGGTGATAGAGCCGGTTATTAAAACCCATTCGGCCGACCATATCATCCGCAACCGACACCACCATGTGCGTCAGACCCACTGCTAAATCTAGGATTTCATTTGGACATACCCGAATTCGAAGGCGGAGTCGAACCAGATGAATGTCTTGACTGAGTTCGTATGGTTGAGCGCATGTTTGACCTAAGAGATGTTCCCGATTACTTACAGGTAAAGATTGTAGCAATAAAGTTAAAGAAGCATGCATCATTGTGGCGGGAGAACCTAAAACGTAAGCGCACTCATGAAGGTAAACGAAAAACGGAATCCTGGGAAAAGATGAAACGTTTATTATATAAAAAGTTTTTGCCCGTAACTCATAGACAGGACACGTTTTTAGCGTATCATGCATTCAAACATGGCTCTCTAACGGTGGCAGAAATTATACTAAAATTTGAAAGGTTACGCATGCGATGTGGTATAGACGAGGATGAAGAACAATTTATTGCAAGGTTTTTGGTTTCCTTGCGGACTCACATCGTAGATGTTATCCAGTTACAACAATATTATACTTTTGATGATGTTTGCAGGTTAGCTTCTCGAGTGGAAAAACAGTTAAGTGCTTGAGCTCGACCCACATACCCACGACCCGATCAAATCTTGGGTATCCCAACCACTCCGGTGAGTTCCTCGACAGCCCCTAAGGCCACCGTTCTCGTGGTACCAACACCTTCATCAAACCCGCTTGCGGGGGTGACACAGTGTTATAAATGCAATGGGATTGGTCACCTTCGTCAAGACTGCCCGAACAAAGATGTCATCGCTTTTGTCAACGACCCCGCACCAATTTATGATGATGACTAGGAAGCTGGGTCTGAAGAAGAGGGGGAAATTTGTTACCCAGATGGAGGTGAAGCATTGATCTCACAACGGGTCCTCAGCGCGATAGTAGCCGCCAATAACGATGATACAAGTTGGCTACGCAATACTATTTTCAGAACCAAGTGTACCATTAAGGGTAAAGTTTGTGATATTCTAGTGGACGGAGGGAGCTGTGATAACATGATCGCAACAACCACCATTGAGAAGTTGGGGTTACCTCTTCAAGCATACCCGGAACCATATCAATTAACTTAGTTAAAAAAAAGGCAATCTGCTCAAAGTTACTCATCGGTGTTTTGTGGCATTCTCTATTGGAAACAAATACACCGACGAACTATGGTGTGAAGTGATACCGATGGATGCGTGCCATATTTTGTTGGGTAGACCTTGGCTTTATGATCGCACGGTTTAACAAGATGGGTTCTGGAATACTTATAGTTTCCGTAAAGAAGGCATAAGCATCACGTTGGCGCCATTTAACCCGCGAGAAAATCAAATAGAGGCCCTAATCCTTTCAAAATCAGAGTTCCCAAGTTGTGCAATGCATCCCGCACCACCGTGGATTTTCGGGTTAGTTGTTTTGGAAGAGAACTTGTCGGCCCTAGTTCCATCGCCGGCTATACAGCCGCTTTTGGCCGAGTTTGAGGATCTTTTTGCCAATGATATTCCGTCAGGATTGCCACAAGAACGTGAAATTCAGCATGTCAAGGATTTCCTGCCGGGCGCTAGTGTTTCAAATAAACCGGCATACCGAATGAATACTAAAGAGCTTCAAGAATTACTTCGACAAGTCTCCGAACTGTTAGATAAAGGGCTAATTCGAGAAAGCCAGAGTACGTGTGCAGTTCCCACTATTTTAGTACCTAAACCGGGAGGTACATATCGTATGTGCATTGATAGCCGTGCCGTTAACAAAATTACGGTGAAGTATCATTTTCCCTCACCACATTTTGAAGACCTGCTGGATCAGTTACCTGGGTCCAAGTTATTTTTGAAAATTGATCTTCGAAGTGGTTATCACCAGATTCGTATGAGACTTGGCGATGAGTGGAAGACTGCTTTTAAAACGCGTGACGGGTTATATGAATGGATGGTGATGCCATTCGGTTTGTCAAACGTGCCCAATACCTTCATGCGTTTGATGAATCACATCCTTGCGTTCAGTAGAAAATTTGAACAACATATGCGACATTTAAAGGATATTTTTACGACATCACGCGAACAACGGTTATTTGCGAACTTAAAAAAATGCCATTTTTTAACAGAAGAAGTGGTTTTTCTTCGTTACTTAGTCTTGGGGGAGGGGATACAATGGATGAAGGTAAGATCTCGGTTATCATGACTTGGCCAATCGCGAAAACATTACACGACATCCGAAGCTTTCACGGGCTAGCGTCATTCTACCAACGTTTTATTCAGAATTTTAGTTCTATTGTCGCACCAATGACAAAGCTACTTAAAAGTTCAAAGTTTACCTGGACAACAAAGGCACAAAAAGCATTTGATGAACTCAAGACTCTTGTCACACAAGCTCCAATCTTAGAATTACCAAATTTAGCGAAGTCTTTCAAGTGAGTGTGATGCTTGGGAATCGGGATTGGGGGTGTATTAAGTCTAGGTGGTTGTCCCGTTGCATAATTTAGTGAAAACTTGAATGAAGTACGTCGAAAGTATAGTACTTATGACAAGGAGTTTTATGCAATTGTCCGCAGTTTGGAGTATTAGCGACATTATTTGTTACCTAATGACTTTGTTTTGTTCTCAGACCACCAAGCGTTGAAGTATATCCAGAGGCAAGCTAAGTTAAATCCTCGACACGCCAAGTGGGTTGAAGCGTTACAAGCATTCTCATTTACCATTCGGCATAAAGCGGGGACCGCAAATAGGGTGGCTGACGCGTTGAGTCGTCGACCGTCAATGATGGCAACTACTACTATTACCGTTTTAGGTTTTAAATCATGACAACACATGTATGTCAACGACCAAGATTTATAGCTCGCTTGGAGCCGTACATCGGGTTCCACGTTGGGGCTGTTTGCTCGACGTGAGAGGCTGCTATACAAAGGCACATGAATCTGCGTTCCACAGTCCTCATTCCAGGCTGCGATCATATTGGAGAGCCATTCGGACGGATTGACGGGTCATTTTGGTAGAGATAAAACTATTTCGTTGGTTCTTGAACGATATTGTTGGCCACGAATAGAAGCTGATGTTACAAAATTAATAAAGCGATGTCGTGTGTGTCATGTGGCAAAAACAACGCATACGAATCAAGGCCTTTACACTCCATTTCCAGTTCCACAAGGACCGTGGGAAGATGTTAGTTTGGATTTTGTTTTGGGTTTACCGAGGACACAGAGACAGCAAGATTCTATAATGGTGATTGTTGACCGATTTTCTAAAATGGCTCATTATATCCCTTGTGTGAAGACTTTTGATGCTTCTCAAAGGGCACGGTTTTTGAGATAGTTTGGCTGCACGATATACCTAAAACTATCACTTCTGATCGTGATGTTAAGTTTGTTGGCCATTTTTGGTGTACGCTTTGGAAACGCTTGGGGGTAAAAGTTACAGTTTTCAAGTTCGCATCATTCGCAAACGGATGGACAAACTGAAGTCACTAATCGGAGTTTAGGGAATTTACTTCGCAGCTTGATTGATGATAGACCAAACCAGTGGCACTTGGTTTTACCCCAGACTGAATTTGCTTACAACCGATCCCGCGATAAGTCGACAGGTAAAGCCCATTTTTCATTGTGTATGGCCGAAATCCCTTTACACCCTTAGACTTGGCTACACCTATTGACACCACTACCTTTAGCACCGATGGCAATGTTAGAGCTGCTTAGATCCAAGACTTACATTAACAGGTTCGTGCCCAGATTGCTAAACATAATTTATAGTACCAGGAGAGAGCAAATAAAAGTCGCAAACATGTTTTATTTGAAGAAGGCGATTTGGTTTAGGTACATCTTCGTAGGGAGCGTTTTCCCCAGGGTCGTTTTGGGAAACTACACCCTCGGGCAGACGGACCGTTTCGCGCTTTGAAGAAGCTAGGTGACAATGCTTATAAGATAGATTTACCGGGTCACTATAAGGTGTCCGCTACCTTTAATGTTGCCGAACATTCTCTATATGAAGGCGATTTGGATGATGTTGACTCGGGGACGAGTCCTATTCAAGCGGGGGAGGATGATGGCGAGGGGATGGTTCGGGTTTCGGGCTTGCAGGGCCGATTCCAAGTTAGGGTGGCTAAATGAAGATTAACGTTTAATGAGTACAAGCCCAATTAAAATCCACCTAATTGCGATCGGCCCCTTATCACCATTAGGGTTTTTATTTGGTTTCTTTCTTTGCAAGTTTGTTTGCTTCCTATTTAAAATATCGCTATTTGTGTTTTGAGTTGGTTGTTTTTCTTTAAAAAAATTATATCTTTTGGAGGTTATTCTACTTGTTCTAGAGCCGGTTTGGCTTCTAGGTTTTCTTCTTGACATAGATCAAGGTGTTATTATCCGCTATGTTACCACTCTCCCTTTCTTCGAAAACCCTCATAATTTTGAGCCAAATCGATGGATAAAAAAGCCCTAGAAAGTAGATATAATGGAGAAATCAATTGCAAAAGACCTCATTGGTTCTTGTTTCCTCTTGTCATCACTTACACTTTCCAACTTCAGACCATCATTGGACCTCAACGGTTTAGGGATTCGGGTTTGACCTTCGGACGCAATTCTTCCCTTTTTAAGGTTTGTATTATCTTTGATCATCTTTTCCCTTGTGCATTTTCGATTTGTTGTTCTTTATGTTAAATCTGTAGCGATTTCGTTCTTCGTTTGTTATGTCCTCTATGTGTTCAACATGTACATCGATTTGTTTATCTCTTTGATGTACCTAATTTAATTATCAACTAGCTGATAGGTTGTTTGTAGGGTGATAATAGTTGTCATGACCGCTATACAAATACCTAACTTAAACTGTAGTAGGGTAAGCTAGAGTATCGAACCAGGGGAGTTAGTGGTTTTTAGTGACTTTAGAAACCAACTAATTAATTAACTAAGTTAACTAACCTAAATCTAGATTACTATCACTAACCTAGATTAACCTAAGCTAAATTAAACTAACTTAATCTAATGGATTAACTAAAATGCCTCTTGGCTGTTGAATTGGTTGGTGGATAAAATTGGTTTGCTAAACCTAAAATACTAATTATCTAAAACAAAACCTTATGTTAACTAAGCGCAACCACTTTAGGATCCCGGTTTGCTATCAATACCTGAATTCAATATTCTGACTGCTAATACTACATAGACATAGTCCCCTATTGCTTAGTCAACCTAATAACATAGTTCTTAAGTGGGCTGCTTTATTCCTACAGCAAGAAAAGTCTGAAATATGACAGTCTACCACTACCAACCTAGTTTACTAGTTAACTTTAATGAGTTCAGCATGAGAATGCTCGACAGTTGCAAAGAAAAGCGGAGCAATTAACAATCACATAAAGAAAATCAGATAAGAATAACATACCGTTCACCGGAAGTGGTTACAATGAATTAGCCAGACATCGTCTTGAACACAAACATGATAAATATGAAAGAAAAGCACCAAAATTCGTAATCCTCACCCCAAAAACGACTGGTGGTGATTAGGGTTCGAACTTATGTGAAAAGAGTGTTTAAATAGGACTTGAAAACAAAAAAAAAATAAAGTTACGCCGACTTCACACCTGAGCGTAACGCGCTATATTTGGAACAAATTAGGCGTATCGCCCGAATTTTGAACTCCCGAATTGTTAGATTTATGTTGCTACTCTCCATGCGTTCACATTAGAATTATTTAATTAGAAGCACATGCCGCTCACGTGATCTCTTGTCCTTTTCCCAATTGATGAAAACCCAATTTTACTCTAATCGGTGATCGGAGATAAGAAAAACAAAAAATTCTGACATCCATTCCTGGGCGTACCACCCTGAATGTCAAGACATTCGAGGCGTACAGCCTATCCCTCATTCGACAGAAATTTGGTGAATTTTTAGATAATTAGAAACTTTTCTCTTCTCTGCCAAAACTTCTGATTTGTTGCCAGAACTTGTTCCAATATAATTTTAGTCCTAAACATACATGAAACATCCAATTTTGCTCAATTCGTATCACCATAAACTGATCCGACTCCTGAAAAACACAAGACACAAACCACACAAAACAACAACAAAAAAAAGAATTAAATAAATAAAACTAATAAAATAAAAGAACCTACCACTGGGTTGCCTCCCAGGAAACGCTAAATTTATGATCTTCAGCCCGACCATACCTTCTCTGCCTCACGGTGGATTCAGTCTACACTTTCCAACCGAATTTCCAATAAAGGCTCGGTATATGACTCGTCTCTTCAGCTTTTTCAACCCTCACTTTCCAAGTACATTACCGATCCATGCTCGGTAGTTCATATGTCTCTTTATTTTTCTTTTCAAACTCAACATGTGAAACAAATCAAATTGTAAATTAAAAATAAATTCATCATGGATCGAAACCTTACCTTTAGAATTGCCCACGTATGCTCGGTAGTTAATATATCGCATCCAATCTAGCATTTGCACACGTGGCACCTCTAAGTCATCACTACGGAGCTTCTTGATTTGCTTTTGCCCAACATCTTCCGCAACGACCTTCCTCTTTTTCACCGGCCTTTCTTTAGTCACCTGCATAATAAATAAAGAAGAAGGGGAATCGGTAATACCTTTCGTGATCTCAATTACCTGCTCATCTTCACTCTCTTCAGCCACACTCTCACAACCAACTTGTTCTACAATACTTTAACCTCTAATTTTGTTTCTTCGACAACTTCAACTTATGAAAACACCCATTCTCGCTCAACAACTACATCTTCAACCACAATCTCGCACTCAGCTTGTTCCATGTTACTTTAAACCTCCACTGCCATTTTCTCAACTTCATATATATCTGAATCTTGAACAAACTCTTCAATTGGTGGTAGGTTACCTGAAGCTATATCCTCATCGAGTTGAACTATGTCATCGACTAGTTGGTCAGCTGCTTTTACTATGCCCTTGATGCTCTCAAATAAAGCTTCGAACTCCTTGTTCAATGAGCTGGAATTATTATCCATCTGGTTGTTGCAACTCCTTGTTGTTTCTTGCGGCCAACGCCTTTTGTATGCTTGCAGCTAGTGATTCCTTGGGGCATATTGATGTTGCCCTTGTTGATAGCCACCCTTGATGTAACCCTGATATGGAATTGAATAGTTCTCGGTCTTCATTCTTTCCTTCCAATAATCCGGGTTCGCCTAAAACACCATGCAATCCTCATCTATGTGGGCTCGGCCGCAACAAAAGCATAGAGGTTTAGACCCATGGTTAAACTCATACGGAATCCCGTACGATGACTAAGCATTATTACTTTGATATCCCTTGTGGTAACCTGAAAAAGAAGCAACATTAACTGCATGACTATTATAATATATATTTTGTGGTAAATAGTCATACTCCCCTGATTGAGCATATCCCTTATAGTAGGATGAGTGAGGTTCTTGATATGAATAATACGAGTCTTCATACTCCTCCTCATCCTCTGAATCCTCCACTATTTTGATCCCGCTGGGCAATGTTGGATAAAATTTAATTCTATGATAAAAGCTCCCACAGTTGTAGCATTTGTCCTCTTTAATCATGATGTAAGTAAATTAACCTACACAAACAAGCTAAAATACCCAAGGTAAAAACGAACAAACAAAATAAGATAGATAAAAGAACAGAATAAACAATATATATATATATATATATATATATATATATATTGTTGGATTTTTTTAGCAAACTATACTAAAAAAACTAAAATTGCAAAAACAAAATGTAAAAATATTTTTGAGTTCTTTTTATAACTTTTTAGAAAAACACACGAAACAAGAAATTAACTAAAAAAACTAAACTCACTAATAAGCGCACGTACTCCCCGAAAACGACGCCAATTTGATAACGGTTGTCATGACCGTTATACAAATACCTAACTTAAACTGTAGTAGAGTAAGCTAGAGTATCGAACCAGGGGAGTTAGTGGTTAGTTGTGACTTTAGAAACTAAGTAATTAACTAAGTTAACTAACCTAAATCTAGATTACCATCACTAACCTAGATTAACCTGAGCTAAATTAAACTAACTTAATCTAATGGATTAACTAAAATGCCTCTTGGCTGTTGAATTGGTTGGTGGATAAAATTGGTTGCTAAAACTAAATTACTAATTATCTAAAACGAAACCTTATGTTAACTAAGCACAACCACTTTAGGATCCCGGTTTGCTATCTGTACCTGAATTCAATATTCTGACTGTTAATACTACATCGACATAGTCCCCTATTGCTTAGTCAACCTAATAACGTAGTTCTTAAGTGGGCTGCTTTATTCCTACAGCAAGGAAATGCTGAAATATGACAGTCTACCACTACCAACCTGGTTTACTAGTTAATTTTAATGAGTTTAGCATGCGTATGCTCGACAGTTACAAGGAAAACCGGAACAATTAACAATCACATAAAGAAAATCAGATAAGAATAACAAACCGTTCACCGAAAGTGGTTACAATGAATTAGCCCGACATCGTCTTGAACACAAACATGAAAAAGATGAGAAGAAAACTAGAAAATTCGTATTCTTCACCCAAAAAACGGCCGGGGTGATTAGAATTTGAAATAAAACCTAAACACCCTTTAAATAGGTTTAAAAAATAAAAATAATAAAAATCTACCGACTCGGCCGCTGGGCGTACCGCCGTAAAATGAAAATAATATTGGGCGTATCGCTCGAACTCCAAATCACCGAATTCTTGATTTAGTCTCCATGCACATAATTATTATGCACTACACGTGTATATCACATGGACTCCCATATCCATTTTAATTACTTTTAAGTTGACGTTGCCCCTCTTTCATATTGCCATCCAAAATAAGAAGCCTGCTTTAATTCTTTCAAGTTGATTCCTTAGCCCCTATAGATGTTATCCACGAAAACCACAACTCAATTTCCTATTTTGTTATTTAGTATTTTCTAATATTACCTTATATATCAAAACACATGGCTGAGGTGTACACTGGGTCTCCACTATTCCCTCCACGTGGATCCAGTCGTTGGTTGCCACGTGGCATTTTGTTTTGTTTTATTTTTTTTTTATTAACCAGTTTCTTCGTAATGTTTTATATTATATGTTCCAACATTTGTTTGATCTTAAGGCATGGCCGGTTGGTAGTTATGTGGGTTTTGAAGTTGGAGGTCTCCGGTTCTAATCCTGCGGTCTACCATGTTTTTTTTTAAACCACTGTTTTGCTCTTTACTGTGGGTAGTCCCACTGGTTTGCTTAGTGTGCCACTACATGTCTGCTTATTATGACAAGTGTACTCTCTTTCCCATGGAACCCTAGCCCTTCTCTCTCTTATTGACACGTTTTCTTCTCTCTGTACTTCATCACAGTTGCTAACTTTATATGTCTCAACAAATCTCTCTCTCTCACTTTTGCCATCCCCCTGGCATTTCGATGCGCCGCCGACCGATATGGTCGATGCTCCATCTCCGGCGACGAGGTGTTGAAGCAACGATCCATATCTCAAACGGCTTCATCACTCTTTATCTCTCTACAAACGGGTTACATCTTCAATCGACGATGAGGTCATCGGCCGATGTTCGTAGCAGCAGATCTGAAACACAATCAGTGACCTTTGATCGTTGCTCCGTCTCCGTCTGTCGGACGTTGAAGCGGCGATCCAAATCTGTTTTTCTAATTGGTTTAGGCGAGCTTTAGAGCTTACCGATTGGTTGATGTTGGATTTGTGTGTGGTTGCTGTTGCTATCTTTCAGGAGGTTGTGCTTGCTGTTATTGATTTTGGCTTTTAATTTGAAAAACCTAGATCTGAAATTGTTGTTGTTTCTGATTTCGTTAGGGATGAAGTTTTTCTGGGTGTTCTTGCTTTTGGGTTTTAGAAGAATCGACTACAATGTTCTTTCTGATTTGACTATTTTTTAAGAAATACAAATGACTGTGAAAGATTTATTTCCCGAGCCTCATTTGTTCTTCTTATATATTTCATTTTCTGATTTGGGTTGCTACCCCGAGTGTTCGTATTCATCTCTGATATGTTTCATTTTTAGTTTTCTTAAATGGCTATGAAGAATTCTTTCTGAGCTATTTCGATTGTTACGATGATTGTTGGTAATGTCGGTGCCTTTCGAAAGTCAGATGTTGTGGATGCTTAATTTTGGATGCGTTTTTGTTGGTTGCTTACTCTGGATGGTTTGTCCCTCAAACGATGATCTTTGATTGCTTTTAGGGGCTGCGATGATTTTCAATCTAAGCTCTCTATTGATGATATAAGTCGGTATGCTTGGGGTTGTGAGGAATCATGATCTTAGCCGCTACACAACATTCATTATCAATATAGATTATAATCTTCTGCTAGAGAATTTTCTTTCTACCAGTTGAATTTGAACCCATTTAGGCCGTGATGAATTTTGTTTTGAGCCCTTGCACCATATGAATAAGATTCAAGTATTTTCAATTCAGTCGCTTTTTGGAACCAATTACGGTTGTCATGAATTTTTTTATGAGCCTCTGAATAAAGATTTTAGGTATTCTGAATTCAGTTTCATGATATAGTTTAATTATCTATATAATTGACATATACATGAATTGTTTACTTGGAGATTTCTAAATAAGTATAAATGAAAACGTGTTAATATTCTAAATTCTGCTTCAAAACGTTAGTTAGTTGTGGCTTAACATTAATAATAAAAATGGTTTCTGCTTGCCGTTAAAAAATGACTCAGCTTGATTAACACTGATTATCTTATATTAGAAGTAGATTGAGATGCATTGTTCAATTAAATTTATGTATAAAAGTATGTAAGCTGATATTTTTAAGAAAAAACTTAAGTTGGATCATTAGTAGTAGGAGAACTAAACTTTTTTTTATCAGATACAATTGAACATGCTAACCGCATCACTATTTATCATGTTAACGGAAGAGAATGGTAAAAGAAGCTACTTCAAATTGGGGTGAAATAAAACACGGTTAGCATCACTATTTATCATGTTAACTGAAGAGAACGGTAAAAGAAGCTACTTCAAATTGGGGTGAAATAAAACACGACCCTGCTTCAAATCAAATTGGGGTGAAATAAAACACGACCCGCGGCAAAGCGCGGGTCAGTTCCGCTTGAAAATCCGACACGGAAGTCAGAGTAAAACAGAAACAACCGTAAAAGTAGCTCACTGCTCACATCCGGAGAGCAAAGATACGTCTCCGCTTCAATCCGGAGAGCACGTTTACTCAGATTTCATTTGCTGTGCAATTTTTGTTTGATATCGTTAATTGTTTTAAAATTTGGTAACCTCTCATTGGGCAAGAGAGGCGGTGGAAACGTGGGTTCGTGAAAGGCTATTTTCTTACAAACACATTGTTGAGAACATATGCTAAATTGGCCTTCATACCTTGCTTTTGGGTGTTAGGTGGCTTGGTGGATCGTTGCTGTTCTTGATGTTTATAATTCAGGCTATGATGATTTTATGAAATATCTCTGTTCCTGGAAGCGAAGCTTATGGTGAGCCGGAGGCGTTAGACCTCGGTTTATTGCAGCCCTCACCGAGACCCCTGCTGATTCTTTGATGAATTTCTAAAAATCTGAGCCTTACATGTTTCTTTTCTGATGATTTTTGTTTTTGTTTGGGTTTATCTTCTCCTATATTCAGTGCGATGGAGGCATGGAGCAACAATCCGCTCTTCTGCATCAGGTCCATTTCCTTTCTTTTCTTCCACATCTATGTTTTGTTATAGAGATCTGATTTTGGGTTATTGTAGTAGCGTTTTTTGTGTCTTCAATCCGGTTTAATTCGCAGGTTTAGTGGCTCGAATTGACTTATATTTGTCTTTGTCTTTGTCTTTGTGTCGTATGAATTCTTTACTATGTGTTTTAGGTGTGTTTGAGAGTTGCTTAATTGTAATTGATAGTTTTCAAACTATTAGGATATTTGACTAAGTAGGAAATTTGATTAACCCTACATGTGAGTGTTGAGGGTTATTCATTAGAATGCGTAATTGAGACGAGTTTCTTCAAATCATTCTGATATTTGATTAACCCTATTTCTCTGTTTTCAAGTCTGTTAATCCCAATGTGTTATTAATTTTCAAGTCTGTTAATCCCAGTGTGTTATTAACATACTTTATATAAAACTTTAAATTCAAATGGCTGACTTTGTCAATGTTCATTATAATGCATGAATGACCATAATTGTTGACTTTAAATCGTTTCATATTCACTGTATTTATTTTTAAATTTAAGATATTTTGTTTCATATTCAAGTTTAGATAAATTCAGTTTAGTTACATAATCATTGTTGCTGCATTTGGTATAGTATTAAGTGCTTTTTACAATATGTCCTTATTCTTATATGCAGATCTATGTAACAAAGGATTGCAGAATCTATTTGAAGGTATGTTTCTTTTCAACTTAAACTTCTGCTATTTATTGCATATTAATATAACTACATCTTCTATAATGTATGCCTTAAGTGTCAATTAAATTTACTATTCATTTTATAAGTGATACACTTCTCTTTATATACTTGAAGATGTCTGCTGCTAATGGATATTTTTATATCAAGTATTGTTTAGGTATACTGTTTGGTTTAAAATACCAACATATTAAAACACTTTTGCTGATGAGATAGCCAACTTCGACATATGAAATCCTAGAAGCCTCAGAGCTTCATTATCTTATTTCATATTATTCAGCTTATTTTCTAAAAATTTTCTAAGCTTTTAAACTTCATGCATTTTGCCTCTGCAGATAGATTATGAAGAGACTTTATGATAGAAGACCAAGCAAGTCAATGGTTTAGCAAATTGGTGGAATATATGCTTATAAGATCAGTGTGATCATAGTGTTAGTAATTTTTTTAATCATTGCAACTTTCGGCTCTTAAATAGTGTTAGTAACTTTAGTTGTAATTATTGTTAATTAATCTTTCTCTCAAATTGAATCCGATCTACAGGTAAAAATTCATAAGAACAAAAGGTTACTACTCATAAAAACATAACGAACAAATGTTGACAAAAAGTTTCAACCCGCAGCAACGCGCGGGTCTTTTACTCGTTCTTATTATAAAGAGATAATAATATAAAAGAAATTATGGCGACGCCTGGCATAATAATATGTTATAACTCAGGTTTAACTTAATCACATAATTTAAGGTCATTCTCATCTCAACACACTAATCATTAAAACCAACTAAAATAATATACCTTATACATAATTTGGTGTGTAGAGGGAGTGATTAATATAAATTAAAGTGTACATTTTAACCGCTAATCATAGGGTATTTAATTTTGTACAGTTGTTTAAGCTTCAAAGAGATGCTGGTGTTCCTGCGGTTGCTCTTAATCCTACTCGTGGCATGGCTATGAGCGCTTCTTATGATGTGAAGTTCCTTTCTTTTGTGTACTTTCTAAGTTGCAAGATGAACTTGTCCGATTTTTATGATTTTACAGGTTTAGGTTAGCATCTAGCAACCATGAAACTCAACATAAGGTTACATCAGTAACCATGGCTTAAGGTCTTTAGAATGATAGCAAGCCTTATCATGAGCATTACAATAGTATGCGAATAAAGGAAGACACCTACAATGGACCAACCATTGCCAATCATAATTAAGGTTTTTTGATGTCATCTTAGCCATTTATAATCTTCACTTGGCACACCTATTAGTAGATTATTTAATGAAAAGATGTACTTAATTGTTTATAGAAGATTAATAACATTTAGTTATTTGAATAGGTTGATGCTGATTTTTTAGTGAAGTCCCATCAATCAAATACTGTTGTTTCCAGGGCTAACGAAAGGTTCGCCCACATTGCATAAAATCTGCCAATCTAATAAAACTTCTCACATTCAAACATGAATATGTTTTATTGTGATTACTAGACGCCACCTGATAAATCTGTTCTCAAATTAATTTATGCACTTTTGATGTTACTGGAGACATTAGGCCAGTCTCACATTGCATGTTGCATAATCTTTAGATATCACCATTTGTTTTAATGTTGATTTGTGTCGTATTAATGCGTGTTAGCTAATATTTACTTTCTAATAGTTTAAGAATTATGAGTTTGGTGGTTGACAAGAATAATGGTACACCCTCAAAATTGGTTAGGGAGAACTACCACAATGCATCAGTGATTTCACCGCTTTGGATGCCCCCTCCTTGTTTACCTCTGTCGTATCGTATTTAAGTGCTAACGCTTAAATCACTTTATTAAGTTAAAAGCTTAGATTAATATTTTAAAATAGTATATTTTTTTTAAACATGTTTAATACGTCGATTTATAAAAAACTATCTTGAGCTATTACTGATTCTTGGGTTTTCTGTTCCTGGACTGGGAGATGTTTTTAAGAGTCAATACCACACCATGTTTGATTATGGTCAGCCACGAGCTGGATTTGCTGAAGCCGCTTTAGTGTGACTTCGCTGCATGTCTTGATTGTTTCTTTCTATTGATATTTGACTGAAAAGGTTTGAATCACAAGTTACCAAGTGGGATTTTTTCAACGGGTGTTGCTATTCATACCCCCTATATCTTATTTTTATTTGTTGCATCCCCCCTTTAAGTTTGTAACAATTACTTTTCAAACATTTTTATTTTCTTTTTATTCTTTTTATACAAAACTTATTTATCGTATAAAATTAACTAATGAAAATCATTTATAAGTAACCGTCATCTAACTTTTTTTAAATAAACATTTAAATAATGCAATCATTTAACATTACACTTAGTTAATGATATCCCGCTATTTGTAAATGAAAATTTTAACTTCTAAATAATATATAATTCTTTTCCTTTAAAAAAATTATTGAATTTTAGAGAGATGTGAAAGTTCTTTTTTTCTTATTTAAAAAAAAGGTTTTTTTTTTGTTTTTTAACATTCGATTGGAGTTTTTTTTAGTTAATAAATAATAATTTTGTTTCTCCAAAAAGTTTGTTTCCTTATTTAAAAACGTTTTTTCTTTGAAAAAAAAAACATTGATTCAATTATTAAATAAGTTTTTTTCGAAATGATTATTTTAACTTTAATAAAATAGTTTCTTTTTTCATTCTATATAAAATATATATTAAAATTTGTTGTTAGTTGATTTCTTTGCTGTAACAAATTGCTTTTCAAAATAATGAAATTGTTTATCTTTAACAAAGTGTTTTTTTTTTAAATAATGAAATGTTTAGGGGGGGAGTATGACAATTTTTAATTTGTAGGGGAGGGGTGCAACAAGTAAGGAAGAAGTGTATGAATAACCTATCCCTTTTCAACTTGGTACATATTTAATTAAACTGTCATTTTTTCTTAGAGTATAGATATTTTTTCTTAGAGTATAGATATTGGTTTATTAATCATCAGAAACTAATTAAAGTGACTTCATGTCCAAAAATCACATTTTGAGTCACAAAAATGGTTTGAGAGTTTCAATACACATCTGCACATGTGAGTTGATATATTCTATAAAACATGTGAGTTAATATATTCTATAATACTATTGTACAATTGATAATCGAATCGAAGACATTGACCCAAATCAAATTTATACATTGTTTAAAATGGCCCGACTTTCGAATGTTTGCCATATTTTATTCATTAGTTGTTTAATTTTGGCTAACTGGGTTTGCTCATATTGTTTCTAATCTTAAGTATTTTTTTTTATTGCATTACTAATTTTTTTATTGCATTACTAACATGTGATAATTAAGGCAAATTTGTTTAAACGACTTGTAAATACATCTAGATTCATTGTACACATCTAGATTCATTGTGCATTATCGTTTTGACAAGTTTTCCTTCATAATTAATTTCTTGAAAGATGATGGCAAAGTTGTTGAAGTTCTTTTTCAATTAGAGAAAATGGAATGGCAAGTTACACTGTTAAAAAACATGTTGGATTCTCCACCGTTGATGTTGCTCAAGATGTGTACTTTATTTTTTACTTTGGCTTTCTTTGATTCAAGCTATTATCTTTTTATTTTTAAATAAAAAGCCGTATGAGGGTGTCTTCGTCAGCTGTATGCCCATGATTTCCTCCTCGCTCTCCCCATTGACGGGTTGGGGCAACAGATGTTGTCGGTTCAGTATCGAGATGTCCTCAAGTACCGCCTTATGATCCATGTGTTTTCCTTTGATGAGAAGTGTCATGTGTGTAACAAGGTGTGCTTAGACTTGTTTGGGGAACATGTTGTGCACTGTAAAGAGCTCACCGGGTTCAAGTATCGGCACGACATGGTGTAGGATGTCCTGCTCGACATCTTCAAGAGGGCGCAGGGATTTTAGCCAGAAAGGAAGCCCCGGTCAATTTTTTGTTAGACCCCTTGGATGGGCGTTCAACACTCTGGCCGGCAGATTTCCTTGTGTTTGGGTGGCAGAGAGGGAAACATGCTTGTGTGGACCTTACTTGGGTTTCTTCCCTGGTAGGGTTGAGGCCCGACTCGTTCAAGGCTGGGCAGATGGCCTCTAAGGAAACTGCTGGGAAGGTGAATAAACACGAGAAAGCGTGCCTCGATAATCAACATGTGTTTGCTTCCTTCGCGTTTGATTCTTTTGGTTACCTCGCTTCGGAAGCAGTGGACACGCTTAGTCGTATCCAAAAGTTTATGTCGGGAAATGGTTCGGCCCCTAGGCCGATGTACGTTGTTTTTACGCATCTTGGGTTCGCTATTCAGAGAGGGTTGGCGGCACAACTTTTTACCCGTTTTCCTTTTTGGTGTCTTGAGTCGTGTCTGTATATACGTAGGGTTTTTGTTGAAACATATGTTACGTTATTGTGCATTTAAATAAAATTCTAAATAAGTAATTGTAAGATTTGATTTGATGTGTTCTACAAGTAGGATGAGAGTGGCGGTGGTTGGTGCTGGCGTACCTACTTTCGAAACCAGGGGCATGGGTGCTATTGTATGAGAATGTGTGTAGATCCATGGTTGCTTCTGCTCTTTTTAATATGATTGTCACAGAATTCAAATCCATAAAGGCATAAACTCACCCAAAATAAGGTCCACTTTGATCTTTAGGCGTTAAGTTTCCTATTGTGCTTCTTTTTCTCAATGTACTTATTAAAAAAAACAAGTTTTAACCAAGTTAATCCTATTTTCCATAGAATTTCATTTATGGTTATTTGATCTGAATTTTATATACTCCTAAATTTAGATTTCTATTTATATTTCATTCTTTGACTTGTTAATCATTAATCATTCACAAACAAAATATGAATGTGATAACTATTCTACAGTTTGCACAAGTCGACATCGTTATTTCAAATTTACAGGCTATAGCGATGTAACAATCGTCATTCATACACCATACAGATCCTAGGCGTATAATTTTCTTAAAATTAGCCATTAGTCCAACCTTGCTAACCCCTAAACCCCTACATGACAATATGACATACAGTCTTCGTTTAAATAGCTCAGGATCAAAAGTCGGATGTATGCTTGCTATATGTCCATACAAATTAAACTTATCTAACACTTATTCACTACTTTGAAAAAGTAATTGAACTAAAATCCTATTTAATTGTAATAAGTTTTTAATTATTAATTTACTAATATTTGAAGTATTTACTACTTTTGGGTGCTTTCTTGATTGCCCAATTGGTGAGTGGAATTGTCAATCACGATTATCAACCTTTATTCTTCACTTAATTAATTTTAGATTGTAATGTTAATTTTTATTGTGTAAACGGGAATTTTGCTTCAACTGAAGGGATCAAAGGGGTTGGTCTGGTGTTATATGGCTTTAGAACTACATCCCACTTGATTTCATGAAGTTATTCCTCAGATATGCATTAGGTGGTAGAGCAAGGGCTATTGTGTTGACCAAAACTAAAAAAAGCCTAGGGGAGCATTGGTATATTTACCTTCTTTTTAAGTAGGTAGTTGTATTATTTATTGGTCAATTGTGCTTATGGTTTCTTTTACCAATGGGTGAAATGATATAACTAAAATAGTACGTAAATGAGTGGGAAATGTATCTATCAGTGATGGTCTTTTCATGTGAAGGGATAATCATGTCTCTTCGAGCTCCATTTCTCCATCGTCAAATAAAAGAAGTATGTGAATCATATAGGAAGCCTTGTTCCGTGAACCACCTCTAACTAACATAATACACAAAAAGTTTTCTTGATATCCGGAGTAATCATGAAGGTGCAAATAATTGTGTCCTCTTTGTATCTTATGTATTAATTCTTTGATAGTTTTTTGGAGTTGCAATTCTTTGATAGTTATATACCTTTTCTTTTAATTTTATATAATTTTTATGTAATATATAAAGTAGCTTTTCTACTACTTTGCAATATTAGTATATGTCACGAGTCTTGTAAATTGTTGCCACCGTCGAACGTGCATGTACCCCATTATAAATTGTTGTTGCGCCGTATCGCACTAACAAAAACGAATATCGCTTTGTAAATTGTTGTCATCGCCTAACACACGAAAATAAGACAAAATTTAAGTCTCGAATAGCTGAGGGTGTTTCTTTTTCATGTCTGCTTCTAATATCCAAGTGAACTCTGGACCCCTTTGTGCGTCCCACTTCACCTTGACCATAGATATCTGTTTCTTTACAATACGCTCGAGGATCTCTATAAGTCGTTCCATAAAGTTAAGCTTTTCATCCACTCGGATTTGTTTTAGCGGTGTTATCAATGTTTCATCTATTAAACATTTTCGCAAATTCAAGACATGAAATACATTATGTATTCCACTAAGCTCTATTGGCAGTTCCAGTTTATAGGTAACACTGCCAATCTTGGCTAAGATTTTGAATGGACCAATGTATCGTGAACTTAACTTTCCACGTTTTTCAAATCAGATAGATCCTTTCCAAGGTGACACCTTGAGCATAACATGATCACCCACCGCAAACTCTAGTGGCTTTCGGCGCTTATCCACATAAATCTTTTGTTGACCCTATGCCGCTTTAAGCCTTTCGCAAATCTGCTTGATTTTCTCTGTGGTTCGATCACCACTTCCGGTCCTGAGAGTTATCCTTCACCAACTTCAGACCAATAAACTGGTGTTTTTGATATTTACTACCATACAAAGCTTCAAACGGTGCAACTTTGATATTGGAATGCTAGCTGTTGTTATAAGAGAATTCCATTAAGGGCAGTTGCGTATCCCACCTACCTCCAAATTCTATGATACAAGGTCGTAGCATATTTTCTAATGTCTGTATGGTTCTTTCACTTTGCTGTCAGTTTGTAGATGCGAAGCTGTACTTAGATTCAGTCTTGTTCCCAAGGCTTGCTAGAAACTTTGCTAGAAGCAGGAAGTGAATCTGCTATCTCTATCAGAAACTACGAATAATTGTACTTCATGTCTCGTCACAATCTCATTCACGTACAGTTTAGCCAAGCGTTTGAGAGAATACGTTTTCATTATGGGGACCAAGACTTAGTCAGAAGGTCCACAATTACCTAAATTGTATCATGGCCATCTTTCGTTTTAGGAAGTTACATCACAAAATCCATTGTAATATACTCTCACTTCCATGTTGTCAATTCTAGCTGCTGCAAATAGCCCGAAGGCTTTTGGTGCTCAGCCTTAACTTGTAAGCAAGTTACACATATTTTGACGAACTTAGCTATCGCCCTTTTCATGCTCGGCCACCGGTAGTTTGCCTTTAAATTCTGATACGTTTTATCACCTCCCAGATGCATCGCATAATTTTTATTTATGGGCCTCGTTAAAGGATTAGCTCTTGTAATGCTCCTACCTTAGATACCCAAATTTGGTTTTCATCCGAAGAATACTATCTGGCCCGACAATCAATGCCTTTACTATAGCCATCATCTCTTCTTTCTCTTAACTCCCTTCCTCTAACTGCTTCCTTTGAGCCTCTTTGATTTCCTCAATCTAGCTCACATGAATGTCTAATCTCATGGCACGTACATGAAGTGGTTTAGCTCTTTTTTCTCCACTTAGGACGTTAGCTTTACCTGGATGGTACTTGATTTCACAGTCATAATCACTAAGTACCTGCATCTAGTGCCTTTGTGGCATATTCAATTCCTTTTGATTGAAGAGATGTTGTAGACTTTTATGATTCAAGAAGACCACAAATTTAGTCCCTTACAAATAATGCCTCCAAATCTTTAAAGCAAATACCATAGCACCTAATTCGAGGTCATGTGTGGTATAATTCTTTTCATGAATCTTTAACTGCCTGGATGCATATGCAATGACCTTGTCTCCCTGCATTAACACGCATCCTAATCATTATAGAAGCATCACAGTAACTATGAAGTCTTCTGGGTTAACCCTGTTAATGTTGTAGCTATCTTGGAGAAATCCTGAATGAACCTCCTATAATACCCATCTTACCCTAGAAATTGTCTTATCTCAGTTGGCATTTTGGGCTGTTCGCATTTCATAATCGTTCCACCTTTGCTGGAATGACCTAAATACCAGACCCACTCACAATGTGACCAAGAAATTGAATTTCTCTTAGCCAAAAATCAAATTTGGAGAACATTGCGTAAAGTTTTCTCTCTCGTAGAAGTTCTAGCACCTTTTCAAATGCTTCATAATTCTTCTTTGTTCGTGAGTAGATCAATATATCCTCTATGAAAACGACCACAATCTGTCAAGATACGTCTTGCACACTCGATTCATGAGATCCATGAATAATGCGGATACGTTAGTTAGCCTGAAAGACATGACCAAAAACTCATAGTGCTCGTATCTTGTCCTAAATGTCGTCTTAGGAATTCCTTTCTCCTAACTCTCACTTAGTGATAGCCTGACCTCAAATCGACTTTAAAGAAATAACTAGCTTCTTGCAATTGATCCAACAAATCATCTATTATTGGCAACGGATACATGTTCTTCACTGTTACACGATTAAGATAGCAATAATCAATGCACATTCTCATTATGCCATCTTTCGGATGGTGCGAGATGGAAAACCTTTGTCGAGCAGCTCCTGTAATTGAATCCTGAGCTTCTGTATTTCGGATGGTGCGAGACGGTATGATGCCTTGGCGATAGGCGCCATCCATGGTACTAACTCTATTTGGAATTCAATCTGCTGTTCCGGTGGTAATCCCGACAATCATTTGGAAACACCTCTGTATATTCCCTGACACCCATCAAATCATCTAGTTTCTTCTCTTTCCAATGTTTCCCAATAAAGTTTGAAAACCCTTCTTTAATCACTTTTCCACATTTATCATCGAGATTATACGCAGGGTTTATCGCGGCCAATCGCCCACGATAGTCAACACCTTTCCATTAGATAAACCAACTTCCACCATCTTCTTGTCACAGTGAATCCTTACCTTCTGCTAGATTAACCAATCCATGCCTAGGACTATATCAAACCCGCTTAGTGTCATGGGAAGTAATTCTAGCTTGAACAACACGCCGTAAAACCTAATTTAGCAATCCTTAACTATATTAGGGATACTAACTTCTTGAACATTAACGATCTCTACCGTATAGCGCCTATCTAATTCATACAGGGTACATTTTAACATAGGCACACGCTGTAGACACGAAGCTTCTGTTAGCTCCAGAATCAAATAACACACTAACATAGACACTATTAATAGGAAACATAATAGAGACAACATCATCTTTATCATAGGCTTCTTCCGTACTCATGATAAAAACATGAGAATTACCTTTCGCAGCTCCCATGACCTTGGCTTTGTCCTTGGTAGTTTCCTTCTTTTTCGGGCATTTAGGTCTTTTGTGACCTTCTTTTTTAGGGTGTGCACGGTTCGGTTTGGTTCGGTTTTTAGCTCAAACCGAAACCGAAACCGAAAATTCGGTTTATTGGATTAAAAAAACCGACCGGTTCGGTTTTTAACCGGTTCGGTTCTTCGGTTTCTGTCATTGGTCCGGTTCGGTTTTCGGTTTTTAACCGAAACCTTCCATTTTTAACAGAAACAATTCAGATCCAAACACATTTATCCAAGAAAAACTCAGATATACTCGCTCAAATCGAACCATTTAGTTCAATTCGTGACTGATGGGCCGAGTTGGAAGACTTGGAATATTGCATTTCTTTATATAGAGAGGAATGAGCTTGACAATTGTTCAAGGGGTCGATGTGGGATTATAGGATTAGAGCAATATGAATATTAAGGGAGGGGGGAACTTGAGATTTGTTGAAGACATCGATGTGGGATTGCATGATTAGAGCAAACTAAGAGCTGGTAAGTAAAACAATATTATTGTTTAAAGAGGGACTCGAACCGGTCATCTTTCGGTAAGAAGACAAGCAATTAACCAACTCTACAAACAGAGCTTTTGTTTAATTTTCTAGTTACTACAATTTTATAATGATCTTGCATGCCTGAAGGTCGTTTGTTAGGTTGAGAATTTTAGATGATTATATATATATTATAAAAGAAAGCTTCTTATATAGTATGTATGGCAAATGAATGCAAACCGTTCATTCATACATCACAGAAGAAAGTGAAAATTAGGAGATGTCTTCTTGTCTTGTTCTTTATATAGAGGGGGAGGAAAATCAAAGTTTGTTTAAAGACAAATGTGGGATAAAGGTATAGTGATTGATAAAAGAAAGAATAAGAATACTTGCTAGATCCAAATGGATCAAGCTAAAGTAAATTTAATGGATGTTATCTTGACTTCTTCTTTATGTAGGAGATGAGGAGCTTCAGAATTTGTTTAGGGATCAATGTGGGATAAGGGTAAATTTGTTAATAAAAGAAAGAATTATATGAAAGAAGAAGATATTTGTTTAATAAACTGTGAAAATAAAAAAGTTGATTTTGAGAGGGATAAGAATCGAACTCACGACATCTAGGTATGAAGAAACAGAATATACCAGCTGCACTATGGAAGCATTTGTTTAAATCTGCAATTAACATTCTCTTGTAGGTTAGTAGACGAACATTTTTTATATTTATATATTGAATCGGTTCGGTTCGGTTTTTTTCGGTTTTTTTTATATAAAACCGAAACCGAACCAAAAGTCTCGGTTCGGTTTTTTTCGGTTCGGTTTTTTCCGGTTTCTAGTTCGGTTTCGGTTTTTTTGGTTCGGTTTTTACGGTTTTTTCGGTTTCGGTTCGGTTTTTTCGGTTTTTTGCTCACCCCTATTTTTTACATTCCTATCAAACCAACGACCTCTCATAATAAGTGTTATGATTCTTCCCGCCGCACCAATGGCAAGCATCACCACCTGAGCTCTGATTTGACCTCTTCTTCCTCTTATCTTTCTTGTGATATCTCTCTCTTCCTCTTAACCCTTATAGATCCTTCTTCCCTGAGGCAGTCCTTTCCCACTCATCCATGAGTGTAGCGGCTAAGCTCATAGTTGATCTCATCTTATGAGGCATGGATGACCTCACATCAGCTCGGAAATCTGGGATCAGACCCCACATAAGTCTTCAGATTCGCTTCTCCTCAAAGTCTGCCATATGAGGAACTAGCACAATCAGATCATTGAATCTGTCAATGTAGGTCCTATAATCACTTGCGTTCATCTCGAGATGAATGAACTCATTTTCTTGTTTTTCCACCTCATTTTCGGGAACAAACTGATCCATCACCATATTCCTAAACTTTTCCTAA
>JBCNJP010000009.1:65326301-65359247 GCA_039602395.1 Deinandra increscens subsp. villosa | reverse complement strand
CGTAGAAGTTCTAGCACCTTTTCAAATGCTTCATAATTCTTCTTTGTTCGTGAGTAGATCAATATATCCTCTATGAAAACGACCACAATCTGTCAAGATACGTCTTGCACACTCGATTCATGAGATCCATGAATAATGCGGATACGTTAGTTAGCCTGAAAGACATGACCAAAAACTCATAGTGCTCGTATCTTGTCCTAAATGTCGTCTTAGGAATTCCTTTCTCCTAACTCTCACTTAGTGATAGCCTGACCTCAAATCGACTTTAAAGAAATAACTAGCTTCTTGCAATTGATCCAACAAATCAT
Source organism: Deinandra increscens subsp. villosa (assembly GCA_039602395.1). Taxonomy (NCBI): domain Eukaryota; kingdom Viridiplantae; phylum Streptophyta; class Magnoliopsida; order Asterales; family Asteraceae; genus Deinandra; species Deinandra increscens. Next base: position 65,358,939 of record JBCNJP010000009.1, on the reverse strand, counting down.
CTATTATTGGCAACGGATACATGTTCTTCACTGTTACACGATTAAGATAGCAATAATCAATGCACATTCTCATTATGCCATCTTTCGGATGGTGCGAGATGGAAAACCTTTGTCGAGCAGCTCCTGTAATTGAATCCTGAGCTTCTGTATTTCGGATGGTGCGAGACGGTATGATGCCTTGGCGATAGGCGCCATCCATGGTACTAACTCTATTTGGAATTCAATCTGCTGTTCCGGTGGTAATCCCGACAATCATTTGGAAACACCTCTGTATATTCCCTGACACCCATCAAATCATCTAGTTTCTTCTCTTTCCAATGTTTCCCAATAAAGTTTGAAAACCCTTCTTTAATCACTTTTCCACATTTATCATCGAGATTATACGCAGGGTTTATCGCGGCCAATCGCCCACGATAGTCAACACCTTTCCATTAGATAAACCAACTTCCACCATCTTCTTGTCACAGTGAATCCTTACCTTCTGCTAGATTAACCAATCCATGCCTAGGACTATATCAAACCCGCTTAGTGTCATGGGAAGTAATTCTAGCTTGAACAACACGCCGTAAAACCTAATTTAGCAATCCTTAACTATATTAGGGATACTAACTTCTTGAACATTAACGATCTCTACCGTATAGCGCCTATCTAATTCATACAGGGTACATTTTAACATAGGCACACGCTGTAGACACGAAGCTTCTGTTAGCTCCAGAATCAAATAACACACTAACATAGACACTATTAATAGGAAACATAATAGAGACAACATCATCTTTATCATAGGCTTCTTCCGTACTCATGATAAAAACATGAGAATTACCTTTCGCAGCTCCCATGACCTTGGCTTTGTCCTTGGTAGTTTCCTTCTTTTTCGGGCATTTAGGTCTTTTGTGACCTTCTTTTTTAGGGTGTGCACGGTTCGGTTTGGTTCGGTTTTTAGCTCAAACCGAAACCGAAACCGAAAATTCGGTTTATTGGATTAAAAAAACCGACCGGTTCGGTTTTTAACCGGTTCGGTTCTTCGGTTTCTGTCATTGGTCCGGTTCGGTTTTCGGTTTTTAACCGAAACCTTCCATTTTTAACAGAAACAATTCAGATCCAAACACATTTATCCAAGAAAAACTCAGATATACTCGCTCAAATCGAACCATTTAGTTCAATTCGTGACTGATGGGCCGAGTTGGAAGACTTGGAATATTGCATTTCTTTATATAGAGAGGAATGAGCTTGACAATTGTTCAAGGGGTCGATGTGGGATTATAGGATTAGAGCAATATGAATATTAAGGGAGGGGGGAACTTGAGATTTGTTGAAGACATCGATGTGGGATTGCATGATTAGAGCAAACTAAGAGCTGGTAAGTAAAACAATATTATTGTTTAAAGAGGGACTCGAACCGGTCATCTTTCGGTAAGAAGACAAGCAATTAACCAACTCTACAAACAGAGCTTTTGTTTAATTTTCTAGTTACTACAATTTTATAATGATCTTGCATGCCTGAAGGTCGTTTGTTAGGTTGAGAATTTTAGATGATTATATATATATTATAAAAGAAAGCTTCTTATATAGTATGTATGGCAAATGAATGCAAACCGTTCATTCATACATCACAGAAGAAAGTGAAAATTAGGAGATGTCTTCTTGTCTTGTTCTTTATATAGAGGGGGAGGAAAATCAAAGTTTGTTTAAAGACAAATGTGGGATAAAGGTATAGTGATTGATAAAAGAAAGAATAAGAATACTTGCTAGATCCAAATGGATCAAGCTAAAGTAAATTTAATGGATGTTATCTTGACTTCTTCTTTATGTAGGAGATGAGGAGCTTCAGAATTTGTTTAGGGATCAATGTGGGATAAGGGTAAATTTGTTAATAAAAGAAAGAATTATATGAAAGAAGAAGATATTTGTTTAATAAACTGTGAAAATAAAAAAGTTGATTTTGAGAGGGATAAGAATCGAACTCACGACATCTAGGTATGAAGAAACAGAATATACCAGCTGCACTATGGAAGCATTTGTTTAAATCTGCAATTAACATTCTCTTGTAGGTTAGTAGACGAACATTTTTTATATTTATATATTGAATCGGTTCGGTTCGGTTTTTTTCGGTTTTTTTTATATAAAACCGAAACCGAACCAAAAGTCTCGGTTCGGTTTTTTTCGGTTCGGTTTTTTCCGGTTTCTAGTTCGGTTTCGGTTTTTTTGGTTCGGTTTTTACGGTTTTTTCGGTTTCGGTTCGGTTTTTTCGGTTTTTTGCTCACCCCTATTTTTTACATTCCTATCAAACCAACGACCTCTCATAATAAGTGTTATGATTCTTCCCGCCGCACCAATGGCAAGCATCACCACCTGAGCTCTGATTTGACCTCTTCTTCCTCTTATCTTTCTTGTGATATCTCTCTCTTCCTCTTAACCCTTATAGATCCTTCTTCCCTGAGGCAGTCCTTTCCCACTCATCCATGAGTGTAGCGGCTAAGCTCATAGTTGATCTCATCTTATGAGGCATGGATGACCTCACATCAGCTCGGAAATCTGGGATCAGACCCCACATAAGTCTTCAGATTCGCTTCTCCTCAAAGTCTGCCATATGAGGAACTAGCACAATCAGATCATTGAATCTGTCAATGTAGGTCCTATAATCACTTGCGTTCATCTCGAGATGAATGAACTCATTTTCTTGTTTTTCCACCTCATTTTCGGGAACAAACTGATCCATCACCATATTCCTAAACTTTTCCTAATCCATTCTATAAGCTTTGTGTCTCCTGAGGCTTCCTAGCATAGTTTCCACCACGAAAGCGTGTAAAGACATGGAGCGATGGATCGATTGCTAATCTAGTGATATTGAGATGAAAACGAGATCAACGAGTAAATACAAATGGGATTTGTATTGATATAAGATTGAGAGAATACACACACAGAAACACACACATATATATAGATGAATGAGCTGAAGTTCTAAACTCTTTCTACACATTAACCTATTTATAGTATGCAACTAACCAACCAGGGAACCAACCAACTAACCATTGGTTCACTGCTAACCATCCAACTAACCATTGGTTCGCTGGCTAACCATCCAGCTAACCATTCAGCTAACCATTTGTTCGCTGGCTAACCATTCAGCTAACCATTGGTTAGTTGGCACCTAACCAATGGTTCAGACCTTGGTTATTTGAGACCAAGACTTCCATTCTAGCTACACTTAGATACAACACACGAGACACTCAATTATGATCTAACAGACTCCCCCTTAACGTGTGATGTATCTAGCTTAACAAAACTCTAGTCTTCAATCTTCAACAATCCCGCCTCAGATCGTCAGCTTAAAATGTCTTGCTAGAAACAGAGCTTGCATGGCTGGATCAGGACTTGATCAACTTTAGAACTTTAAGATCCATTTGTAAAAGATACTTCAATTTTCTCATTTCACCATGCTCGAGTCCTGACACGCAGAACCTCCAACTTTAGAAGACAAAAGTGCAGCTTTTCCTTTTTAATTTATTAAAAATTAATTTAATCTTGGCTCAAAACTTCTGTTTGAGAATCCAAGATATTGATTTTGAAAATTTGTTTTGTATCAAGTGTCGATTGATCGAAAAAAATAAGAAAACAAAATCTTGTTGGTTTTTTAAAAATTTAAATCAAAAATACCTAAAATCTTTTTGATTTTTCAAACTTATACTAAAACACACCGAAAATCTTTTTGATGTTCTCTAAAATGAAATATAAATGCAATACAGAATTTCACTCTATTTTAGGTTTGAGAAAGATAACTATTTGGGATTGGACGAAACACGCTGAACTACACTTCAATTTCAATTATTGAAGCACATAAGCCATGTCGATTGCAGATATAATTTTTCCAACTTTAAAACTCTGGAATAATCATACTCATACCATCTGGATATGTTAAGGTATTTATTAATTTGCTTTGACCAGTGTACCCCACACGATCAGACATATTCAGATATACTTCACATAATTTTCATGTGATTATACTTGTGAATTTCACAAAGTATTTTGTATTCATGATCTCGTTAACTGTGTTCCATGAAAAAAGAAATAAGAACGTTGATGTAACATTCCGGGTTTTCCGATTGTCTGATTTTATCCATATTGTAACCCGATCCGTTGATTGATAATCGAATTTATGGGTATTGATCGATTTTGATGTTTATTAACCTAATTTCATGTTATTAATCCATTATCATGTTTATTGATTGATTTGATGTTCGATTTGCCTTTGATTTGGATGTTTCGCGAACATGTCATCGAATTACGTTCAACCGGGAATTTGATCAATCTAAACGTGTATGACCCTTGTGTGTAATACTAGTTACATACACAAGTGAATACAAGTGAAGGTTGGTGTGAATTCAAGGTCTTGAATGGAAACGGTGAAAGTTCGGTAAATCCCGCGCGATTTCTATTACAACCGGGAGATCATATTTTGAGTTTCGTATATCAATTTTATCATGTTTTCGAGTCATATGATCATTTACCATGTCATGAGTCATCACTCACTTGATCGGATCGCAAACCGTTGGTGAATTGCTTAAAAACGAGAAAAACGACAAAACCGACCAAAAATACACTTTTTATGATAATTTATCAACCGTTAATCGTTATGGGACATATCATATATCAAATTTAGTGGATTAAATGTGGTTGACCTGATGGTAAACTTAAAATAATGAATTTGGGCGAAAACGGGGGTCAAATCGGAGCTTATACGCGAAAATGAGAGCAAAACAAAGCGCGCACGGCGCCCCAGAAAAACGCCGCGTACCGCGACGGTCTTCCTGGGGGCCGTCGCGTACCGCCCACCGACCACCAGTCGGGAAAATCCGGAATTTGCCCTAATTCTCGGGTATTTAAGCTCCTAAACTCGTTTTTGGCCTCCATTCTCTCATTTCCTACTCACATAAAACCCTAAAACGGCTGGAGAGAGTCTAGACCAAGACCCTTGAAGATTTTTTAGTAAAGATTGGTGATTTCGAGCCTCGATTAGTGTCGGTTTTCATTACTAAAGGTTAGATTCATCAAAACCCCATCTCCATCTTCTTGAATCTTTCATCCCCCATCATCAAGATCCAACCTTTATGCCTTTTAAACCTAGATCTTGCATTCTAAACATAGATTTAGTGTTTTTATACAAAAAGGAATGATTTTTATCAAATTTTATTGATTTTTATGACACTTTTTGTTGAGATCTTGTTAGATCTTTATAGATCTTGCTAGATCTAAGTTAGGGCTGTAAAAGATCCTATTTTTAAACATGATTTGTCATGTAGATTCATCTTAACAAGTAGATCTAGGGTTCCTTTGATAAAAACATGGTTTTTATGATAAAAAGGTCCACTTTTTCTTGATTTTCTTCCATGGATCTTCATGGATCTAAGTTTTACCTCATCAAACTTGTTGGATCTTGGCTTGGACACCATTACAATGATAGATCTAGGGTTTGGGATGAAGGAATCATAACCATGGTTATAGATCTAGGACTTCATGTAGTAAAAATATGATTTTTATGTGTTTTTCTTGAATTATCATGTTTAGATCTTGATTAGATGATGTTATAGTTTAACTAGAATATTAGATCTAGGGATTTTGTCATAAAAAAAATATGATTTTGAACCTAGATCTAGGGTTATGTCTTGTCTAGAATAAACCTTGGATGTTTAGTTATTTTAATTAGAATAGCTAGCATTTTTGAAATTTAAAAATAAATAATTTTGAGTAAATCATTGTGTTAACTTTGGAGTTATGCCTTGAAATTATATTTGGTAATTATATATGTATAGATCAGCCCTAAATTAATTTTTGGTAATTAAATATGTTTTGGTTGATTTTATAGAAAATAATCAAGTTTAGACGTCGTAAAGTTTTATGACTAAATAAATAATTATTTTGCTTAACATTTGACCTAGATATAAGTTTGACCACTTGATTACTTATATTCTCATATTATTACTTGAATACTCCACCAACGAGTCGCGTATCCGATCGAGTCCGTCGTGTCATGGCTAGTCACACGTTTTATCCGTTCGAATACTTATTTAGTTATTTATCTTTTGTCGGTATTTTCTCCATCACGTTCGATCGTAAAGGTGATCTCCGGGATTGATACACGCCGCTACTCTTCGATTTTACTCTCGACGCTTTAGCTATCATGTGAGTTTTCATAGCCCCTTTTTACTTAAATGTTTTTGGGGTGCAACATGTATCATGTTATCAAATTCTATTTTCACATGCATATTCTATGTCCGATGATTACTTGAAAACTTGTATGATTGTTTTGATTGTTTGGTTGAACGATGAACGATTGAACGATGGAACGATGAACGATTGAACGATGAACGTAATTATTATCATTAAACATGCCGGGGTTACGATAATAGATCTATTGGCCTGACAAGCCCACTTGGCCTGCCTCGCGTGTGGCGCCTTGTGATTGAAAGCCTAATTGTCAAGGGTTGGATTACGTTAACTTATCAATATTTTTATCATTAATCATTTTTATCAATTATCATCTTATTTAACTTGTACGCATGTTTTTGAACGTTATCACTAAACCTATGAACTCTCACCAACTATTTTTAGTTGACTCTTTTTATAACATGTTGCAGGTAATGCGGTTTGATTTGGACATCATCACTTAGGGGTTGCATCGGCTTTAGAGAGACCTTATTAAATAATGAACCGTTATGCTTAGGCTATGTTTTACGTTGTTTATCATATGTTGTGACTTGGATGCTATGGTTTGTTTATTGCTATGAAATGGGTAACTATTATGTTTATCGCAACCTAATTTAGTGTTGTGAGCTTCTGGACAATCTTCGCGCCCCGACGTATTCCGCCGTCGGTTGGGGTGTGACAGTTGATACGCAGATAAGGCCTCGGATTAAACAAAATAAGAAAATAAAACAAATTGAAATTGTATAATTCAACAACAATCAGGTCAGTCTTGTGGACACATAGAGAAAGTCTGATGAATTATATGAAACACCAAAGAAAATAAAGCAGAACTTTAAATGAACAAGTATCAGGTCGATACTCACGTATACGTAGAGATAGTACAATCATTTACGAAAATAAAGAAAATCAAACAAGTTTAAATCTCTGCAAAATGAACACATGTATACACAGTGACTTCTCATTTTTCTTTTCACATATCTTTTTATTGATATCTTGAAACACGCATCAAGATGTTGTCCACTAGGTCAAACATCAGATTTAGTGTATATCACATTTGAATACTTTTTGATTTACCAATCGTACCTAGCACATCGAACAATGATCTTATGGCTTTTTCACTTACTTTATCCGTGAGTCAGAAACGTTAGCCAATGTACCATCATTTCCCAATTTCTCAATTTCTCAATTTTGATCTTTTTCATTTTTTTAATCTTTTGCATTGCCTTTTTCTCCCCCCTAAGATGAAAAACTCTATTTTTGGATTTTTCATTTTACCAAAAGCAAGACACTATTGTTGTCTTTTGTCAATTTTCTCCCCCTAAACATATTTACAATTACTACTAGTAAAAATACTGAAATGAAAGAAAATTTGATCAATCAACACTAGCACTTTCGGCTTTAGTTTTTGAAAATGATAAGGCACTGAAACGGTAAATTATGCAAGTTCTTCACTATCAACAACACTTGCTTGATAAGTCTTCTTGAAGAAACCTACAGACTCTAGATAAATCACTAGCAATTTTGTGATCGGCCCGAGTCAACAGCCTCGGGTCGCCCGGTGTCTTCAACATGATCTTTGTTGGCTTTATTAATTAGAGAAACCACTCAGGTTTTCCAGATCATTGGTGACTGAAAGCTTTTGAATGAACCCATGAAATTTTCAACTGGAGTCTTTGTCCAAGACGGCTTACTAGTTAATGTAAACTTTGGTGATTTAGGTTCATCAAAGATTTTACCATTAACATCCACATATTTAGAAGTATTCTTCACATAAGAATGAGTGCTTGCATTTGTATGACATAGAGCAACGAGATGTCCTGGTTTACAGCATGCGTAACACTTACGTTGAAAAACGTTTAGTGAACTGCTATCAAAATTTAGCTTAAAATTTTTCTATTGATCAGAAAAATTCTTTGGTGTCCAACTATAAGTCGTAGCAAGAGAATCATAGTAACCAAAAGAATGACCAAAAATCAAATGAATCAAAGAAAGTATCGTAAGAATCATACCTAGGAGATAAACATCGTGATAAATAGTTTGAACCATAAGAAGAACCTCCAGAATAACAACGATCATTTCTTGATTTATCTACGTTCTGCTTCTTCTGTTATTTAGCTTGAACTTATTGAATCTGAATAGATTTAGTAACAACTTTCTTCTTCTGTTTGACTTGTTGAACTGGAATGTCTTTGACTACATAACCAATACCTTTGTGTTTGTAGCCATGAACTTTGGATAAACCAGCTTGAGAACCGAAAACATTCTTTTCATAAGCTTTTCTAGTAAATTTAGCTTTAATGTCCTTCAGCCTGTTCTCATGAATCAACGATTTATCAAGTTCAACTTCAGTTGAAGTACCAACAGACTTCTCACTCTTATCAAATATCCGCTCATCTTCTAAGAATGATGAACCAACATCAAACTTTGGAGCTTTGCCAGCTTCAAACTTCTTCTTTCTAGACTTCTTTTTCTTCTTTGAAACTGGAGTGGCAAACTTTGAATAATAACACAGTTCTTCATTTGGATCAATGGGAGCAGATGAAAGCTTTGATATATCAACCGTGAAGGAACTTTATGTAAATCATCCTTAACACTTTCTTCAGTCTTTTCCATCTTGTATATGTAATAAAAAATGTAGGAGACAAATTTCAATTCCTTACTTGTCTTTGTAAATCAAGAATCTCAATTTTCAATTCCGAAATCTTCACTTGTGCATCCAGCAGCTCTTTCTGAGAAGCAATAAACTGTTCAGACAGCTCATTATACTCATATTTATTTCGTCTTCTCAAATCACATTCTTCTAAAACTTCTTCGGTAACTTCCCCCATTTCTTTTCGAATATGTCGACATATTTCGTCAACACTTCATTTTTATCTCGGAGAAGAACATTTTCATTCTGAAGATTTGAAACCTCTTCTTGATGAATGATAACCTTATCAGCAGCATCAACAACAATCTGATTAGCTCTTTCATATTTCTATTGAACTAGATAGCTTTTTTCAAATAATGAATCAAAATCTTCAGCAGCTCTTTAGCTTCAGCTTTTTCACATTCTTTAATCAAAACTTTATTTTCTTTCAACAAACCATCATTAATCTTATGAAGTTCCGCACACTTTGGACACTTTGAAGAAACTTCCTTCTGAACTTCTTATATGTAACTATCATACCCTTTATCAAATGTCGCACACGAATTATCCGAGTCTGAATCACTTGATTCTGAACCAATTGATTTCGTACCAGTCTTAGTGGAACATTCATCAATCTTCACTGTCTCAATGTCAGCACAATGTTGAGCAACAACATACCATAATTGTTTAGAGTTATAACATGTTGTAAAGCGATGTACTAACTCCTTTTGTAAAGCCATAGTGAGCATCGCAAAAACCTTTTCTTCTCTCTCATAATTTTTCCTTTCATAAGAGTCTAGGTTTCTTTGCATCTTGGGTACCCCATTAATGTTTGGATATACATATTCTTTATTAATGGACAACCACAAATCAACATTATTTGTCTTGACATAGACTTCATTTTTTCTAACACAACTATGATAATATTCCAGCTTTAATAACTTGGGTACTTGAAAATCACTCATATTGAAATTGTGTTATCGGTATCGAAAAACTTCAAACGCAAAAACGAAGATCTTAGAAGTGGAATTTGGAGGTCAAACCGGAGGGTACTAGCCGTAAGGCGAGTAAAAGCGTAGATCTCATTGAGACGATCATTTTGGATGGTAGTGGGTCCCGTAACTCTTAACGAAACTCAAGTTATGTCAGTTTTAGTGAACCTTATTTTTCTGACCAACGAACCAAAAACACTTCCGGCGAACCAATGGTTTCCGACGGACCAATATTTTTAGCTAATTAATAGTTAGGAGCTAACCAATATCTTTAACTAACCAATGGTTAGGACTTAGGAGCGAACCAATGATATTTGTTAGAGCATAACTGAGTGTCTCGTGTGTTGATCTAAGTATAGCTAGAATGGAAGTCTTGGTGTCAACTAACCAAGCTCCTAACCATTGGTTAGGAGCTAGCAAACCAATGGTTAGGAGAAAATCAATGTATTCAGCTAACCAATGGTTAGGAGAAATAACTGTCTTTATATAACCAATGGATAGGAGCGAACCAATAGTTAGGAGAGATAACCGTCACGAACCAATTTTGAAGTTTGCCTAGCGAACCATGATGAAGATTGCCTAGGGAACCAACGGTTCGGCGAACCAATGATGAAGATTGCCTAGGGAACCAATCAGCGAACCATCATGTTCATCCCGCGAACCAAACTAAAAATTTCTGAATTTCGCGAATTTGAAGGTTTTGGACTATGATTGCAGCAGTACGCAATGAAAACACACTAGGAACGTCTAGAAATCAAATTTGACACTAGAAACACTCGGATTTGAGAAAAATTGATAAAAAATGATGAAAACCCCACTTTCTCTCTCTAGAAATCTCTAAAACTCTCAAAAATCACAGATTTTGATCAGCAAATGAAACCAGAAAGCTCTGATACCACTTGTAAAGACATGGAGCGATGGATCGATTGCTAATCTAGTGATATTAAGATGAAAACAAGATCAACGGGTAAATACAAATGAGATTTGTATTGATATAAGCTTGAGAGAATATACACACAGAAATACACATAGAAGTGTAGATGATTGAGTTGAAGTTCTAAACTCTTTATACACATCAATCTATTTATAGTATGCAACTAACCAACCAACTAACCATTGGTTCGCAGCTAACCATTGGTTTGTTGGCTAACCATACAGCTAACCATTGAGCTAACCATTGGTTCACTGGCTAACCATCCAGTTAACCATTAAGCTAACCATTGGTTAGTTGGCACCTAGCCAATGGTTCGAACCTTGGTTTGTTGACGCCAAGACTTGCATTCTAGCTACACTTAGTACAACACACGAGACCCTCAGTTATGCTCTAACAAAGCACTCCACCTTTAATGACTGAGACGCATACCTCACTTTATCTCTAGCAGTACATTCACTAATATCCAGGCCAGTCTCAATTTCTTCCAACCACTACAAGGCTTTAGTAGCTGTCTTACCTCTCCTGAACTCACCCGGATTACATGTCATAAACAATTTGTATGAGCACCCTTTACAATGGTACTCCTTTGTTGTTCTTTCAATATCAAAATCTTCCTGACTGGAAACTTCAAAGCTATTGACACTACTCGGGCTGTGACGAGCGCCTTTGCTCATACCCTTTCGGTTGGAGTGAGAAATAGACTTCAGGGAGTGAGACTTAACCGACAGTGACTTACTTCTCAAACGTGCTTTCTCAGTTTGACATTTCTCTTCTTCATGAACATGAGCTTTCCCTTGTTTCTTTTCCTTTGCCATAAGTGTGGAAAAGCATTTGAAATTCCTTGAGCTATCAATTGCTGTAATATTTCATCTTCGGCTTTTTATCTAATTTGTTATGCATTAGGAGGTTCCATTTCAACAACGTGGAATGATTCCCCCTCTAAATGGTAAACTTATCTGCATCATTTGGGTTGTGTTTCTTCATGTTTCTTCAAATACAAGACTCTGCTACTCCTGTTCTACTTCCATTGAATTTTATCATTAGTCTATAAGAATATACAATATCTACTTTACATGAATTCGTAGCGTCGGTAATTTATACTAAATTAAGGAAGTTTTGAACGGATTAGCAGTTATGTGGTTATCTAGGCTTGTCGGATCCGGAAGGTTGGCCAAGTCTACCACCAATCATCAAATAAGAAATAAATTCTTACCCATACTCTGATTATGTCCTGTTGCAAGGCCATACCCAGAGTTTATATTTTTAGGCCAGTTCTATCATACCAGACTTATTCCTCTAAAACAATTAATTCTTAACAAAATAAAAATAAATTTCAGGGTATCAAACATAATGACACTTTTTATTTGACTAACATAAGTCACATACAACATCTGAATTACAAACATTATTATAACAAGTCTTTTAAATAGCAAATACAAATGAAATACATAACTAATACAAAGATAGTAATAAAACAACCACCACAAAATAACTTAAACAGAACTGAACCAACAAAAGAAATCAACAAAATCAGACCCACTCAAACATCCATCATCATCCATCAACGCTTCTTCTACTTCCCATGAGTCGTCAGCTCACCAAAAACATTTGCCGCCTTTTTAATGACCTTCACCATATTCTTCTATCTTTTCTTACGCTCTGCGTTATCACGATCCAGAGCATGGTTCTCTTCCACTAGGGCGGTAACTGGTGTGCGTGTGGTGTATATAAGATTTATCGTTATTTTGTGACACCTTTTAGCAGTTAAGCTTTTAAATTTATAAACACGATTTACTTAGACTACTACTATATCACCACATTCACGGGCAAGTGCACCCATCATGGGCAGTATAGTAGTGGTAAGTTGAATCGGCATCGTTCAAAGACACAAAGGAAAAGGAGGGATCTTGGTACTTCATCGTTGCTGACATCTAACCTGATCAATCTTCAAGTGAAGATGTTTAAAATATGTAAAATAATTTTTAACCAAAAATAAACTACACTTAAAAGGCGTGTCTTGATCAACTCGATCGCAGATAATATCAGATGGGAGACTTATCAGTGGTGATGTTGGCACCTGTAATTTATACTCTTCTCGTAAGATTATTCACCAACAGGAAGCAAGACCGCCACTCAGTCTCAAATCAAGCATCACTACTCTCCCAAGTGATCATCTACGAGGAGTACGAACCCTGGGGAACTATGTTGTTGGCGACAAATATAGTGAAGCTTATGCCACTTAGTTACGGGTCCCTCAAACAGGCTGACTTATCGTACTCGACACGCTGTCATGAACCAGCAGGGGAACAACCCTGCGTGGTGGATTATTTTATTTTTAAATTATCTTTTTAAGGGACTTAAGGTCCGTTTCTTCCGCACACCGCTCTCACAAATGCACGTCCGGCATAACCAGGGCCAAGTTCACAAACACGTACCATCTCGGCTTCCGTGAAGTGACAAAATATTACCAACCCTCATTCCCAACCAAATACTTTCAGCCCGCACTTACGTGGTCAAGCGTATCATGTAGCATGGGACGCGAGTCACCTTTCGGATCATGCATCGTCCCCCGACCGGGTGTCATAAGTCCAGCCTTTGGGATTTCGACTCCCCAAATGGTCTGTGATACGTAGAGCACATTTGGTTCAGAAAATTTAATAATAAACTTTCAATAAAGGGTTTTTATAAAGTCATTAGTTCACCTTAAAGCAAATTTACAAAAGATAGTTTACCAACCCACTAAAGATCCGTTTATTCCATGAGTGTAAGAACTTGACTAACACTTGAAAGATTGAGGCTGACAAGTATTAGTCTAAAGATTTGCTTACTAGATAATGAAAGATTCATAGACAAATAACAGTTTATTATCACTATAAGTTGAAGTTCTTACAATCTTTGACGAGTAGATCAAGAACCTTAAACAAATGGCTCAAAACCGAAAAGATGGTAAACTAGTGGAAGAAAGGGAGAAGAATTGAGCAAGTTGGAAGTGAAGAGGGCTGCTCAATTTATAGACCAACCGAGAACAGCACGACCCGTGCCAAGTCAGGTGGCACATGTCGTGTTATTGCTGGCATGGGGCGTGATGAGTCAGACCGCCGATCTTCAAATCTTCGAGCATCAAAGGCACGGGGCGTGCTAGGAGGGGCACATGGCGTGTTGTGCAGAGCTGATTTAGAAGCACGGTGCATGTCTCTACAGGGGCTGTCGGGGCCTAAGCCATTTGGCTAGTTTTATTGAAGTATTAAGGGTGACAGTTTTACCTACTGGAAAGTTTAGATTTTACAACTATGTACACCTCACAAGGGATCACTCGACACTTGGGTTAGTAAATTTACAGACTTTGAGGGATCACTAATACCAAGATGAAATCAAACAAGGGTCATAGGCTTGTGAAGTGATCAATCCGCCACAGATCTCTCCAAAATCCATGTTGTCATCATGAGGGCTTATGGGTTTTGAGGGTATGCTAGGGCTAAGGGTTTGGAAGTTGGTGTAAAAAGGGGTAAAAAGCTGCAAAACATAGATTTTTCAGGAAAAGTTTCTTCGTGACTAGGGATAGTGACTTTGGTAACCTTTTGCTCTTTTATTTCCAGAAACAAAAACTAAATCCTTTTTTTAGACAAATAATAATTGTACCAGCATAGATGTCTTCTTGAATCGGACATATTTCTATAGCAATCTTCTGGACATATGATATCTTATTCTGATGATAGATGGGGTCACTTATTCTAAAAGAACTTTCTTCAAAATCTTTTGTTTTGCGAAAATAAAAGGGGTGTAAAATTACGCCTAAGATTTGCGGTGTGCAAAGCTCGGTGCGAAAAAGTTGCTTTTAGGGGAAAAGGGGTTTTATGCAAATAAATTTGCAGGTTTAGAAACGAAAGGTTTATGCTCAAAGGGGTTAACTAAGGGATATTTTGGGTGGTAAAGAAATTTTTGGGTGATAGAGAGAAAAGGGGTTTATCCTAGGGGCCTCAATCATATGAAAACATGTTTCCCGACTTTGTCCATCTTGGACTGTATACCCTTACCAAGTTCTGGCTTGAATGACTCAGCTGGTTTCTCACTATTTTTTTGGAGGGTGAGCATGTATTTACAAGGGGTTAGGCTCGAACACTTCTTGAAAAGGTGGGAAAAGGGGTTTTAAGTACCAATTGTATAAAATAAACTTTGGGTTTAACTTGCTGTTCCCGAAAATACTCCAATGTTTGTTACCAATGGCTTGAATCTTTTCTATTTGGAAAACATATTTTTTATTCAGCTAATTGTGGTCCATAGACAAGTTATTTTTTTGGTTCTTCAGAAGACAAATTTTGGCTTATTTTCGAAAAAAAATGTGAGCGAAGCAAAAGTTTAGTGTTGCGTATTTCCAGCTAAGATTGACAATCCCGTCCCCACACTTGAATTGCACATTGCTCTCAATGTGTTTTTTGTTTGCACAAATTAAGCAAAAAAATGCAATTTAAATAGTTTAAGGGTAAGACAATTATCACCGTCTGCATTGATCAGACATGCGTTGCACTTCTGAAGTTGCATCGCCTAACTGAAACTCCTGACTCTTGCTCCCTCCTTCTTGGTTGTCTTCCTTATTCAATACCTACAAGGCTAGACTAAACTATAAAATACTTGTACTGGAGATCTGGTAAATCTGCCCGCGTCTCAGCAGGAATGCTTCCTGCTGGTCTTAGTCCAGAGTTACACTAGGCGAACCTCGATCTCCAGTACTAGCAACTAAACTACTAGTACTGAAAGACAAAACATAAACTAATCGAAGCTACGATAGATATCTAAATAAAAGTGAAAAGAAAAGGAAGGGGCGGAATTCTGTCCATCCAGAAGATGTGTTCATTGATGTCCGTCCTATTCTTTTTGCTTTTACCTTAGATTTCCATTGTAAGCCGCCATGGCGCGCAACATTTTTTTTGTACGGGTCTGCTGGCTAGACCCGCAGTCCTGGTCTAGGTGAATGATGGTGGAGGAGACGCTTCCTCCATTCGTTGATATGCGAATTCTAGACCTGACTCGATGCTGTCCACCACCTGTAGAGTACCATCCACTTTCTTACCTACGTTGAAAGTTGCTTCCTGGTCGCCGAACTTGATCGTTAGAGTTCTGCTGCTCATGTCTACCATTGCTTGAGTTATTGCGAGGAATGGCCTTCCGAGGATAAGGGGTACCTCCTTGTCTTCTTCCATGTCCAACACAACAAAGTCGACGGGGTAAACAAATTCTCCTATTTGAACTAGGAAGTTCTCAGCATTACCTGAAGGGTACTTGACTAACTGGTCTGCTAGCAGGATGCTCATCCTGGTAGGAGTGGGTTTACCGAGGTTTAATGTGTTGAACATGGAGGATGGCATAAGGTTTATGCTAGCCCCCAAGTCAGCAAGTGCATTTGAGACCTCAATGTCTCCCACTACACAAGGTAGCGTGAAGCTTCCAGGATCTAGCTACTTTCGGGGAATAGTGCTTGAAAGGATGGCAGAGCACTCCTCCCCTAGGCTAACAAAGTTGAGTTCCG
This sequence comes from Deinandra increscens subsp. villosa, assembly GCA_039602395.1. NCBI lineage: Eukaryota > Viridiplantae > Streptophyta > Magnoliopsida > Asterales > Asteraceae > Deinandra > Deinandra increscens. Next base: position 65,342,656 of record JBCNJP010000009.1, on the reverse strand, counting down.
CGATCTTGGGCTTGTTAGTCAAAAAGTCTTTCATGTATTTTGTGTACTTCGGCATTTGAGAAAGGACTTCAACAAAAGGAAAGTTAATATGTAACTGTCTCATAAGGCTCATGAACTTACCAAACTACTCCTCGTTCTTGGCTTTGTTTAGCCTTCTGGGATAAGGAACCTTTGGATCCTTCATGACTTCTTCCACTGTTCAGGGATAGGTGCTTCAGTTTGTTTTTGAGAAGGTGGGGTTGGTGTTGTTGAGTTTGGAGCAGCTTCCTCTGGTCCAACCCTTCGGCTACGGAGTGTGATAGAATTTACCATTGCTTTGGGGTTGTGTTCTTTGTTGCTAGGGAGAGAACATAGGGCTCTTTCTCCTACCGTTTCTGCTATTTGGCCGAGTTGCTTCTCGAGCGTCTTGATAGATTTTTGCTAGTTTCAAAGTTCAGCATCATTGCTCCTGAACTTCTCCTCCATCTTCCTCTGAGCTTCTGCTAACATCCGAGATATTGATTCTTCAAGGCGAGCGAGCCCATCAGATGAACTGCATCTTTGGTAGTTGTGGTTTTGCTGCGGCTGCTGCGAGAAGTTTTGGTTGTTACTTGGCTGCTGACTGTTCGTGTTATTCCTCCACCCAGAGTTCTGATTGTTCCTCCACTCAGAATTGTTGTTGTATTGTTGGCGGTTTTGGGTTTTGTATGAAGTTGACATCTTCGGGCTTACGATCCACCATACAACTCCAGTTTTCATTTGGGCCTCCACACCCGTTGCATTGCAAAGCAACTTCTGTAGATTTGCAGGTCTCTAGTTTCTTGACTTTGGAAGTCAAGGCCTCAATTTGAGCTTTGATAGCCATTGCTTCATCTAGAGAGTGCATCCCTGGAGCTTTTGCCTTGGCACTGCGAGAAGTGTGCCACTGAAAGCTGGTTTGAGCAATGTCTTCAATTTTTTAGAAGACTTCCTCAGGACTTCCGTTTCCCAAAATGCCAACAGAGTTGGAGTTGAGAATCTGGCGGATCTGCGGGTGCAAACCATTGTAGAAGATCGAGATCTGGTGCCAGATTACGAGACCATGATGAGGGTATTTCCTCAATAGTTCTTTAAAGCGTCCCGTATGTCATACAACGATTCTCTATCTTCTTGAGTGTATGAATTGATTTCCATGAGGAGCTTGGCTGTCTTGGCGGGAGGGAAGTACTTATAAAGAAACTTTTGAATGAGCTCGTCCCAAGTGGTGATGGAACCATCAGGCAAAGCGTTCAGCCATGTTTTCGCACGGTCCTTGAGTGAGAATGTAAACATGCAAAGTCTAACGGCGTCATCAGAGGCTCCATTCGACTTGAATGTATCACAAACTTCGAGGAAGTTTGTGATGTGAGAATGAGGGTCTTCATCAGGCAGACCGTGAAAAGTAATAGTGTTTTGGAGCATCTGCACCAACTAGGGACGGATTTTGATGTTGTTAGCATCGGCACCGGGAGGAGCGATAGCTGCACCAAAATTACTGCATTTGGTCTTAGGTAGTCAATGACGGTCTGCTCTTGAGCTATTGGGATAGGCTTGTTGATGACTTCAACAACAATTTTGGAACGAGATCGGAGTCTGCTGTGTAGAAATCTTTCTTGTTCAGGGAGTGGTTCGACTACGCCTTTTGGATGTATTTTCATACACAACCTGAAAGCAGAAAAATAAACAAGAATTAGTAGTAACCAAGGTGAAATAGTACAGACAAATGGAAAATCAGTCTAAGTGGTGTGTGATCAGGACACTACCTAGTGCTGATGTACATTCTATAAAAGAAAATGAAATATTAAAAATTTAGAAAATTACCAAGTGGTTAAAAGTCTAAATTTTTAAGAAAATAAGTTTGAAGAAAAACTATGGTACATATATTCATATTTATAAATATTAGGACGTTAACTCAGATTTTTCTCAAAATCCTCCTTTTGTGCCCCCGGCAACGGTGCCAAAAAGCTTGGTGTGCGTGTGATGTATATAAAATTTATCGTTATATTGTGACACCTTTTAGCAGTTAAGCTTTTAAATTTATAAACATGATTTACTTAGACTACTACTATTTCACCACATTCACGGGCAAGTTCACCCATCGTGGGCACTATTGCAGTGGTAAGTTGAATCGGGATCGTTCAAAGACACAAAGGAAAAGGAGGGCTCTTGGTACTTCACCATTGCTGACGTCTAACCTGGTCAATCTTCAAGTGCAGATGTTAGTAAAATATGTAAAATAATTTTTAACCAAAAATAAACTACACTAAAAAGACGTGTCTTGATCAACACAGTCGCAGACAATATCATTTGGGAGACTTATTAGTGGTGATGTTGGCACCCGTAATTTATACCATTCCCGTAAGATTATTCACCAACAGGCAACAAGACCGCCTCTCAGCCTCAAATCAAGCATCACTACTCTCCCAGGTGATCGTCGACGAGGAGTACGAACCCTGGGGAACTATGTTGTTGGCGAACAAATATAGTGAAGCTAATGCCACTTAGTTATAGTGTCCCTCAAACCGGTCGACTTACCGTACTCGACAGGCCGTTATGAACCATCTGGGGAACAACCCTGCGTGCTGGATTATTTTATAATAAAAATTATCTTATTATAAGATTAAGGTCCGTTTCTTCCACACACCGCTCTCGCACATGCACGTCCGACGTCAAGGTCACAAACACGTACCATCTCGGCTTCCCTGAAGTGATAAAATATTACCAACCCTCATTCCCAACCAAATACTTTCAGCCCGCACTTGCGTGGTCAGCCGAGTTTGCTTACATAGACATAAGGACCTCGAACGTATCATGTAGCATGGGATGTGAGTCACTTTTCGGATCATGCATCGTCTCCCGACCGGGTGTCACAATTCCGACGTTTGGGATTTCGACTCCCCAAATGGTCTGTGATACGTAGAGTACATTTGGTTCAGAAAATCAATAATAAACTTTCAATAAAAAGAGTTTTTATAAAGTCATTAGTTCACCTTAAAACAAGTTTACAAAAGACGGTTTACCAACCCACCAAAGATTCGTTTATTCTCAAATGAGTGTAAGAATTTGACTAACACTTGAAAGATTGAGGCTCACAAGTATTAGTCTAAAGATTTGCTTACTAGATAATAAAAGATTCATAGACAAATAACAGTTCGTTATCACCATAAGTTGAAGTTCTTACAATCTTTGACGAGTAGATCAAGAACACTAAAACAAATGGCTTAAAACCGAAAAGATAGTAAACTAGTGAAAGAAAGGGAGAAGAATTGGGCAAGTTGGAAGTGAAGAGGGCTCCTCAATTTATTGACCAGCCGAGAACGCCACGACCCGTGCTAAACTGGGCACGACCCGTGCCAAGTCAGGCGGCACTGGTCGTGTTATCGGTGGCATGGGTCGTGTTGAGTCAGACCGCCAATCTTTAAATCTTTGAGCATCAGAGGCACGGGACGTGCTAGAAGGGGCACAGGGCGTGTTGTGTGAGGCACGGGTTGTGTAAACTCAAAATCATCATTTTCTTCAGTTTTTCTTGTATTTTCCGTTCTTTTGTGATTTTGGCTTAGTAAAACCTAAAAAACTACAAAGAAGACAAAAACGTTGTTTCTTTGCGATAGTTAGTCATTTTTTACCTAATACGTGATGGATATTTGTTTATAAAATATGTATATTTTTAAGGTACATTAGTAACCAACGAGGACCCCATGCTAGGCCCAGCTGGCTCCTGGTATTGAGTATAGGGGTATGGAATACTAGTTCTTGAAAAAATGCTCTGTGCGGCTCCATGTATGGTGGGTACGTCGGGTAATGATATGGCTTCATCATGTATGGTTGTGGAGGATACTAAGGCAGAGGGGCAAGGTATGGGTCTAACGAAAATGGATAGAAGGGTGATTGCACGCTGTGTGAGCGCTGAATATAAAGGAAACTGTAGTGGTCAGTCACGTGTTGCCCATATTGAGCCCGAAGGCTCTTAACAACATATGGGTCGCGCAAAATCATGTCCAAAAGACACAGATGTGAACTTCAAATATAGGTCTCGAGGTTATCAACCGAGAACCTTAATGACTCGAGTATAATCTTCTAACAAGAACATTCATACAAAACAAATAATGACCACGTAATTCAAATCATACAGCACAATACTATGAATAAAAACATTTTGACACAGCTCCAAATGCAGCCCAAAAACATAAGCTAAATAAAGGCAAGCTATCAGTACTCACACTATCTAGTAGTAAATACGTCACATGTGAATGTAGGTTGACCCAACAATCAAACTACGTGCTTCTGAAAACCTATAATTTATAAGTATCGTTACTTTCTGTATCTATAAATAGTGACACTGCGTATAGATTGTTGGACGGTTCGCATCTTCCCTTAAGAAAACACGTGGACCTAACCCGGTGGGTGCCGCATCCGACTTGATGACCCATTGGGTATGCGGACCGTCTATGCCCAGAATAGATCTGGATGGTCAGCATCGATCCCTTTTTGGAAATTCCAACTTTAGTAATTTGCTCAAATTTTCCTGCTTCAAGCCAAAAATTTCAAGGTGTCACACCAACCCCTAAATAAAACCATTAACCACAACCACAACCACAACCATCGATCATGGCACACAAAATTCACCATTTCGAATATAGAAGTTACATCATAAAAGTTAGTCGTGGACGCGACGTCGATAATGTTGGTCAAAGTTGAAGGGTATATAGCGACGAAACATCAACAAACATCATAACCATCCATCACCACCTACAACAGTAACCATCACATACATCAACTACCACCACCTAATTTACTTTTAGCTCTCAAAGTTACCCTATATTTATTTCGAATCTTGTAGCAGAAGCAAATAGTAAAGGCGGGCGACACACCACATCTTGTCGGTGGTGTTGCTCAACAATGAAGGGTTCAGGCGATGGGAGTTGAATGATTTGAGAAGAGACAGTGGTATGAGAGAGAATGAAGATAATGGAGGTGATATACACTTAGATACTTAAGAGAGAGAGAGAGAGAGAGAGAGAGAGAGAGAGAGAGAGAGAGAGAGAGAGAGAGAGAGAGAGAGAGAGAAAGCGCAAAGATGTGCGAGAATGGGGCATATATACGCGTAGGTACTACAGTTTAGCAAAAGGAACAGTTAGGTTTTTGTGACAGACATCTGAGAGATGAGTTGTATACATGTACAGTGGTGTCGTGGTATAAATGTGACTAGGCTGCTACGCAGGATTCCATGCAAGATATGGTGTGATAGTAAATAATGTGCGTAGTGAGTTAGTGATGGTTTACGGATTTGTAATATATAATTTCTTAATTCTTATTTTTAAGATTTTATCTATATGAACTTTTGACATAAATAAATTAAAATTTATCATTTTAACTAAATAAAACTAATATTTAATTATAAACATTACATAAAAAATGAAAAAGAAATCCTAAAATTAGACACATTTCATAAAGCAAAATCCTAAAATATATATATCTGTTGTAGTGTTGGGTCTCACACCACCAACGGCTCTCACGCCCATTGTGCTTCCACGGAAGGGCCAAAACGCGCCCCCGCTCCCACCACACGCTTAGAGACGATGTTTGACGAAGTTTTTGGTTTTTACAACCGGAAACACGTCCTACTTCACATAGACAAAGATCGAACAAAATTGAAATGAAAAGTACTCTTTGTGAGATAGTACGGACTTTGGTTTTTATTTAATATATAAATTTAGTAGTTTAAAATAGTCAAATAATTGATCTCAAATAAAATTGTTTACGAGTAAGGCGACTAAAAAATGACGTGGCCGATAACTAAGAAAATGACGTGGCCGATAACTAAGAATCAGGGTCGGCTCAATTTGGGGGGGTGGGGGGGGGGGGGGGGGCTAGGCAACTCTAAAATTAAGGGCCCTTTTCAAATTTTATTATGTTGTAGAACAAGCCTAATAGCAAAACAATGAGAAGAGAGAATATGGAGAGATTTTATTATTGAATGGTGTATTACAATGAGATACAGGGAAATATTTATAGGGGAGAAAAATCTTGGAGAACAAGATAAACTATATTAGGAATTGATAAACACAATATATTATATTTATAACACTCCCCCTTGGTTATCAATTGCATACGCTTTAAGATGCTGCCTCATTAAAAACCTTGCCAGGAAAACCCAGTGGGACAAAACCATAGCTAAGGGAAAAAGAGTGCAGCGCGTATTGTCTCCCCCTCATTTTCACATGTATTTATGTGAGTAGCATTGATCTTCTGTGAAAAATTGCTTAGTACTTTTGCAGTGGTTGATTTGCTCCTTGATCCCTTGATGTGCAAATCCTTAAGCCGACCAATGTTATATGATCTTCATTTGTCAGCTCCGGTTATCCTTCTTCTCGATAGAGTTTCAACAATTCGTGAAAATGTTCAGTACCCCATGCCTCGTCTTATAGATAAATACCACAAGATCTAATAATGATGTTGTATAACCATGTTGTATTACATTACCTGCATCTGAATGACTAACAAACTTGTTTCGTTAGGTTAGTAAAATATAAACTTTTACCTTTATACCTTCAAATTGGACGCATTCCAACGTATCACAATTGGATATAGGCAATATCATGCAAATAAATTATATGTATCGCAAGAAATAGTAGTGCAATAAGTGCACATAGTTGTAGTACTTTCACATCAAAAAATTTCATTCTTTGAAATTGGTCATTTTATGTATCAAGTAATCTGAGAGTCTTTAGCATATGTTTTCACATTATACCCTTCAACATTTTAGATATAGCTTCCTCATCTATATAAATTTCTTACCTCTTGAAGAGATACGATCAACATGAAGAGATACGATCAACATATACTAGAATAACTATAAAACTCGAGACTGTTCTTCTGGAACACAAACCATCTATGATACTTATATCTTTGTGTCTCGAGATAATCATGCGTTGATATCAAGTTTAACAAAACATTTATAGCCCCATGCACATAATATATTCTCAAGGGTTTATACAAATGCTTATGATACTTATAATCCATCTACAGTCCATTATGGACTAATTTTTATTTTGACAAATTATACATATGCATTCACTCATAAGGAGTTACCATACCATTTAACAAATCTATTCAAAATTGATAACATTCAATTTGCTTTCAATATATATTATGCCATTTTATCTAAAGTTATTGGCATATCATAATCACCATATGATGTTTACTGGTGCACAAGGATTTTATCTTTAATATGTTTCAGATACTTTCAAGTATTCAACTGTCTTCGGGGTTTATATGGCCTTCTGATTATATTGAAGTCTCCAACGTATATAAAGAATCATAGCGTATTCGGATCCGAATGTTTAACGTTCTCGAGAACTTACTATACGTTATTATTATAGCACTTTAAACCCTCCACAGATTTCATGTATCATCATCAAGTGAGCCATATACCTATGATATCATAATATTCATAAGACGCATATCATTCTCTATTGTATTACCAGACTAATGAATTATTGGATTCTCATTATCCACCACTGGAGAATATGTCTCCTCATAATCAAACTTAGGTCTTTACGAAAATCCTTGTGCCACCAATTTTCTTTGTATTGCTTGATTTTATTTTCTCAAATCATGCTTTTGTATAATAGACCTGTTTATATCCAACATATTAGAGAATTTAACTCTGCCCAGTTTGCGTCTTTATACTTTGGCCAATCATTTCTACTTTTCATCACAGGCAGATCGTAATTCTTGATCCTTAACATAGTTATCATTTCTAGCGCTTATTATATCCAAAATATTATCGACGTCGAATTTGTTTCGATTCCATATATGTTTAGACATGATATAATTTATCGAGATCTCTTCATTATTTTTTCAGGTACCTGAGGTTCTTCTGGAACCATCATGTCTAATGTCTCTTTAAGAGACTCTTCTACCAGTACCTCGACTCGACCATCTTCATTAGTTGCTCCACTTCGAGGATATTATATTCTTGGAATCGACTAGTCTATCACGATTCAAACTTGTCATAGACTTATTATCAAAATCTATATGTCCTTCTAGAACACCAATCGTAATCGGAGCATTAGCAGCTGGTATACGTGACTTAGTCACCTTTTAAGGTCAGTGAATGCGTATGGTAGTTGATACGCTATTTTTTGTATAAATGAATTATCATTTAGAGTTCTTTACTTTAAGGATCAAGATGATATACTGATAATTCATTATAGCTTATTTTATTTCCCAACTGCCTATTATCTCCCCCTAAATGTTGGAAATGTAGTTTCATGAAAACGTATATCCGAGTTATAAGATAAATCTATCACTATTGGTAGTGATTCATACCCAACATTTATTCTTAACGTCCTTGAGGTCCCATCTTTCTGCATCGTGGTGGAATAATTTTAATATATATCACACAATCTAAATATTAGATGGGAAATGTTGGTTACTGACCATAAACCAACTACAATGGGGAGGACATATTATGACTTATTGGCCTGATGTGAATTAATGTTACTTCATGTAAAATCACATGCAAACATAAACTTTTGCTCTCATGACTATTGTTTTTGCAATCAATCGTAGACGTTTGGTAATCGTCCGCAACAAAAGCAATTAGTGTAAGAACTTAAACGAAACGAAGTTCAACACTTATTCCAATAATCATTAATAACTTAGGGATTAAATTCATCGTTATTACCAAAATAAGTATGATAATCTGGAAGGATGTGCTTGCTATCCCATTAGCTAAGCCATAACTCATGCAACACTCAAGTTGCGAATTTGATAACCATTTAAACGATGCATCGATTTAAAACTCTAAATGGTATATTCCTTCTTATATATATCTCATATCACTTCCAAAATATTTAGGGATTTACCCCCTATTTAAGTTTGGTAAATAATTAATTCCCTTAAGAGCAAATATTACATGATAAATATCAATTTAAAGAATCTTTCATTCTTTAATACGTTTCACATCACCATTGACTCGGTGTGGTCTAACCGGTCATGTCAATAAAAATAATCATGATCTATAAACTTTCATTTTATGATCTTATATGCTTTAGGTGCACTCATGCTTATTCAATAAGCGACTAAAATACAAGAGAATGATGTATCATTACAAAGATTCGTGTAATGATTTTCACACTTTATTCTCATATGATCATTCCTCTTCTTTTGCCACTGTGGTGGTCGATCACATTATCGTCATGAATATCATTACAATATCTTTTATTAAACTCATGATCATGATCATTAAATCGGTGAATATAGATTCACATTCACTTCAATGGATGGAATAAAACAAAACATGTTTTATGATTTTCTCAGACATATGGATATAGAATCCTTTCATACCTTTTCATAATAATAGTGCAACTTCACAAGCATATTTGAGGTGTGATAAATGTAAATCTTTTTGTCCATTTTTATCATATATAACTCTCTTATCTTCACATAACTTCAACTGAGAGGTAATTATATATCATACAAGATTTAATGCTTTTAGATCTTACAATTCATGCAAGATATCTCGGTCTTGAATCATACGACCTTTTATACATTGATAATGAGACTTCGATGTCATATCACGATAAATAAACAAATGGATCCTTTATAATGATCTAAACGTGTTTAATATCAATTAATAATAAACCATAGCTTTGGTTTAGTTATTCTATTCATTACTTAACTAGCTATACAGAGCTATATAGTAATTGATAACATTTAGAATAACATCACGAGAGTCTTGTGTTTTTAATGTAAACACCATGATGATATCCCCTTTTTTTTTATCACATCCACGACTTTTACTTGAGTCACTATATAAAAAGACCATAACCATGGTTTCCACTTTGGTCATAATATTTATATGTTGCCACATGCCCACATTCACTTCTGGGAATGGGGTTCTACCAACGAGATGAGTCTTGTAATTTTTTATTAGGAGCTCATTATTTTGCTCGGCCACAAGTACACATGATATTAATTTGAGCTGTGAAATATGGACGATGTTCTATTTTTTAACATCTTCTTACTAGCAATATATTCACCACATAAAACCAATTGTGAGGTGATTCTATATATCGTCGAGTTATACTCACATATAGACTTGAAGTCTTACAATCTTAACTGAATCCACCCATAATAAGTTTGCTAGTATTACATTTTTATGGTGGCCATACCTCTTTTTAATTTGGTCCGAATGACAAGTAGATAATAGTAGTGTATTCAATTTTCAAAGCTTCCGTATTTTCAAAACTATTAACGTTCAAATATATATCTTTTTTTAATTAGATCAATCAAAAAACAAACTTATATTTTCCTTTTATGAGACTTATTCAAAACTGTTATTTTAGAAAACAGTATATTTTGAAGAAAAATTGTTTGCCGTAGATAGAAACAATAGAGCAAAATCAAAAGTATATTTTCATTTATAATTGTGTTATATACATGGGCATAATAACCTTAAAAAAAAAAACTGCTAGAGAGAGAAAAAAAATATTTGTGATGTTTTATCTGATTTATAGCATATTTAACTTAATAGAATTTAAACGTATTTTGAATCAAAACTAAAATAATAAATATCCTAAATATCTATTGGTTTTTTGTGAGAAATCAAATTAATGCGAATTAAATAAATTTCTAGCTTTTATGCGGAAAGAATGCATAGGTGAAATTAGTATTTTGACAAACCACGTTCAACCCCTGTATTGGTTATTGTATATACGTGATATTTGAAAATCTAAAAACCACATGTTTTCACCCCAAAACAAGATCGCACGCTATCAATTGAAGGTTTCAACAAACATAATAAGAACATATATAGTATATAAGAAATCAGGGTTACCTTCATTGTGGTTAATACGAAGAAAAAATTTTGAGAGCGAGATAGAGTTACACGCACCAGAGGGGCGCTTGTCGGTGACAACGACGGAAGTAGAACCCACAACTTGCGTGAAAAAATAAAATCTTATTTGGATGTCGATCGATCATGGTCCCCCGAGTATTGCAGTTTTTATCGAGCTTTTCTCATCGCCATGGAAACTTTGTTAATAGATTGTAGTGTGTTTATGAGGATTTATGTTGCTATGTGTCTATTCATGAGCAATGGACGACTTCAAGGGTGTTGTAGAGGAAATAGGTTTTCAAAGATAACTATAATAGAAAATGAGGGAATATAGGGTTGAGCAATCGTGCTGATAACGTGTTGTAGAACAAGCCTAATAGCAAAACAATGAGAAGAGAGAATATGGAGAGATTTTATTATTGAATGGTGTATTACAATGAGATACAGGGAAATATTTATAGGGGAGAAAAATCTTGGAGAACAAGATAAACTATATTAGGAATTGATAAACACAATATATTATATTTATAATATTTATAACATATTACTATTAACCTTTCTCCTTAATTTATACCCGCTTGAGAGCAAGAATACTAAACCAAAGCATATAATTGAGTGGTGAAGATGATACCGATTGAATCTAATTAGAATGCTCTCAATTCTGTTCCTAGATGATTGATATATTCTACTACCACTAACCGTCCCTTAATTAAGTCCATGCTCTCAGCGTCTTTCATAGCTACACCATTCCATATTATATATCAAAATTAAGGAATTAAGAACTTAAGGTCTATATAAAAATTAAAAAGTAAACTAACCTACAAAACCACATCTGTATCTTGAATAAAAGCAATTAACAATCATGAAACAATTGCTCTTAGGAGAAAGAGAACAACCTCAGTATATTGAAATGATTTCAAAATCCGTACACCATTCCATATTATATATAAAAATTAAGGAATTAAGAACTTAAGGTCTATAAAAAGTAAATTACCAAAAACCACTATTCCATGCTATTCGTTCAAGCATGGATTCAAGATTTAGCAAATTGGGTCTAAGTAGGGCTATTAAAGAAATATGAGAAAATCAGTGAATTAGAGAGATGTAGAGAACAATTAAGTAATTACAAAGAAAACATGAGATTGGTGGGTGAAATCAATTGTGCCATAATAAACAACCAAGCCGATATAGCTTCTTCTGGCCCTCCAATGTAGACAGACGATTCATCTTTGGTGCTATCGTATTCGTTTTGCCGGTATGTGAAAATTTGAGCGGGTGATGCTGGGGTCAATGGCACGCTATTTCTTTCTCTCTTTTGTAATGGATTACGTTATTAGTCTATGTATGTATATGTTATATTTATATTGTATAGGGGTCTCTTGGTAAATTGTATAGCTATATATAGGGGGTGTATATTCTTTCATTAATCAAGAATTATAAACACGTTTATGGTATCACAACCTAACATTCTTCAACCCTAATTTTTTACGATCCCCCCTGCCCTTGGCTACCAGCCGGCCCTCGTCACCGATCACACCCTCCCCTACTTGATCACCAACCAACTCCGACGATCTCGACGCCATGGCGGATGCTCGTCTCACTGAAACAAAAGATAAACGCACCCACGCGTACACTGTTACCAACATCACACAATGTGTGAAGCCTCTGGATGGCAAAAAGATTACCTACTCCATGTGGGTGAAGTTATTCACTATTCACGTGAAGGTCTACAAGCTTACCGATCATATTGATGGCACCGACCCATCGGCTACTACAAACGCGATCTTCTCGGTGTGGTCAGAAACGGATGCTCTTGTTCTCCAATGGATCTATGTATCCATATCTGAAGAATACCTCGCTCCTGGCTTGAACTCAACACCGCTGCTCGCAAAATATGGGTAAGACTTTAGAATATTTTTCTTAATTATAAAGGTTCTCGTGCTGCAGCTCTTGAACATGAATTCACAACACTTACCATGGCTTCATGTGTGTCTATGGAAGATTACTTTCAAAGAATCAGTTATCTTGTCGAACAACTTAATGATGTCGGTCGTACTGTTGATGAGAATCGTAAGGTCCTGCAGTTAGTCTGTGGCCTCCCCGCGGAATACGACACTATTGCCGCCTTTAATAATCAAAGTTCTCCCACCTGGGATGAGGCACGCAACATGGTGCACCTTGAGGTTCAACACCTTGCTGGACGTAACAATCCTAACCAAAATGTTCTTGTCGCCAATAACCCACCTCCGCAACAACAAAACCGTCAACCCGACCAACCCTATAACCCGCTCTAGGCTCCCTCCAATCGACCCTATGACGGCCGAGCTACTTTCCAAGGTCGCGGCCGTCGAAACTTTAATACCCGCAACGGTCGTAATACGGCTCGCAATTTTCGGCCAAATAATCCCTACCCAACACCAATTCGTAGCCTACCCTGTCGCCCCATTCCTCTCTACCCCATCCCCAGTTACGGCCCACCCACAAGCCCATTTCCCCACTTATTCCCCAGACCAACCTTGGCAGGCCCAGTTTCCATCCAACCCCACCCAAACCTATATGGCCAGCCCCCACCTTCAGCCCACTACGATGCTCGCAACCCATACCCGTCCTATGATGCTTTAAACCCAACCGACATTGGCAAAGCGTTGAACCACCAGAATCTGACCACTCCGGACTCGACATGGTTCTTAGACACGGGGGACTCTAATCACTTAACTGCAAACCCAGGTATTATCCAGAACTCATTATCGTCTTCTTGTATTAGCAATATTTTTGTTGGAAATTGTAACACGTTACCAATAAAGGGTTTGCGTAATGATTTACGCCATTTACCTAATCGCACCTATTCTTTACCCAACGTCCTTTTTGCACCATCTATAATAAAGAACCTTATTTATGTTCGTCAATTTACCCGTGATAATAATGTTTCAATTGAATATGATCCTCTTGGCTTTACTTTGAAGGATCTCAAGACTGGAGAGCGCCTTTCCCGCCACAATAGCTCTAGGGATCTTTATCCATTTACATCACCATCTCTTCCCTCTCGGTCGCTTGCATTTCAGCTCGTTCTACAAATATTTGGCACAATCGCCTTGGCCATCCCGGAGCACATGTCTTAGATTTTTTATCTTCTCGTAATTTTATTTCATGTAATAAAGACAAAAATATTCATGTTTGTCATTCGTGCCAGTTATCTAATAGCAAGTGTTTGCCTTTTGATGATTCGTTGTCCACTACTTTACATTCATTTGATATCATTCACTGTGATTTATGGACATCTCCCGTCACTAGTAAATTGGGGTACAAATATTATATGGTGCTTATTGACAGTTTTTCTAATTATGTTTGGGTCTATCCACTTAAATTCAAATCAGAAACCTTTCCCACATTTGCAAATTCCACAAATTAATTCAAACACAATTCAATAAAAACATTAAATCATTTCAATGTGATCTTGGTGGTGAGTTCGACAATCGTGCCTTTCAAAATTTTGGGCATGAAAACGACCTTGTTTTTCGCTTTGCTTGCCCCCAAACGTCATCCCAAAATGGTAAAGCTGAGAGGATGATTCGTCGCCTAAACGACATCATCCAGGCGCTCCTTACTCAAGCCCGCCTCCCACCCCCCTTCTGGGTGCAGGCCCTCCATACCGCTACCTATCTCCATAATATATTACCTACCAAACGCTTAAATTTCCTTACCCCCCGGCCTATACTTTATATCATCATCACCCCACCTACGATCATCTCCGTGCTTTCGGTTGTGTTTGCTATCCCAAATTATCTGCAACTCAACCCCATAAACTTCATCCTTGTTCTGTTCGTTGCATTTTTCTCGGATATATGCAACATTTTCGCGGGTACCGTTTCTTTGACCCAAACATCGGGTGAGTACATATTTCCCGGCACATCATATTTGATGAACATTTTTTTCCGTACCCCGACCTCCTATCTCCATCCCGCACCCCCTGGCCGACGACACCATTCCGCATATATACAAATCGGCCGCCACTCCCCCCACCCCGCCTCAGGCCCCCATGTTTCACACCGGCCCAAACAGCCCGACCCACCACCAAACAAGCCCACACTCTGTCGCCCAACAGTCACCTTCACCTAGCCCAGCGGCCCATTCCCCTCTTGCCGCCACCTCCGATTCCGAAACCCACCCACATGATTCCGCCACCACCATTCCTTCAAACACGCATCATATGACCACCTGTGCTAAATCCAGAATTTATAAACCCGTCCATCGTCTTAACCTACATGCAACCACATCTCCGTCCTTATCCCCTATTCCCACTTCCTATACCAAAGCATTAACCGACCCTAATTGGCATGAAGTTATGAATAATGAATTTAAAGCTTTGCAGGAAAATGAGACATGGGAACTGGTACCGAGACCCATTGGACAACTAGTAACTAGATGCCTTTGGTTATTTCGTCACATATTTAAATCTGATGGGTCTCTGAAACGCTATAAAGCCCGGTTGGTGGTGAATGGGAAATCACAGACTGTGGGTGTTGATTGTATGGAAACTTTTAGCCCAGTTGTTAAGCCGGCTACCATTCGAACGGTGTTGTCTTTAGCAGCTTCATGAAACTGGCCCATCAACCAATTAGATGTTAAAAATGCGTTCCTGCATGGTGATTTAGCAGAAACTATGTTCATGCAGCAACCGCCTAGTTTTGTTGATCAACGTACTCCAGATTATGTTTGTCGCTTAAATAGATCTTTATATGGCCTGAAGTAGGCCCCCGGGCGTGGTACACCAGGTTTTCTAATTTTTTTGCTGCAACAGGGGTTTCGCAGTAGTTTGTGTGACACTTCTTTATTTGTGTATCGCCACGAGCCTACACACAGCTTACCTGCTTTTATATGTTGATGGTATTGTACTCACTGCCTCTGATCCAGGTTTCCTTTGGCGATTAATCACCATTATGTCACAGGAATTTAAAATGACTGACTTGGGTCCTCTTCATCATTTTTCTGGGTATTACAGTCACACGTGACTTGTCTGGCCTCTTTTTAAACTAATCGCAGTATGCTCGGGATATTCTTCAGCGCGCCTCCATGAGCTCCTGCAAGCCCTCTGCTACACCAGTTGATACAAGTTCAAAATTAAGTGCCACAACAGGACCTTTGTTCTCTGATGGTGAACTTTATCGCAGTATTACGGGTGCACTTCAATATTTGACTTTCACTCACCCCTGACATTACATACGCCGTGCAACAGGTTTGTCTATTAATGCATGCCCCTCGGGAGCCTCACTTTCAGTTCATGAAACGCATACTGCGTTATTTACAGGGCACCTTGGATTATGGAATTCGGTTAACCCCCACCACAGATTCATCTCTTACCGCTTACTCTGATGCAGACTAGGGGGGGGGGGGGAGGTTGCCCTGATTCTCGCCGGTCTACTTCTGGTTACTGTGTGTTTATGGGTAATAGTTTGTTGTCATGGTCTTCCAAACGTCAGAGTACTATCTCCAGGTCCAGCGCTGAGGCTGAATA
>JBCNJP010000009.1:65256095-65325801 GCA_039602395.1 Deinandra increscens subsp. villosa | reverse complement strand
AAATATGAATGACATAAGTTTTTTTAATTAATTTTGGCTTTGTTAAACCTCAGTTGAGTTCATCAAAATTTAATAGCCATATAAATATGAATTTCATTTATCATGTAATACATTTAATAATCACACTAATCATGTTTGACCGATCTAATGTTTTATTTTCGATGTTGTAGTTTAGATTAGATAGTCGACCCTTCAAATTTCCATGATCTTGATTTGTTGGCCGTAAAATAGTAGGACTGTCACCATTATCATACAGCATAGTAATAAGTTATCTTACAATGGTTAAGAAAAAAAATAAGGATTTGTTAACCATTACAATAACTATTTAATTAAAAATTTAAATTTTTCTAAATATATTTAATTAGAAATTATAAATTTATTGATTGTACCGTTGAACATTATATGTGAAAAGTTATAAGAAATGTTTAAAATTTAAATTTTATAAATTATAAGTTTAGAAGTTTTAAGATCCCACAATTACATTATATTAATAATTTATTAAATGTAATATTGAATTTTATATGTGGAAAGTTAAAATAATAATTTTTTTAAATTTGCATTTTTTAAAATTTAAGTTTAGAAATTTTAAAAGATTTGAATTTTTATTAACTGTTGCTGAGGTTAACTGGCTTCGTAACCTTTTGTTGGAACTTCATGTTCCCTTACGGACAGCTACCGATGTCTACTGCGACAATGTTTTTGCTGTATACTTATCTGGCAATCCGGTTCAGCATCAACGAACCAAACATATCGAAATTGACATACATTTTGTTCGTGAGAAGGTTCACATTAGTCATATACGTGTATTACATGTCCCATCTCCCTATCAGTATGCCGACATCTTCACGAAGGGATTGCCACGTCCGTTGTTTGAACAATTTCGTGACAGTTTAAGCATCCGGTCTCCTCCCGCTCAAACTACGGGGGCGTATTAGTCTATTTATGTATATGTTATGATTATATTATATAGAGGTCTCTTAGTAACTGTATAGCTATATATAGGATATATTCTTTCATTAATCAAGAATCATAAACATGTTTACATGTAACCCAAAAAACCTAATATTTATGATTTTTCAAAAGAAAAATTAGGGCCCTAAATATTTAAAGGCATCCTCTAGCTTCACTCAAGCTTCATTTGCTTGGTCGGTTAAGATGTCCCCACTGACTTCTGACTTTTGTTTACGGGAAAAAAAACGTTGCTAGCGTTCAGGATGGTCAAAGTTTGACTTTGGACGATCATTTAAACCCTTGACTTGAATTCGTTCACTGACACTGTACAATTGCATGCCATCACATCTGTTTCCTTCCACGTGGAGTGGATACTCTAAAGTTTGGACATGAAAAACATGATCAAGTTGAGCTTTTTTATGTAGCAGACTAGCAGGGGGAATCAATTATGCATTCTAAACTTTTAGACCGCGATCAGTAACGTTGACATGGATGGCACCGGCACCGGCAACAACTTTGTCGATGGGGTCGTTGATTACAAAGGTCGTCCAGTCCTCCGATCCAAATCCGGTTGCTGGCGATCCGCATATTTCATCATCGGTAGCGTTAATATATTCTCTCAAATAATTAAAATTACTATACGCTTTTCGAACTTTTGATGTTTTGTGCAGGTGTGGAAGTGGCGGAGAGGTTTGCATATTACGGAATCAGTTCAAATTTGATTACGTACTTGACAAAACGATTGGGGCAGTCGACGGCCACAGCGGCAGCAAATGTCAACGTCTGGTCCGGAACGGCGTGGCTTCTTCCTCTAGTCGGAGCTTTCATTGCTGACGCTTTTCTCGGTCGATACCTAACAATTATAATTGCTTCTCTGCTCTATATTCTGGTTCGTCGTCTTCTCTTCTTCAATCTGAAATTTAGACTGGTTCTTAGTTATTAGGTTAATTGTTGAATGGTTGGACTAACAAGTAATAGAGTAACAAGTAATATTTTCAGAACCGGACTAGACTACAACAAGTTATTTTATCTAGACTACAACAAATTATTTTATCGGTTCACTGGTCGGACCAGTCTAGAGAGGATTTAAGAACCGGATGACCTAATACATACCTTTAAACTATAACTAATTTAAAGTATAGAAATGGTAGGTAATAAACTTGATCGGGTCAAATGGGCACGGGTGAGCATGTCAAATTGGGTCAGAGAGGTCAAGCCACCGGTAGTTTCAAACAAATTAAAACACATGCAGAAATAAACTACTAGCTAGTTGCTTGACCTGCTAAGTGCTAACCCAACTTGACCCGTACCATTTGACCCAATCAAGATTACTCTCGAGAAATTACAACTTAAAACTTTATTATTTACATGTTATGTTTGTGTAGTATTTCGGATCATGTAACGAATCACAACCCCTTATAACTTTTACCAGCCATGTGAAATGACTGATCACTCTTAAGTAAATGTGAATCCATAGATAGATCCACATGGATTTAGGACATCTATCATAGTAGCATCAATTACTTCTTTGGGTTTGGATCTCGATGTAATTTTCTTTAGAAAGCAACTGTATAATTTTTTATTACTTCTTAATCATTGCAACAGTCAAACATACTTTGTTACTCTAACTTATTAATCTATTCCTGCACATAATATTTACGATAGTTACTATTTATTACTTCTGTCTGTGATCATCTTCTTCCATCTTTCTTGAACTTTATAACTATGATACTATAACATCTTAAGGGAGTTTACAAAATATTTAATCCTGATAATTTAAAAGTTCATTACAATAGCTTGGTGCTAATTTTCTTTCTTTAAATTGGATTGAAACAAATGATTAACAGGCACTTGCATCGCTGGCTTTTACAACTTTACTTCCATCTAAGTGTGAAAACGCCATTAATGGCTCAACATGTTCACCTAAGCTCCAAGTTATCATGTTTTTCATTTCGCTATATCTCGTGGCATTTGCTCAAGGCGGGCACAAGCCCTGTGTTCAGGCTTTTGGGGCTGACCAGTTTGATGCAAATGATCCAGGTGAAGTCAAATCCAAAAGCTCATTCTTCAACTGGTGGTATTTTGGATTGTGTGCAGGGCCTACAGTTGGGATCTTTGTTCTTAGCTACATTCAAGATAACCTTAGTTGGGGTCTTGGCTTTGGAATTCCTTGCATAATCATGGGTTTTGCCCTCATAATATTCTTATTGGGAACCATTACTTACCGGTTTCTTAAGAAAACCCATGAAAAAAATGCTTTTGTGCGAATCGGCCATGTGTTTGTTGTAGCAGCTCGGAATTGGAGAGTCAAACCTGTAACAGTATCTGCAGGAGAGGAAGCTTCTGTAATAATGCCTCATCAAGGTTCTCAACAGTTCAGGTAAAATCACATTGCTATTTTGGACTTGCTGTGAATTATTATCTCATGTGGCATGGAATAAGTCTCTAAAATCTTTGTTGATATTCGGTTGATGGTAGATTTCTCAACAAAGCTTTGGTTTCCCGTGACGGGTCAAATGCAGATGGAGCCGTTTGTAGCACTGATGAGGTCAAAGAAGCAAAGGCACTGCTTAGACTATTTCCAATATGGGCCAGCTGTTTAGGATATGGAATCGTATTTGCTCAAAGTTCCACATTTTTCACCAAACAAGGAGCTACCATGGACCGGTCAATCGGGTCATCGTTTGAGATTCCACCTGCCACGCTACAATCTTTCATTGGCTTCTCTGCTATCATCCTCATTCCCATCTATGACACCATATTAGTCCCTCTTACCCGAGCAACTACAAAGATACCCTCTGGCATAACAATGCTCCAAAGAACTGGAACTGGGATCTTCATATCTTTTGTTTCAATGATAGTTGCAGCAATCGTTGAAGCAAAAAGACTCAAAGTTGCTAGGGAGCATGGATTATCAAATGATCCAAATGCAACAATCCCTATGAAGATATGGTGGTTATTACCTCAATATCTATTAACAGGAGCTAGTGATGTGTTTACAATTGTTGGTATGCAAGAATTCTTCTATGACCAAATGCCAAGTGATCTCCGGAGCATAGGTTTAGCACTTTACCTCAGTGTTGCGGGAATTGGTAGCTTTCTGAGTGGTTTTATAATCTCGATCGTTGAAAAAACGACGGGTGGAAATGGTCAAGATAGTTGGATAGCCGATAACTTGAATCAAGGGCATATTGACTATTTCTACTACCTTCTTGCTGGAATTAGTGTAGGGGCATTTGTGATGTTTATCTATGCTGCAAAATCCTATGTTTATAATGGACAAAGAGGCATGTGATGTTGCTGAGATATGCTGGAATTTGTGAAGATATGTTTTGAATGGATGTTCATAGTTGCAGGCATGATGTAATTGTTGTAATGGTTGCTTTTATTATTGGATGTAATTGTGTCTAAAATTACAATTCTATTTATTTAAATAGTAAAATTGATTTAGACTAGAGGTGGTGAAATAGCCTGGTAAGATAGTGGGACGATGGGGAGTTTCTAGTACCAGTTGATATGGTCTGAGTCGGGTTGACCCTAAGGTTCTATTCATAACGCTATTTCTGTTAATAAGTATACCATATTTTTCTAAGATTAATAGAATTTACTCTCTACTATTGATTCTGACTATTGATTTTGTCAAACACAGACTACACACCAATAAAATTCTTGTTGTATACTGTAAGGACCAAGCGGTACTCAAACTCTATCTGGATCACCTCTAAACGTGCAGTTTAGAGATGTGATTCAAGCAAAACAAAGAACGAACATAAGATAGCAGTGATGAACACACGAGCAAATCAAGGATCGATTAATCCTCACACGATATCTAGTCACCTCTAGTAGTGCGAAATCCAATCGGAGATGTAATTCTAGAACGAGATAAAGATGAATATGATGAAATAGATAAGCAACAATAGATGAAAAACAATGAATAATAACACAATAACCTTCAACGTGCACATTATTATGAGATGAAATCGTCTGGTACCCAAGACCTCTTGAGAGAACTTGAACCACAAACCTATTTGTCCTCCTGCATACTTGACGGCTCACACACTAGTTATGATGGCTAACCCTAAAAATGGATGCTAGATCACCTCTAAACGTGTGGAATCCCTTTGGAGATGTGATTCGAGCGAAACAAAGAAAGAGTAGAAGATAGTAATGATGAACACATGAGCAGTCACTTCAATGCACACATTTATTAGATGAAACGTCTAGTGCAAAAGCAACCTAACACTAAGAGAGAAACGTTCACGTTTCTAAGTTGTATTTTGGATGTCTAACCTAATCAAGAGGGGGTTCACGAGTATTTATAACCACATACTCATGAACCCATTTGTTGTCTTTCATAGTGCTATTTGGGTTATCCGGTGACAATTTTTAAACTATTACGTGACCGGTGGATTGACATATTATTTATTAGAGTTTACCAAATTAACTCCTAAATTCTAAAACGCAACGGATAATATGTATTAAAACATTTATAATCCTATAACGGAAATACAAGATTGAAATTAATAGGCAACATGATCAACATGTGTTTGTTCCGTTTGCATTTGATACATTTGGATCTCTGGTCCCCAAGGCAGTAAGTTTCCTTAATAAAGTTCAGCGGGTCATGCATAATAATTTCTCGACCACTAAAAATCATAGTTTTGTTTTAGTAGGATCAGGTTTTGCTATCAAAAAGTAGAAGTTTGTTTTAATGTTTAATATCACGACCTCCGCATCAATATGCGGGTGTTGGTGCATATACGGTTCGTCATGTGAAGTATCTGAACAAGACAAGAATTGCAAAGAAGCTGTCAACCGAAGTGACACGAAGTCACAGTTTGTGTGACCACACGAACTGACACGAATTAGGGCAGTTCGTGTCAGTTCGGGTGACTTCAAGTGAAGTCCAGTTCGGACAGATCTACATGCATATAAATAGACGGTGTTCTTTGTATTTCAGGAAGTAATTGAGAGAGAACTTTGAGAGACCAGATCTTAGCTATGTGTTTTCCATAGTGTTTCTCTGTTTGTGCTGATTAGAGAGTTTGTAATTGAGTTTTTATGATTTCAATAAATCAAACTTTATATTTACATCTCGTTCTTTTTCTACGATCAAACAAACCTCTAGTAAGATCCGTTTCACGATTTTACAAGTGGTACAGAGCAAATCCAGGTTGCTCTATTGCGTTTACTTTGATCGTTTTCTTTTTCTTGATAAAACCGAGTGTTTTTCTATAAAAAACGAGTTAATTTTCAAGCTTTTCGAGTGCAATTTGTTTTCAAAACTTTCCAGCTACTAAAACCTCAATGACTGCTGCAAATCTCATTCAAAATCCTCAAAAATCACGAAATTTGATCCAAAAATGTTTCAGTTCGTTTCAGTTCGGATCTAGAACGGTTTATCTGAAAAATAACCACTCCGAAGTGTGAGTTCGGTTGGGTTCGAATAAGCGAGGTGAGAGTTCGGGTGAGTTTGGGTGATTTCAGTCAAGCGAAGTTCTAGTTCGGTTCTCAGTTCGGATTCAGTTTGGTTGATCTCAGTTCGGTTGAGTTCGTGTACCCAAAGTCACAGTTCGGCTCAGTTTGGAACCAGTTCAGATCATTTCTGTTCAGACTCGGTTCGGATTAGTTCGGGTTATCAATTTTCAGTTTGGATCAGTTCGGGTGAATAGTAATCAAGATTTTTGGGTTGTTTACTAAAACGGGCGTAACTTGAGTTCCGTTAAGAGTTACGGGAGCTAATACCACTCAAAACGACCGTCTCGGAGAGTTCTACAATTTTACTCACCTTATGGCCAGTACCCTCCGTTTTGATACCCAAAACCGCACATTTGAAGTTTTGATATCCAATTTCATAATTCTCAAAATGTATGAAATTGATGCATTTATTGCGGGTCATCGTCAGAATGTGCCAAAGTTGATAAATTTTGGAGATTATCATAGTTGGACAACAAATTATAGAGCATATATTACTGATTTGAATAAACCTTTGTGGTTATCGATTACAGATGAATATAAGTATCCAACGTATGGTCATGAAGATTTTAAGGAGAAACGAGATTTTTCAATTAAAGAAAGGAAATTGTATGATCAAAATGAAAAGGCTGTTGCACTTCTTCTGATAGTTGTGCCTACAACTCTTGTAAGTCAAGTCAAGTACTGTCACAAAGCAAAGTAGATATGGGATATTGTAAAGAGACAATGTGAGGAACATATGTCTAATAGTTTTCAGAAAACAGACACAGTTGATCTAGGTTTGAAGTTTAAAGGTAAAATTGAGGAATTAGAGAAGAAAGAAGCGAAATTATCTAAAGAAAATATTACTCAGAGAAAAGAATTCGAGGAATTGAAGACTAAAATTTGTGATGGTTACGTAGCAGAAATTCAAAAGAGTGCATCTTCCTCTTGTACAACGTGTTCTGAATTTGTCAGAGTTAAGGAAGTTTGGTTGAAAGAGAAAGAAGTGTTAGTTGAAGATTGTAACAAAGCAAAGACTGCACAGAAAGATGCTGAAGAAACTTTTGTTGCATTGCTTGAGTAATGTTATCCTCTTCAAGAAAAATATGAAAATGTTAATAAAATTGTTGTCGAAGTTGCTGATAAAATAATTCGACATCAGGAGGAAATAAAAAGGTTGCGTGATGAAAATGGTGAGGTTCAAAGTCATAATAGTATTTTGAAACAAGATGTTGTCTATTATAAAAAACAGGTAGAAAAAGTTATTGCCGAAGTTATGGAAGAGTGTGACTTGAGACAACGTCATAAAAATGAATATAACAGATTGTCAGACAAGTACAGTGCTTCGCAGAAAGAGTTTATGGAAGCTAATATGCACATATCTGAACAAAAGATAGAGATTTACTATTTCCAAAGGAAATTGAATAACTGTAATAATTCATCGACTTTCCTGAATTATTTATATAAGTTGGAGAAGAGTCAAGAGAATGGTAAAGATGTTAGTCTTTATCCAGTTCCTGCTCCTGTGGATATTGAAATGTCTATACCAGCTATACCATCTGGTATTGAATAACATGATTACTCAAAATTTGCTGATACCAGTTCAGGAAAGAAAACAAAGTCCAAGTCCAAGAAGAAAAATAAAGAAAAAGTTGATTATAGCAACGGGTCAAAGTTTGATTCCAAATCTATATTTCTTGAAAAAGAAAAGGCGTTTAATGGAAATCCAGGAAAAGTGAAAGTGTCAAAGTTTTCTAAGATCGTGATAGATGATTCGTTGATTCCAGGAAGAATGATTTGAAAGGAATCAAGTCTGAATTTATAAAACTTGCCAAACAAGGTCATGAGATACCAAATTCTGTTCAAGATAAATTCAAGCAGAAAAATGGTGGTTTAGAATTTAAAGGAAAAGAAATGCCAATCAAGGATTTCGACAAGAAGGAATTCAAAGCTAAGCAGAAAAAGAAACATAAGGTGTTTTCAGATAAGAAGCCTCAATTTTGGAAGAAGAAAGTGTTTCCTTCTACTACAGATGAAAAGATTTCTTCTGAAAGTGTTTCCTTCTACTACAGGTGATAAAACTTCAGATTCATTTTATTCCACAATATCTAACAGGTTTTCTCATCAAGATAAATTCTTTGATTATGGAGATGATTCTGGCTTTTATGATTCTCCTAAATGGTTTCAAAAATCTCAAAAACCAAAGAAATCTAAAACTGTGTTTTCAAAAGTTTATGATAAATGTGTGACTAGTCAGTTTGGAAAACCAATTTCAATCAATCTAACTAGTAGTCAACGTTGTTATGTTTGTCGTCAGAATGGTCATTATGCAAATAATTGTCCTACGACAACTAACAATTCATATTAAATACCAAACGTACAAAGTATGTGGATCTGGATGACATTATTTTTATTGAACCAATACCTAGCATTAAATGTTTCTGGAAAAAGAAGGTTACTCATGAAAGATTGGGTAGTAGTTCTGATTGTCATCTATCAGTTGACAATGGTTCACTAGAAACACTACGTTAAAAATGACTTTAGCCACTTTTTTCCAAAAACGCATAGCCACTGTTTTTTTAGAAAACATAGCTAAAGGTAATTCACACTAGTTTTAGCCACACATTTTTTTCTACGTGTGACGAAATATATAGCTTTCGGGCCTTTTAGCCACACATTTTTTGATCGTGTGACGAAAACACCCATTCTCAAAACCTTTAGCCACATTTTTACAAACAAGTGTGACATTTACTAGTCACGCAAAAAAAAGTGTGGCCAAATGTGACCAACGACCACTGTCTCTTAATTCACATGACCAAAAACCCCATATATTTAGAACCTTTAGTCACACTTTAAAAAGTGTGGCCAAATGTGACCAATTGTCACGGTATTTCTTTTATTGATGTGGCTAAAAGTTATTAGATATAGTCACTTATATTAATCAATGTGACCAAAGAGTAGGTTTTATTAGCCACTTATTAGAAAAACAAAATTAGTGACTATATGTATTTTATGATCACATACTTTTTATTAATTTGACAAATTCCCTCACCCCCCCCCAAATCATCTTAAGTTTTCTCCAATAATTTCATCTTCCCCCCAAAATTAATATTCAGTTATTTTAGTTTTTCCAATTATATTTTCATTCCCCCCAAAATACTTTTAGCCACGCTTTTTACAAACCTTATGTCATTTTCCCCAATTTTATACACACCTCTCTCAGATGCTCAGATGCACAAAGCCTTCATTTCCTCGACAATCAGTCTTTCTATTAACACACACTTTTCTCTCTAAAGCCAACACATACCTCCACTTTCAGCATCATCTCTTCTATTCGCTCTCATCTACTCAGATTAGGTTTGTAGGCCGTTACCGGCGAAGGGCGGTGGTACATCAAAGTCGAATTCCTTTCGTTTCCTCAGGTTTGTGTATTCGATGGTTGTTTCATCTTTGAACTCCTCTTTGATTTTGCATCATTAGCCCTAATGAGGCTTTGCTTCGTTTGTTTTGTTACTTTTGTTGGATACCCTTGTTTGATTGGATGATCTGTGATTCGGGTTTAAAGCTAATCCAAAGCGCTTTATGTTGGATAACCTTGTTCGAGTGGATGATCCCTTGCTATAAAATTGGTGAGTTTCTTCTTCCTCCCGCTGCTCTGTATCCATCTATTTTCAGTTTGGATGTTTGTATCATTAATGTTTGTACACATGGCCCTTTTAATTTCATGTTATATATTGTTCAATTGCTTCTAGTTCTTGCTCACCAACCGTTTGTAGAAATGCCCTTACTTACCCTTCAACTGTTTTGTTTTTCTTGCACAGGAACCAATTTCAGTGGCGGTTGTTTCATCTGAGGTAAAAAAAAAATTCATCTGAAGAAGATGCTTTAAGATCGTTGCTTAAAGGTCTAGCTCAGGTTTGTTACTTTCTTTATTTCCGATTCATTTATAGTTTATACTCTTTAGTATATTATGATATTCTCACTTTAGTTTTTATCAAACGAGACGTAGACCCCTCCGCGCGTTGCAGCGGGGCTTACTAAATGAACAGACATCGATACAATAACTAAAGCGACGGAAAGTCAACAGCATGTAAATCAATACTTAACAAACCAGAAACAAATATTTCAATAAACCTCTTTAGTGAACAAAAAAAAAATTATACTATCAAAAACAAAGGAATAGGCTATGCAATTATCATAACAACCAAGAAACAAAGGCAAAGAAAATAAAAAAGATGAAAATTATAAACTAATAAAAGGAAAAAAAGCATGAAAACGAAGAATTTATCAAAGTGAGATGAAAACGAAAAATTAATCAAAGTGAGCTCAGATATATACTAAAATGATCATCATAGCCTTAGAGACTAAAATCAGATAGATGGCTGAGGTCGAGCCCTTGGCTGCGATAAACAAAGTGTTTATCGCCACGCCGGAAAGACGACCGTCATAGCCAAAGAAAGAATCATCATTGCTCTGCCCAAACGAAGCTAACCAAAACCATCGATGCGCAAATCAGTCATAGCCAAAGAAAAAATCATTATTCCACTGCCCAAAGGAAGCAAACCAAAATCATCAATGCCCAAATAAGACATTTAATCAGAAAATGAACAATCCTTTCTTAGAATATAGCCATCACAGCCATCACAGAATATGAACACAGCCATCACAGCCTAGAACTCCGGCAATACACCGGCAATACAGATCAGACCAACCGAAACAAAGAACCGGCGAGAGAGGGATACGTGGCCTAGCCAATGAGAAAATGCCACCGACCCTTGCAACCAATACAAATAAGGAAAAAACACATCTAACGGAAAAGTCTCAAGGATCCCACCGACATACATGTTGTAAGGGGTATAAAGTGTCAAAACCACAAAGTTTTGTGGTATAAAGTGTCAAAACCACAAAGTTTTGTTGTCAAACTCCAAGAAACAAAAAGTTTCCTATTCACCTTCAATTTGCTCACAGAATATGAACACAGCCATCACAGCCTAGAACTCCGGCAATACACCGGCAATACAGATCAGACCAACCGAAACAAAGAACCGGCTTTAGTTCCATACATATCAGAAACGCATCAGAGAGGGTGAAACCCTAACAGCCGTCACCATCAGCGCCTAACAGGCTCAGGTCAGGCATGAACAATTTATCACATGCACCAGTGAAACCGTCGCCGCCGGAACCGGACCGGAACTCGGATGTGTCGCATCTACGACCAACGGGTAAACCGCCACCGGCGGTCTGCCGACGTCGGAATCGGAGCGACCTACGGAGGATTTCCAGATCTGGACAGTCAAAAGAATAAATCATCACAAAAGACTGAAGAGTAGGCCGATAGTGAACGCCTCAGCACCAGAAATGATATATAATTAACAGGCGGCCGGAAACTGTCAACGGAGCAACGCCTTTAGGGCAGCCGCTATGACGTTAACAACATAGGCCGGAAACATCGGCGATCCTAGAACACCGCCACCGCCACCGGTTGAAGCACAAATCGAAACTCGAACAACTGCAACGCCGATTTGGAACACTCGGATCTCCAACAGTCGTTGCTCAACGTAACCGGAGCATCGACTTGATAGGTTGGACACCACCGAATTTTTAGAGAGAGAGCCAGATATCGGCGGCGTTTAGAGAGAGAGAGAGACAGTAGTCTTGTATGGCGGTGGTGGGTTTGAAGAAATATGGAGAAGCAGAGAGAAAGGGAAGCGTTTGAGAGAAGCAAAGAGAGAGGGATACGTGGCCTAGCCAATGAGAAAATCCCACCGACCCTTGCAACCAATACAAATAAGGATGTTGTAAGGGGTATAAAGTGTCAAAACCACAAAGTTTTGTGGTATAAAGTGTCAAAACCACAAAGTTTTGTGGTCAAACTCCAAGAAACAAAAAGTTTCCTATTCACCTTCAATTTGCTTTGTATATTTATATAATTAGTGTAGATTAAAGGTCTGATCTTGATATGGTTTTGTCTAGTATTTGGCCACTGCATATTTAAAATCTTAGGGGGTGTGAGAATTGATTGTATTTGTTGTCTTTGGGTGAAACTTGAAAGTTATTTGTTGATTCATCTAAGCAATTTTTTCTTTTCAAAGAGTTACTAATATGGTTTTCTTTGCCAAGGACGTTCACCTTCTAGCTAGGTAAGAGTGTTTTTGTTTTTTGTTGCATCAGTTCTATTGTTTTTATTTATAGGCTATAACAAAGTTATCACACGCAGTGCGAGCATAGATGGACGTGTTTATGTGTGGAAGACCACAGAAGGGACAGATGAGGAGGATAAACCACAAATTACGGGGAAGTTAATTGGTGCAGTGGATGAAGGTCAGTGATGGAACATCATCCAAAACACATCATGTAAAGTTTGATTTAACCTAATTTGTAATCTTTTTTCTTGAGAAGAAAATATTTCATTTTCTTCTTTGTATTTTTATACCTATATATATGTTTGAACAGGTTGACTTGCATATATACGACATGTAAAGCAGAAGAAAATCATGTATCAGCTGAAGAGCTTGGTAAGGGAATCGATCAGGATCATCTAGTGATTCTCAATAATGAGATGGTTGTTCTTCAGGCATGAAATGAGTGACTTACATGAATGTTTTTTTTCATTATTATTTTTCTTGGCTTTAATGTTTTTTAAACATTTGTTTGTTTTTGTTGCCGTCTCTTGGATTAGATCTTATCGTATATTCACCCTACCGCTCAATTGACAGTTTTATCAATGATATGGAGGTTAGTTTGCGCATTTCTCTACACCGTTAACTTAAACTTCTGGAATATCTTATTCTTGTATTTGTTTATTTCATTTTGTTCAGCTAATGATTTGCGCCTGTTGTTGTCCTAGTAGGATTTTATCTACTCAAACAATGGTCAACTTCAACATCTAAAGGTTCCGGTTACCTTTATTCTACATTGCTTTTAAATATGTTTTATTTTTATCTGATTGGAATGTAACTTTGTTCTAGATAGATAATGTTATGTTATCATATTCTTTGTTGTGGACTATCACGCACAAATTTCTACATGTAGCTATAAGCGCTCATTGAATTATAATTATTCTGTTTAGAATAGGATTTACATGAGACAGCTAAGATGGTAGCAGACAGGACAATGCGAACATAGGCATCTCTTCTGTTTTCTCCTGGTCAGGTATCCATAATAGTTCTTTATAGTGAATTTTTTATAACTTTTTTTGGGTGTTGAGCTATGACTGTTTAGTAAGAAGAATTCATAATAGTTAAAAGATAGAATTCATAATAGTTAAAAGATATTCATTTTGTTTCTTTTTAATTTATTTGAGAAAGCATTTTAATTGTCTGGGGATATATAATAAGGATGAGTGTACAATGTTCTTTAGAGTGGTAAATGATTTGGTTTGATGACTTTGATCTTCTATGATGATAGTGTTGGAAACAGGGTGTCCTGACCCGACGAATTTGTAAGATTATAGATAATGTAGAAAGACTGGATTGATCTTATTGAATAATCAATATTACATTATATAGAGAATAAAATAAACCCTAGATATCTAGTGGGTCCGTGGGCTCATACTAATTATCCCTAATCTAATACATTCCAATACTCCCCCACAGTCAGAGCCGGAGAAAACCGAAAGATCAGACTAGAAAAAAAAAACACAAACAAGAATACTAAAATAAACTGGCTTCGATCTCGGTTCATGACTCTGGATTCCAAATCTCTATCAACAAATCCATATTCTTCAAAATATTTCAAAGTACTGGACCGTGGTCGTGGTCTTCAAAAGCATGACTGTTGGGATGGTTGTACTTCATTGGTTCTTGGTTCTCGGAATGATAAACACGGCATGGTAGAGGTAAGTCGACAAGCAGCGACCGTAGTCGTATGAAAGTGTGTCGAGACTACAATTGGAGATCTCTTGGATCCGTAGATCAAAAAAGAAAAGGTAAGAAAGAAAAAAAAATGCAAGGCCGATGACCGTGGTCAGACGACGTTCTCTTGGATTCATAGATAGAGAGATAAGATCCGTAGATCTAAAAAGAAAATAAAAAAAAAACAATCTAATCAAACCGTAGTTTAAGATTAGTGATCTTGGACCATAGTTCATAGATCTAACCAATGTAGGTGCCGGGATTTAAAAACGAACCAAGAAACTGACGATAAATGAGTAAAAGATATAAGCCAAACAATGTGAAAATAATCCCTGATCTGAACGTTTTAGAAAAAAAAAACAAACCATAAGAGGACGGTAATCCAATTAGAGTAGCATACATAATTTGTACGAGAATTAATCCAAAAGCAAAGGATTTTTTTTACCACTGTGTGTGCGAATTAATCCAGCAACGAAACAAAGAATATATATCATATCACTATGTGATGTCCCCATCGAAAATCAAAGATTTTTTTTTCGTTGGCATCAGTGATGCGTTGATTTTTTATTGTTGATTGAAAGTAGGCAGCAAAGAGTGATTGCAGAATCAGAATCTTTAGTCGAAATCGAAGCTTTATTCAAACGGAAATAGGAAAATAAACGAAGAAACAAAAACGGAAAAAACGAAGTTGGGACAGGGCGGCGGTGACGGTGGCACACCGCCCTGTCTAGGGTTTGAACACGGTGGCAACGACTAGGTTTTGGATCGTTTAGGCTCTGATACCATGTAAGATTATAGATAATGTAGAAAGACTGGATTGATCTTATTGAATAATCAATATTACATTATATAGAGAATAAAATAAACCCTAGATATCTAGTGGGTCCGTGGGCTCATACTAATTATCCCTAATCTAATACATAGTGGGCCCGTGGGCTCATACTAATAACCCTAATAATATATTCCAATAGAATTAACGAACCTGACTGATATTGACCCGTAAGAGTTACACCCGGGTCAACGTACTATAAATCTAATTACCTGCTAATTAGTATTAAAACGAGCTGTATGGCTAATTAAATAAATACTTGATTATTTATTTAATTAAACAACAAAACATTTGCGGCTAAAAATGCTCGCAAATAAATTAAACGGACTGACCAATTGTTACTGGATTAACAGATTGGTCAATTTGGTGGACTAGAGGAAATCGTGACCGGGCCCAGTCCGTCAGATCCCCGGTCCGCGATTCCTATTATTAAAATAGGGATTAGAGGAGTGGAGAGCAAGCAATCAAAAAGAAGAACCCTAATATCCACTCTCGCTCCCTCTTGCGTCGATCCCCAACCGGCGCCACCACCCTGCCGCCGCCGATCGCCACCCGACGCCACCACCATCATTCGTCGCCCTACTGATGGATCCCCGTTTAGCCAGTGTTTGTTCCCGACTCGAGAGAGAAGCTGTAGGCGCCCGAGCCGAAGCTGCAGCCTGAGCTTAATCCGTGACTCGAGCCGTAGCCGCGACCCAAGCCGCCGCCGCCGCCGGTGCCTCCAATGCACCACCGATCGGTGGTCCTCGCGCTGCCGGCGCAGCCGAGGGCACCGCACCTTGTTCCCACGTCGTGGCCCGCCCCTCTTTACCCGCCGGCCACTGTCACCGTGTCACCGCCAGTCTCCGGTGACAAGATTTTTGTGGGAACCGTTCCTGTCGCGATCCCGGTGGAGAAAGTTTTGTCACCACCACCTGTGGTATCCCTACCACCGCCGCCACCATTGCTGCCGCCGCCAAAGTTAACGACCTGACTTGCCATTTTGAGTCGGACGTATTAGTTCGTACTAGCGAGAGTCTAATGAATCCGGGTGTCTCGAGCGGTTGCTCGAATCCCGCCAAGGTATATCTAACCTGCTTAGATATATATATTTTATTTATTTTAAATAAATATTTTTCTGTGTTTGTCGTGTACGGTGCTTGATCCTGTTACAGTAATATTCGCGTGTTTAATTAAATCGTTTCCGCTGCTAAATTAATCTGGTATTAATTTATATATTAAATCGGTTTTAATCGGATAAAAATCAAAATCAGTAACCCGGATATCCACTGTAAATCCAAACAGTGGTATCAGAGCCATTATCACCGCGCGCAAACCAGAACTGGTCTTTTCGTAACCGGTAGTTCACAATATCGACTTATACCCAAATTGCGAATTAGAATTAATTTTACTTGTTTAATTTTAATTCTATTAAATTTTATTATTGTGTGTTACGGCTGACCCCTTGTTTGAAATTGCATGATTGTATGTGATGTGGCGTGTTTGATTTTCTCTGGTTGGCCCAAATGTTTTGGCCCATTTGTGTTTTTCGAATATTTGGTTTATTGGACCCAGTTTTAGGGTTTCAAAAAGTTGTACAAAATTTAGAGCTAGGTTACTATTTTTGGTAATTGTAAATTTTGTAAAACCAAGACTCGCAGACTGGACACACGCTAGAGGGATGTCGAAGCAAGTGGGAACTAAATCGGATCCAAGAATGCACTGAGTTGCCTACTTGGTTGTTCACCATTTATTTCATTTAATTTATTTAAATAAGTCCCTCATGATCCCGCTTGTATTGCTCGAGCGAGATCAAGACCTTATGCCGTTTAACACACAATATGCCATTCGCGACAACTTAGTAATTTTAATTAGGTTAAATTAAGAGTAAATTACGGATTTCGTCCCTGTGGTTTGCACGAATTTCACATATAGTCCTTAGCTTTCATTTATTACGGATTTAGTCCCAAGGTTTTGCCAAATCGTTTCGGATATAGTCCTTTTGTTGGATGACCGTTATTTTTTTCTGTTAAGTGATTGTTAAATGACTAATATACCCTTTTCTTTAATTAATAATTACATAAATACCTAAAACTAAAATAAAACCCTAAAACTAAAACAAACACCTCGTCACCCCATCTCCGGCAATAACTGAACATCTCGTCACCCCATCTCCGGCGACACCCTCACTACCATCACCACCATCTCCCTCACCACCCCATACGTACACAATCAAAGAAAGAAGAGAAAAAGAAAGAAAGGAGAAGAAAGAAGAAGAAGAAAGAAGGAGAGAGGGGCGGCCTCCAACCACCGCTTCTGTCTACTCCGGCGACCATCCGACCTCCGCGACCTCCAGCAACCGGCAACTCTCTCCTCCCCATCTCTGGTTCACGGCAGCAACCTCAAAGCTCCCCTCCCTCCCCGATTTTGAACTACGGCTGCGATTC
The DNA here is from genome assembly GCA_039602395.1 of Deinandra increscens subsp. villosa. Classification (NCBI taxonomy): domain Eukaryota; kingdom Viridiplantae; phylum Streptophyta; class Magnoliopsida; order Asterales; family Asteraceae; genus Deinandra; species Deinandra increscens. The sequence goes on along the minus strand of JBCNJP010000009.1, from coordinate 65,308,285 downwards.
CGGTGAGAACAGCAGATACAGATCCACATATTGACATTCAGATTCTACATTAATTAATTTGGAATGGGAAATAAAATCTCTCGTCCCCCAAAAACCAAATTCTTTTAAGGAATCACCGGCGGGGGAGCTCGGAAAACCCGGCCACGTCAGAGCAAAAAAGAAAACCCAGCTCGGAAACACGCTCCAAAGGATCGAAGATACCACCGGAAGCCGGTATCGCCGGAATTCTAAACATATCACAAACCGGCAATTTGGGACAACGGTTTTATGCGTCGAGAAAACCACCGGAAAAGAGTTCACCTATAAAATCGTCCCCAAACAGAGACTTGTGATGGAGGAAGAAATTGAAAATGGAGCTTTGCGCCGGCGTTAGTTGTCCGATCTGATTATAGAACGAGGAGAAAAGGGGGTGGGTGAGTTTTGATAGCTTTAACCCTTTTTCTTTTTTATTAAAAATTAAAATACTGGGGGTATAATGGGTATCTTAATAAATTTAACAGAAATAATTAACAGAAGTTAGACGGAAGGACTATATCCGAAACGATTTAGTAAAACCTTGGGACTAAATCCGTAATAAATGAAAGTTAAGGACTATATGTGAAATTCGTACAAACCACAGGGACGAAATTCGTAATTTACTCTTAAATTAATTTACTAGTCCCGAGTGGTGATAGGGTTTATAGTTCGTGTCTGATGATAATTAAATATTAAAGTAATTAATATCCCTATATGGTAATTATTAAAAACGGATAGTTCGTGCCATCCTATCTCAAGTCGAACTTGGAACGTATTTAGCGGAGCATTAGTGTTGGAGTATTTCAACACCGCACTTGGTGTCGAGGGTAACTTTTAAGGTGAGGATATTGGAGTATTTCAACACCGTATCTGTCACATCGACCATTTAGGATTACTATCGCTTTAGACGTATATGTTCGCAGTGTTGGAGTACTTCAATACCGTGCTACAGGTGTGTATTGCTAAAGTGGGCACGGATGAGGCTAAACGTATCGTAAAATACACTAGCATGTATATAGTGGCCTCATGCCGAGAGTTGTGACTTGAGTCTCATAATTCACAACCATTGTCAGTTTGTTTACACAGCCTTGCTCCTGAGGCTCAATTTGGCAGCCTCAAGCAATGTTGCCTAAACAAATTCTCGATTTCTTAAAAACAAACTTTACCAACTTATTTTAAAGAAATATAAAACATCGAAAATACTAATTTATATCTACTTTGCTTATTTCAGAAGGCTAATGAAAACTCACCTCCATTAAGTTCAATGTTACAACTCGACCCCTTCACTGAGACACTGGTTTTCTCGCGTGGCAGACTACCCCGAGGAACCTTTTAAGGCTCTTCGGGAAACTTTATGTTATTGACCAACCTATCGTGAGTATTCCATCTTACTTATTAAATGAGAACTCGCGATCTGAGCTTCAAAAGCACACTAACGATGATAAGGACGTCACTGATCTGATGTTATCTAGCATGACTCAGGATTATCGGTACAATTTCATGGGGATGTCTACTTATGACATCATGCGTAAACTCAAGGATTTATTTGAGTTAGGTCAAAGGTCTGAGCGAGCCGAGGCACTTTCACAATTCGTGAACTGTTCCATGCCCAGCGAGTACTCGCCATACGATCATGTCATGCTGATGAAAGCGTGTCGCGAAAAGCTGATCGACCTCGGCTACTCCATCTTAGACGGGATGGCTCTTGACGTAGTGCTCAGATCTTTTCCAGAACATTATCGCATTCTCGCGATTAATTGTTCGGCTCAGTCGATCGAGGAGGTTATTCCGTTGATACCCAACGTGAAGATCAGGACCACGCCTGACGTGCTCAGAGTTGCCAATACAAAGATCTCCAAAGCCAAGAAGGTTAAATAAGGCAAAGGAAAGAAACCACAGGTGCAGTCTCTTGAGGAGCGCCTGTGCTATGAGTGCAACAAAATAGGACACTGGCGCCGTAACTGTCACATTTATCATGCAAAGTTGAAGATGACCAAGAACCCTAATAAGGGTTGCTCGTCAGGTATCAATAAATGTTATTGAATTTTTCACGGTTTCCTCCAATTCATGTGTATTTGATACTGGATGTGGTTATCACATCGTCAATGTTTTGCAGGAACCTGAGAAGTGGAAGAAGACATAACAAGGCTACATGGACCTCATCGTTGGTGACGGGAAAAACGTCCCAATACTTGCTACCGGCACATATTATTTTTCATGCTCTTCTGGCCTTGTAGTTACTTTAGTTAACTGTTTGTATGCACCTGGTTTATCCAGGAACATTATTTCTGTCTATTCATTGTTTGAACAAGGATTTCGGTATAAGTTTAATGGAAATTCCATTTCTGCTTACCTTAATGATATCTTTTATTTCGACGCTAAACCTCGACATGGTATATATGAGATGGATGTTCAAACAAACGATCAGCTCTATCATGTTTCTACAAGAAGCAAAGCTGAGAGTAACGAGTCCTCATTATGGCACCATAGACTTGGTCACATAAGCAAGGCTTGCATTAAGAAGCTTCAGACTACTGGGATTTTCGAGTCCCGAGATACAGATACCTTCGATCAGTGCGAGCCATGCTTATTTGGTAAACTAACCAAGTCACCCTTCACCCATATAGGTGAACGGGCCCAAGGATTGTTAGGCATTATTCATACCGACGTGTGTGGACCCTTTCGAATCAAGACGAGGAATCGCGAACGATACTTCGTGACTTTCATTGATGACTACAGCAGATATGCTTACGCCTATCTGATGAAACACAAACATGAAACTTTTGAAAAGTTCAAAGAGTTTCAAAACGAAGTACAAAATCAGTTGACTCGAACTATTAAAATACTTCAATCTGATAGAGGTGGTGAATACCTAAGCGCTGAATTCCTGAATCATCTGAAGGAATGTGGAATTGTTTCACAACCTACTCCTCTTGGCACAACCCAGTTAAATGGGATAAGTGAAAGGAGGAATCGAACTCTGCTTAACATGGTTCAATCGATGATGTGCAGGACCACCTTGCCACACTCCTTTTGGGGGTATGCCATCTTAACCGTCGCTCGCCTAATAAATCTGGCACTGACCAAGAAGTAGAGAAGACCCCATATGTGATATGGCATGGATCTCTTCCTAAACTATCATACCTCGGGGTATGGGGATGTGAAGCTTATGTCACCAGCGAATCTGACAACAAGCTCGATCCCCGAGGCGAAAAGGTAACTTTCATTGGATACTATGGTAATACTGGTTATTACTTTTACCATCCTGGAGCAAATACTATTTCCATCAAAAGGAAAGGTAAGTTCCTTGAGAAAGAGTTTCTTACTCGAGGAACAAATAGTGATCCATTGGATCTTGAAGAGATTCGAGATACACCTAACCCTAAAACAGTCGATGCATCTGACCAACAAATGATTGTCGCACCATCAGATCCAAGCACAAGCGCAAGTGTTAGTAGGAGCAAAAGGACGCGCAAAGAGCCCAAAAGATACCTTGGCTATTATGAAGCCTTTGACGTTCTATTAGTAGCCGATTCTAACGATGAGTCTACTAACTACAAAGCTGCTATGTCAGATCCAGAATCTGATAAATGGCTTGAGGCCATGAACGTTGACATGCAATCCATGCGTGACAATCATGTCTAGGACTTGATTGAGCTACCCCCGGTTCACGAGCAGTAAGGAGCAAGTGGATCTTTAAAAGAAAAATTGACATGCATGGAAATGTGCAAACCTGCAAGGCACGGCTTGTAGCGAAATGTTTCACTCAAACCCAAGGGATTGACTATGACGAAACATTCTCGCCCGTTGGCATGATCAAATCGATCCGGATTCTCCTTGCCATAGTCGCATACCATGATTATGAGATATGGCAAATGGACGTTAAAACCGATTTCCTGAATGGGCAACTCGAAGAAGATGTCTACATGGTTCAGCCTGATGGTTTTATCGATCCAGAGAATCCAAACAAGGTTTGCAAGCTGAGCAAATCCATTTATGGACTCAAACAAGCATCTCGAAGCTGGAATCTTCGTTTTGATCAAAATGTCAAAGAGTTTGGTTTTGATCAAAATAAATATGAACCTTGTGTTTACAGAAAGGCAAGTGGGAGCGCTATATCGCTTCTTGTACTGTACGTAGAAGATATACTGATCATAGGAAACAACATACCCATGCTTAACGAACTTAAGATGTCACACCCCCAAAAATCCCACGTGCGATAACGCGCCACAGGGAGCGTGACAAACTAGGATCGCCGTCCATTAGTTACACCAAACGACAACTAATTAATAAAAACGGTTCATATTTCATTAAAATATAAAATTAGAGTTTTACAAATGCGGAAGCGTAAATACAATAAAAGTACTTATTTAAAATCTTTGTCACCCACAGTGACGTGGCTTGTTCAAAGACATTAAAAGCGTTTCAAGACTCATGCATGCGTACTCGTGATACTCGAACATCCGCAACCTGAGAAATAACATGCTAAAAAGTGTCAACACAAAGGTTGGTGAGTTCACAGGTTTATCAGTTCAAAAACAATTCCAGTTTATGTAAATCGACTGTTCAACAACAGTCCTAGTTCAGTGTAAATCAACTGTTCCTTGACAGTTCAAGTCTAAGTTCAAGGTTGACTGTTCAACAACAGTTTGAGTTCATGTTCAAGTTCAGTTAATAAAATCCAGATAATATATCAATAGCTAGCTAGGCTATTTTCAAGAAATCAGTGCACGTTTGACTAGATAAACTAGCTATCCAGTTACTGAAGCTCGACAGGTTCAATTGTGCCTCGTTAAGACTAAGAAGTATATAACAACCGTTCGATATCCAATCGAGTCAGCGTGAATGACCCGGGTGGGGCTTGTCAGGCCCAGTAGATCTACCAAATAAGTTCCCGCTGATGTCACATTGACAGTAACTCTAAAAGTGAGGACTTTATCATAAGTGTGCCACTATCATTCAGGTGATATAAGTATCTAACAGTTCAAGTGTTTGCATGTTAATCTCCCCCAACAGGATTAAAATAAGTAAAAAGGGGCCATGAAACTCACCTTAGGTTGCACAGCAAAAGTTTCCAGATAAACAGTTAAGCAGGTAGCAAGAACGAGTCTTGTGCAAACAATCAATCACCTAACGAGCATAAACGTATAAGTGTGTGTTCTATAGGTTATTAAGTCTAACGCAAAACGACAAACGAATGATCGTGAAGTCCGGAATAAGTCGAGGATGGCACGTGTGCCAAATCCGAGCAATTATCGAAGTAACGCGAGAAAATACAATATATGCTATTATTATATATTTTCTAAGTTTAAATATTCCCAAAAATATATATATATATATATATATATATATATATATATAATATATATTTAAACCGAGCGTGTTATGATGATAATAACGAATTACAAAACGAGATACATATTTATAAAATTTCATCTAAAGGTATCTAGTCGTTTCAATAACCAATGACATACGTATAACTATTAAACTACACGAAAATATATTTAATTTACCCTTTTATGTAAAATCATAATTCTTGATTTAAGAAAATATATATGTATATGTATATACACACATACGGATTTATTAAAACTATATTTTGATTTAAAATGTCAAAGTTCACGGATTTAATAATCAATATACCTTTTTTTTTACGGGTTTTAAACGTTTGTAAGAACCCGTTTAATACAAGTTTCAGTTGACCGATTACATAACATATCAAAAATAAAGAAGAAAAACAAGCAATGAGGTCAGCCGGGTTCGAACCCGCGACCTCATGCCTACAACCGAGAGCCCTAACCACTGGGCTACGACTTCCGTTTGTTAACAGGACCGCCACGAATTGTTTTTGTGCTATGATGGAGACTAGAACTGGGTTGCAGGGAATTAAACAGGGACAAAAAGAACGAAGGGTTCGGGTTTTGAACCCTTGACCTCTCGCAACACAGTCCAGCGTCCAACCCATTGAGCCAGAATGGCGTCTGGTTAAGATCCAGAACCCAAAACTTATAACACAACTTGACTACAAGTCATCTTCTTCATTCAAGAACTCCGGTGGCCGGAGTTATATTCCGGTCACCGGAAAAACGCGAAACATGAACCCGAATCCCATAAAAGATGCGATTAACATGGAGGAATCATTACCTTGAGTCGGAGATGAGTGATTGATGTGTTTTTAGTAACGAAACGAACCGAACTCGGACCCGAACAATCCCGGACACAGTCTCGGTTTGATCCTGGCTGCACTCCGGTTTGCTCGACGATGTGACAGGAGGGCTGAGGGAGTTCGACAGTGGCTATATGGTGACCAAACAGAGGCGAAAACTGGTGGTTAGTGGTGGTTCCTTGTTGCCGGAAAAACGAAAACAGGGAGAGCGAGAGGGAGAACGAGAGAAGGGATGAGATGGTGAATCGAGATGTGTTTAAGAATCAAATTCAATGATACTACTTATCATTGAGGAAACCGACGAGGTGTTATGATCGGTCGAAACCGATCATCGCCACATTGAATTCACGTAACTGATTTCTCAACACAAGAATAAGACTATGGCATGTTTAGTCCCTCAAAGAGTTACAAGATGGATACGAGGTTTCTGTAATTACAGTAATGGTCCCTTAAGGTTTAAAAAAAAATGGTGAGGACATCTAACGGGGTTAACGAGGGTATAATTAAACGATGAATACGTGAGGAACGTCAACCTATATAAATCGTATAACGGTAATAAGAAATTAAAACTTAAACGACTACATAAAATCATAAATAATAATTCCCAATTCTCCATTTAAATTCACATAAAATTAATCATAGGTTTTAAATATATAACTTATATATTTAAAGTACATAAATTTATAAATAATGCCATGTAATTAAAAATCCTTTAACTACACAAAATTATAAATATCATTAAATCATATATGTTTTAATTCCACACAAAATCATAGAATTCCAATCGTTTAAACTTTCGGTGTATGCTCGTATAGTGATGATTATACAAAACCCTAATTGCTAAGGTCAACGCATATAAGCACATAAATGTTCACACAACATTTAATACGTTTTACGTTCAGTTAATGTTAGAATATGACCTGAAAAGTCGGATTGTCACATAAGAAATGGCTTTTATCTTGTTTCGCTATGAAAGATCTTGGAGAAGCCGCTTACATTTTGGGTATTAAAATTCACAGAGATCGATCTAAGCGCCTTTTGGGTCTCAATCAAAACACATACGTTGATAAGATCATAGCACGGTTCAACATGAGCAACTCCAAGAAAGGAGTCGTTCCCATGACTAAGGGAACAATCTTGGACAAATCTCAAGCACCTAAAACGGAGCAAGAGATAAGCCAAATGGCATCGATCCCATTTGCCTCTGCTATTTGATTTATCATGTATGCCATGCTCTGTACGCAACCTGATGTCTTGTATGCACTGAGTGTGACTAGTCGATACCAACAGACGCCAGGACTAGCTCACTGGACGGCTATAAAGAACATACTAAAATACTTGAGAAACACCAGTGATATTTTCTCGTATACGGAGATGTTGATGAAGAGCTCACTGTAAGGTGTTACACTGATGCTAGTTTTCAAACTGACTGAGATGAATCTCGCTCGCAGTCGGGATTCGTATTCACTCTTAACGGAGGGGCTGTTTCCTGGAGAAGCTCAAAACAGCCAGTAGTAGCAGATTCTACTACTGAATCCGAATACATAGCCGCCTCGGAATCTGCTAAGAAAGCTGTGTGGATGAAGAAATTCATATCCGATCTCGATGTCGTGCCAAGCATTAGACACCCAATCGGGATGCTGTACGATAACACAGGCACTATAGCTCAAGCCAAAGAGCAAGGGTCTCACAAGAAGGCTAAGCACATCCTGAGGAAATTCCACTACAAAAGAGAAGTAGTCGACAAAAATGAGATTAAAATAAGCATAGTACACACATATCAAAACTTAGTTGATCCCTTCACTAAGCATATGACTCAGGAGACTCATACGCCACAGAGAAGCGATAGGGCTCAAATTAGCTAAAGACATGTTTTGATTCGGTATTTGGATGTATGAATGTCAACAGTTATCTATATTATTCTTATTCTAACTGTTTTATGCAATAAAGAATTACATAACTGTGTTCAATATTAATACGTTTAATCCTTGAATAATAATCCTTGAACATCTGCACCTGCATTACTGTTAACAGCCTGAGCTTCCTGTTGAGCTATTGCTGGCGTTAGGATGTGAGTTATTGGAATCTTGACATCCTCAGGGATCCTGGCCGATGAAGCCATTTTTGCCAAGGCATCGGCTTCTGCATTATCGTCTCTTGGTACTTGCGAAATGTTAAAATTTTCGAAAAATAGAGACAATTTTTTAACAATTTCAAGATACTTGATCAGATTTTCCCCTCTAACTGCATAAGAGCCATTAAATTGGTTAGTCAACAGAAGAGAATCAACAAATACTTGAATATATAGGATTCCCATATCTCTGGCCAGTTGCAATCCAGCAATTAAAGCTTCATACTCAGCTTCATTGTTGGTAGCCTGGAATTCACAGGATATGGATAGAGGTATTATGTCCCCCTGTGGTGATTTTAGCAGGATTCCCAGTCCTGTTCCTCTGACATTTGAGGAGCCGTCAGTATAGAGGATCCAGTCTTCCTTGAGCTTCTCAAGCTGCTGGACTTCCTTCTCAACTTCTGGTTCAATGTCACTGCTGAAATCCGCCACAAAGTCAGCTAATGCTTGGGACTTAATTGTTGTTCTTGGTTCATATTTGATGTCGTAGGCACTCAGCTTGACTGCCCACTTAGCCATCCTACCTGACATTTCTGGCTTCCTGAGAACTGCCTTAATAGGATAGTTAGATTTTACAATTATAACATGAGTTTCAAAATAATGTCTAAGTTTAGTGGAAGCCATTATAAGAGCTAGAATTAGTTTTTCAAGGTGAGAATACCTGGATTCTGCGTCTAGCAGAGTTTTACTTACATAATATACCGGATTCTGCTGATCTTGATGGTTTTTTACCAGGACTGCACTGATTGAGCTTCCGGAAACAGCGAGATACAAATATAGCGGCTCCCCATCTTCTGGTTTCATCAATAACGGGGCTGCTGACAGGTAGTCTTTCAGGCATCTCAGAGCTTCTTCGTGCTTCTCAGTCCACTCGAATTTCTTGTTTTTCCTCAGAATATCATAGAAATCCTTACTTTTTTCTGAGGATCTTGAAATGAACCTGTTGAGTGCTGCGATTCTTTCTGTCAACCCTTGTACCTCTTTTACATTTGATGGAGACTTTAAATTTACGATTGCTTTGATCTGCTCTGGACTTGCTTCGATCCCTCTTTCGGTAACCATGTATCCTAAGAATTTTCCAGCTCGCACCCCAAAGTGGCATTTAGAGGGATTGAGCTTCATGTTATATTGATCAAGGATATCGAAGGCAGTTTGGAGATTTCTAACATGATCTTCAGCTTTCTTGGATTTCACCACCATGTCATCTATGTAGACTTCCATCGTGTCCCCCAGTTGCTCTTTGAACATCATATTGAGGAGCCTCTGGTTGGTGGCACCTGCATTTCTTAAGCCAAAGGGCATAGCAGTGTAACAATATATACCTGTTGGAGTCATAAAAGCTGTAAGCTCCTGGTCACATGGTTCCATCTGAATTTGTTGGAATCCTGCTGAGGCATCCATGAAGGTGGGCATCTCGTGACCAGCCATGGCATCCACCATAGCATCAATATGGGGAAGTCGAAAAGGATCCTTAGGACAGGCCTTATTCAAGTCCGTGTAATCAACACAAACTCTCCACTTTCCATTCTTCTTCTGGACCACCACCACATTTGCTAGCCACCTACGATATTTGACTTCTCTAATCATGTTGGTTTTTAGGAAGCTTGTCCACTTCCTCCTGTATGGTTATATTCTTCTCTGGAGCGAACTTCCTCCTTTTTTGCTGTATAGGCCTGAAAGCAGGATCCAAACCAAGTTTATGAGTAATAACATGTCTAGGGATACCTGTCATGTCTTCATCTCTTTCAACTTCTGGAGCTCCCTAGCGATACTTGGATGAATACCCGCATCATAAGGAGCACCCTGGTTAGAAACGAAAGGAATTGAATTGGACACATTACCTAGGCCAGTATTCTGGACTAGGATCCTGGGATTATATCCATAGCTTGTTCGGATGCTCGGCTCCGTAGTGGCTGCTGTTTGTATAGGGATAAAGTCACCATCATGCACATCTGAGGAGCTGGTCTTGAAGATTCCTACACAAATAGAAGGGTTAGAATATCTATATCCTTGGGGATTCTGGCCTGAGTTCCAGCAGAAAAAGGATATCCTTGGGACGGTGTGGCTAAGGATCCCAACGATAGTGGAATCTAAGGATCCTTGGGGTACGGTTGTGAGGATTCTGGTGGGATGATTCCCGAGGATCCAGTAGTACTCCCTGCATATCCAGCGGCCTGGGAAGTCATCGTAGGGGCTGTAGTGAAGCCTGGTGCTGATTTGTAATTATAGCGAGCTGGATCTGAGGATCCTGAAGCATTGAAGTCAGGATGCCTGGGAAATAGAGGACTTTGTTCCTCCACAGGTTTCTTAGACTTTTAAGTTCCCCGATCTCCTTTATCACCGTTTGATTGGTCTTTTCTTGCTGATCCATCTGATTCTTCACCTGCCTAATCAAGGAAAACAAATCATTGTTAGTAATAACGGGATCAACAGATTGAACCTGGGATCCTATGAACACAGAATAATCAATTTTCCTTGGCTGCTCATCAAATTTTTTCTGACGATCATTAGTTTTCTTCTGGCTTCCTGGAGCGGAAGGGAGAGGAGGGATGGAGGATGATGTACAAGCCATGACAGATTTTTGTTGGTTCGACATTCTCAAAGATCAAATGAAGCGAATGAAATATGGGATTTTGGTAAGATTAAGCACCACTCGCCCCACGATGGGCGCCAGACTGTTTTGGTCAAAAATTCACAAAGGAATTTCGTATTCCAAACTTAGAATGTGAGGTAGTGTGCTTGTCAACATGCTCGAAAATGTTAAGTTGAACACAAGGATGTAACGAGGGAAAATCCAGAATCCTTCGAGTTTCCTCTTGGAATCCTGGCAAAAAACCCCGGGAGCTGGCCTGAAGAGCCTGCTGCCTAGCAGTTTTATTGATACGAAACAAAGAACTACAGAGTTTTGGAGGTTTGATCGATTGACACTAAGTGTTTACAATGATTGTAAGCTAACAGAGCTATAGTGTGTCGGGTGTGTGTGTCTAAGTCAATCGAATCCTCGTTTATATAAGAATTACAACAATAACAAACTTTCGGGGATTCCCGGGATCCTATCGTCCAACTAACTTGACCGTTACAACCCTCTCCGTTCACTTGGTCCACGATCTTCTTTAGCTGGAGCTTGTATTTCGGAAGTACTTGATAACTTCAATGGTACCTGGTCAAATAGGCATGTGGCAAATATAAGGGTTAGTTAAATAAAACAAATCAGGAGACCTGAACGAGTGGGATTCCCAGACGATAATAGGATTCTTGAACCACATGAGCTTCCTGGGAGCATCCTGAAAATATACCCTCAACATTGTGTACGGTGATTGATCCTATTACAGTAATATTCGCGTATTTAATTAAATCGTTTCCGCTGCTAAATTAATTTGCTATTAATTTATATATTAAATCGGTTTTAATCGGATAAAAATCAAAACTCGTAACCCGGATATCCAATGTAAATCCCAACAGATAATACCATATAAGTGAGGTAATCTTATTTTGAAAGAAAATGGAATATGTTACTAAGTTGTACAGTCGCTGATAATTGAAGTTCTTATTCTAGATGTACTTGTTATAATTAAGTTGCTATTGATGTATATGTGATCATGATTATTCCAGGTGGTAATTGAAGGATGCATTATGCAATAGGCAATCGGTATGGTTTTTAGTTGGTTAAAGTTACAGAAAAGGGGCTGGAAAACATTTTTAGTCGTCGAGGTAAAGTGCTGAATTTTCCAACTTTCGTCCAATTTTTACCCAGCTTTGAAAAATCATATAAAATCAACCGACTATCCATTTGGATTGTATTTTATATCATTTGAAGGCCCCATGAGTCTACTTTTTCTAGATTTTTAGTATGAAATGAAAATAAACACTGTAAGTGGGGTTAAAAGTCGATTTTGTACAGCTGCACAAAGCTGTTTTTAAGACAGAAAATGTATATTTTATCTAAGAAGCATAGGAAGTCAACCATCGGTCCACAGGAGTTGTTCCTTACATGGTCAAAACCCTTAAGGTGTCTTTTTTTATTTTTTATAGTCAAAGAAACACATTTTGACATGGGTATGGGTCGGTCTGGTTATATATTAATGTTGCATAGAAAATAGTGAAAGATTATATGGCTTTTATAGTTGCAGGTGAATAATGTTGCAAGGAAAGTCGGTGAAAGTTATGATGGTGGAACAAAGTCGCATGGCGTTTGCTACAAATAGCTAATGTTGAGTCAACATTGATTTTGAATGTGAGGGTTGAAGATTTTGTTGTCTTTGTTCTACAACTTTGAAGAGAAACAAATAAATGTTACAAAAGGTACATTTCAAGCAACATTCAGTTTTAGATAATAGTTTTCATCATTTCCTGTATTAACAACTTTATATTTTGTTATTTATTGAAAACTGATATATTTCCTATTAAACACGTCTATATTTCCTAATAACAACCTATACAGTAGATAAATTGCTTATCATAATTAGTGGTCATAAGATATTTTTGAGTAGAATAAAATATGGTAATGTAATTGCTAGTTTTTTCAACTAATAACAACAGGGAAAGAATAAAAGAGATCTAAATGATGTCCATATCCATTATGGTTGAGACTACACATGTAAGAAAAAAACAATCCACCAAATAATAAAAAACACACCAGGTAAGTATTCTTCTTGTTAATGTTCAAGACCAGCCAGTAAGTGTTCTTGTTAATGTTCAAGAAGTTGAGTACCATCACATCATATATCTTTAATTTTCATTTTTCATGTACATGTGCATGTATAGACTTATGTATAGAGTGTTGATACAAAACCGGACGATATACAAGAGATTCATATTTCTTTATAACAACTTGATTTTTTTATGCTTATTGTATTTTTTATAAAAAGGAAAGAGCTTACTCTCAATTGGTTATGCAACTTAGTTGTTAATTTCCCTTATGTATGGAACTTGCTAGACAACAAAGCAATTCAGACTACCTGCTGCTTGCAACCCGGAGTCTGAAGAAGGCTAGAGACACTTGTAGGTCCCCCTTACCTATCTTGGAACTTCTATTAGTACAGGCTGCAGCAAGTCTTGGATACAAAGGTCAATGGGAATGATATCTTCAGCTTGAATGGCCAACCTGACCTCCTGGTTTGACTTATCTCAGATTGGATTTTTGTTATGGAATGGTTTATGTGCTTGTACATGTAGCAAGACTAATGGGTTGTTTCAAAGTGGGTTGGGCTGACTTGTATGATAATGCTGGAGTTAGATATTGATAATCATATTATAGAAGGGAAAGAATAAGAGTAAAGTCTCAATATTCAACTTGATTATTTCCTTTGCTAGGTGTAAATTTATAGCGAAGTAATAACTAGCCCAATTTCTTAGGTATTTATAGTTGCAGTGAATATGATCACGAGATCAGCCTATATTCAATGTATAATCAGCACAAAATCAGTCCTATAATCGCAGACGATATACAAGAGATTCATATTTCTTCATAACAACTTGATTTTTTATGCTTATTGTGTTTTTTATAAAAAGGAAATAGCTTACTTTCAATTTGGATATACAAATTATGGTGACTTAGGAAAATATATATGGGGATTTTTCGACACTAGAATGGGGTAAAAGTTGATCACTCTAGATATACATGAAGGTTAACCACTCTCATTTGGTTGGGCATCTCTAGCTAACTTTTGTTAATGTCAAAGTGATAAAGTTATTTCCTTTAAACTGGAAATTGTTAGTATCTACATGGATAGAATATTTATGTATTCTCCTACAGGTGAGGCTTGAGGGACAAACAACCTTTTTTTGGTTATGTGAGCAACCAAAGGTTTGCTTCCTGCTTCTTTATTATTTGTTTATTTGATCCTTTAGGATTTCTCTCAACAGCCACCTGTTCAGGAACTTATTGCAAGGGATCTTCATGATGTTGAATGGAAGTTCAAGCATATTTTCAGGGGTAGGCTCATACTTCTGTCTTCCGTATGGTGAGTGCAAGTGATGCAGGTCTTATTGTAGTTGTTATATCATTAATTCCTTACCAAGAGGTTCTGGTTTCCAAGCTATTGCTTATGATCAAGGGCTGCATGTGGTGCTAGTTATGGAAGTCTTGTATCATTTATAGATAACTTTTGATTAGAAAGTTAGGTCTTTATTATTTAAACTGAAAACTTATGTATGGATCTTGAATTGTTATTGTTATTATCATTTGGTTTTTATGGTTTTTAATGTTTTATGGGTTTTAGCTATGTTTTTTTCAGTGGCTAAAGCCCATTTTTGACGTAGTGAATTTTTTGTTGAAGATATTGGTTGACCCACAACCGTGGAGGGGGGGGGGGGGTCGGAGTTTTAAGGACTTATTATTTTCCAGTGTATGCATGTATTTTAAGAAGACATGTTAGTAATTAAAAAGATTGCTGACAGTGGAATACTTGTGGTTGATTTAAGTTAAATTGAATCGTTCCTATCTTTGAAACACTGCTTTTCAAACATATCATTTTAAAAAATGTGTCAAGTGTTGATCGATCATTTTCATTTTTTTCTAATTCATTTTCTTTCGTTCATATTTTTAGGAGGGGGGGGGGGATTTTTTAAAAATTCAAAAAATAGAGTTTGTTTGAATTTTAAGGGGAGAAATTGGAAATTGGAAAACATAAAAAAATGAAAAATTGATAAATTGATCCGTCAAAAGCGAGAAATGATAGTACATCAGCATATATATTATCTGCCATGGATAGATTAAGTCTAAAGGCTGCAGGTACTTGTATAATCTGTGAATGTGCATGACTAATCTGATATCTGCAAGTAAGATATAAACATAAAGTTTGCCTGATGATCTTTGGTTATTTGCTTCTTGATGAATGTTGTGTGATGATTCTGACAAAAATAGAATAAGAGATATCCTGATGAATGCATGTTTTCATTTTGAAAGATTTAAAACTTGTTTGATTTCTTTATTTTCTCAAATGATCGGACTTTCTCTGCGTATCAAAAGATCGACCTGATTGTTGTTTGTTTGAGCTTCTACCTTTTTTTTCCTTTGTGTTTCGTATAATTCATCGGACTTTCTCTACGTATACGGAAGTATCGACCCAATCGTTGTTGAATTATACAATTTCAACTTGTTTTGCTTTCTTATTTTCTCAAATACTTGGGCTTTCTCTTCGTGTCCACAAGACCGACCTGATTGCTAGGTATTTGAGGTTCTTCTTTATTTTTGCAGGACTCGTCAAGGATGTTTATATCTCTAAGCAAATTTGCTTCTATATGATAAACATGATGATTTGTCGGTATTTCTGATAGAGTGGAGGCCGACTTATCAGTGCAAGATAAAATTACCTTAAGCATATCTAAAAACGATACAAATGATTGGTGCATGCTGAAATAAACAAAAATGTTGTATTTGAGATTATCTTGACTTGCATGCTGATTAAGGCCAAAATTGAAATGTGCTAGAAGCGTTATGTCTGATATGATCTCATGTTGTTATCTTTCTCGCAAAATAAAAACTAGAGTCTAATTCTGTATTGCATTTTATTTTTTATTTCATTAAATTCAAAAAGATTTTTAGTGAGTTTTAGCATAAACTTTGTAAAATTCAAAAATATTTTATTTCTTGTTTGTTTTCGATTGATCGACACAAGATACGAAAAATATTTTCAAAACATATATCTTGGAGTCTCAAAGAGACGTTTTGCGCCAAGATTATTTATATTGGCCATGTACTCAAAGGAAAGAGTTAATCACAACTCCAAGTCTTTCTAGAAGCTATTGATAAGGATGAAAGAAACTATGCATCGTCAAGTATTCAAGATCAAGCTAATCATCAAGTTGAGAGGGAGTTTGATTGTAGATACAAGTATAAGTGGTGACCAGATATTGCATATGTCGAGGGGGAGTTTGTTAGTGCATATATGGTTCGTCATGTGAAGTATCTAAACAAGACAAGAATTGTAAAGAAGCTGTCAACCGAAGTGACA
The DNA here is from genome assembly GCA_039602395.1 of Deinandra increscens subsp. villosa. Taxonomy (NCBI): domain Eukaryota; kingdom Viridiplantae; phylum Streptophyta; class Magnoliopsida; order Asterales; family Asteraceae; genus Deinandra; species Deinandra increscens. The sequence goes on along the minus strand of JBCNJP010000009.1, from coordinate 65,292,018 downwards.
CGAAGTCACAGTTCGTGTGACCACACAAACTGACACGAACTGGCAGTTTGTGTCAGTTCAGGTGACTTCGAGTGAAGTCTAGTTCGGATAGATCTGCATGTATATAAATAGACGTTGTTCTTTGTATTTCAGGAAGTAATTGAGAGAGAACTTTGAGAGACCAGATCTTAGCTATGTGTTTTCCAGAGTGTTCTCTGTTTGAGCTGACTAGAGAGTTTGTAATTGAGTCTTTTTTATTTCAATAAATCAAAATTTATAATTACATCTCGTTCTCTTTCTACGATGAAGCAACCCTCTAGTAAGATCCGTTTCACGGATTTTACAATGGGTCAATAAGCTATTCTTAGTGATGACCTCTTTTACAGACGAGTTAACATTATATAATTCAAATGCAACACCTTTTTAATTATAAATGTTATTTATTACCTCTTTTACATACATGTTACTTTTTATTACATTTTTTTATATTTAAAATTCCAGGTTTTCTTAGTGATTACATCTTTCACATATGAGTTAACATTATAAACATGAAGTGCAATGATTTTTTAACCTTTTGGTAGTTTTTTCGAATTTAGTTTTATATTATATAACTTTCCATATTTTTTTATATTACAATCTCAGGTATTTGTCCGGATCATTGATTACCTAAATTTTAAAAATAAATTGAATAATATGTTGACGTCCACCAAAGTTTAAGGTACTAAAAATAATAAAATGAAAAGTTAAACTAAAAGTAACGGTGGTTAATATGTAGTTGTTATTTTATTTTTCTTATAGATCACCTAATATATCAGCTTTATGTATAATACTAGGTTAGTAATCCGTAAATTATACGGGTTGAATTTATGTAATATAATAAGACAAATGAAAGAAAAAAATAATGAGAGATTTGAAAAATATGAATGACATAAGTTTTTTTAATTAATTTTGGCTTTGTTAAACCTGAGTTGAGTTCGTTCAAATTTAATAGCCATATAAATATGAATTTCATTTATCATGTAATATATTTAATAATCACACTAATCATGTTTGACCGATCTAATGTTTTATTTTCGATGTTGTAGTTTAGATTAGATAGTCGACTCTTCAAATTTCCATGATCTTGATTTGTTGGCCGTAAAATAGTAGGACTGCCACCATTATCATACAGCATTGTAATAAGTTATCTTACAATGGTTAAGAAAAAAAATAAGGATTTGTTAACCATTACAATAACTATTTAATTAAAAATTTAAATTTTGCTAAATATATTTAATTAGAAATTAGAAATTTATTAATTGTACCGTTGAACATTATATGTGAAAAGTTATAATAAATGTTTAAAATTTAAATTTTATAAAATATAAGTTTAGAAGTTTTAAGATCCCACAATTACATTATATTAATAATATTAATTAAATGTAATATTGAATTTTATATGTGGAAAGTTAAAATAATATTTTTTTTTAAATTTGCATTTTTTAAAATTTAAGTTTAGAAATTTTAAAAGATTTAAAGTTTTATTACATTTAATTAGAAATTTAAAATTATTAAATGTAATGTTCAATTTTATATTTAGAAGGATGAAATAATACACTAAATTTATTTTAGAGTTTATATATTGATTTAATTTATTATTGACAAGTGGATATGATAATATGGAAGCCTTAGAAAATAATCATGTGGCAACCATCTTAGGCTATTCGTAATGTGGCTTGAAGCCCTCTTTCGCGTCCCTCTCGCGCCCGCATAGGGCCCCCACCCACTACGATGAGGCGTGAAACTTATAAAATGGGGATGGGGCTTGAGAAGTTCCACGCCGAAATGGAGAGGAAGGTGGGGGGAAATATAGCCATTGAACGACTATATTTGACAAAAAATTAATTATTTTTTTACTCTATTAATCTATATATATACACATAACCAATTTAAAAACACATCTTCATCCACTTTCTTCTCTACCACTCTTAATTTTTAAAATTAAAAAAACCATCTCCACATCATCTCACATTATGGGTTCTCCTAACTCATTGTCGTTACTCTACGACCTTTTTTAAGACGAAGAGGACACCGCTATTTCGGTTGATGAAGAGGACATCACCGTAGAACGAGGATGATGATGATGAAGACGAAGACGAAGATAGAGCGGATGATTACGACGATGTCCAAGATGATGATTAGTATTTCTTTTAGATCTTTAAAATTTGTATTTTTTAGTTATTTTTTTATAATGAACTTTTTTAATTTATTTTATTGTGTTTTTATTTATAAAATAGTATTTAGTTAATTTATTTTAGTTGAAGTAAAAAAAATAATTAGATAATCATGACATATGGGGCTTGAAAGTGTATTGACCACTACACATCTTTTGCTTTCAAGCCTCATGCCATGTAGAATGCCACATTACGAATAATGCCCACATGAGATGCTTGAAAACACATAACCACTACAAGTAACCTTATTGTTTTATTAGTATTAGGATTTGTATACTTAATATTTTAAATTATAAAAATTAATAGTCAAATACACGTTTGTTGATCACGTTTACGGTGGCTCAAAGTTTGACTTTGGACGATCATTGAACCTTGACTCATGTCACTGTAGAATGCATGCCATCCCATCTGTTTCTTTTTTCGCGGAGTTCGTACACCAAAATTGAGCCTTTTTAAGGGGGGAATCAATTATGCATTCTAAACACTTTTTGCGATCAGTGACTTTGACATGGATGGCAACAGCCCCGACGGCGTCGAGTCTCCGCAACTCAACAACTTCGTCGGCGGCGTCGTTGATTACAAAGGCCGTCCAGTCCTCAGATCCAAATCCGGTTGCTGGAGATCCGCATATTTCATCATCGGTAACGCTAACATATTCTCTCAAAATCACACTCAAATTACCACCATACGCTTTTCCAACTTTTCATGTTTTATGCAGGTGTAGAAGTGGCGGAGAGGTTTTCATATTACGGAATCAGTTCAAATCTGATTACGTACTTGACAAAACGATTGGGGCAGTCGACGGCGACAGCGGCGGCGAATATCAACGTCTGGTCCGGAACGGCGTCGCTTCTTCCTCTGGTCGGCGCTTTCATTGCTGACGCTTTTCTAGGTCGCTACCTAACAATTATAATTGCTTCTCTCCTCTATATTCTGGTTTGTCATCTTCTCTTCTCCAATCTGAAATTTGAATCGGTTCCTAATTGATCGAATTGTTTATTCGTTATTAGGTTATTGTTTAATGGTTGGACTAAAGTGTGATAATAATAGACTTTTTTTTTTCTTTTTTTTTTTCTTTTTTTTTTTAAAGTTGTTAGCTAGGTTTCAAAGAAGAAATAGAGTAGCAAACTTAAAGTTAAAACTGTTATTTGAATATGCTTTATATTTGTAAATTTTCAGAATATTAAAATGATTTTTCTTTGGGTGGGTGTTAAAATTTGTTGCGAGTGGTCCTTTGTTAAAATATCATGGGGTCGGCCGGCCAGGTCACAACTTCTTGAGCGTCAAGTACCCGTAGATAGATCCACTTGGGTTTATGAGCTGACATGGGATAATGGTTGGGCTTGGGATCCTTAAGGTTCTCAAGTCCAAACCTGACTCAAAGAGGTTTCCGCGAGTGGTCCAGCCTGAAATGTAAAATCGAGTATGGATGACTACATTCCCGTCTCAGAAAAGCTCACTCGGATATTGTGGGTAGTTCCAAACACCGTTAAAAAATTACTTCTTAATCAGCGCAACAGTCAAACATACTTTGTTACTCTAACTAGTTAAGCTATTCCTGCACATAATCTTTATGATGGTTACTATTTATTACTTCTGTTAGGGATCATCTTCTTCCATCTTTGTTGAACTGTAACACCCAGAACAAGGCTGATGTGTCATATATTATAACATCTTAAGACAAAATATTTAATCCTGATAATTTAAAGATACATTTACAATAGCTTGGTGCTAATTTTCTTTCTTCAAATTGGATTGAAACAAATGATTAACAGGCACTTGCATCGCTGGCTTTTACAACTTTGCTTCCATCTAAGTGCGAAAACGCCATTAATGGCAATGGCTCGGCATGTTCACCTAAGCTCCAAGTGATCATGTTTTTCGTTTCGCTATATCTCGTGGCATTTGCTCAAGGCGGGCACAAGCCCTGTGTTCAGGCTTTTGGGGCTGACCAGTTTGATGCAAATGATCCAGGTGAACTCAAATCCAAAAGCTCATTCTTCAACTGGTGGTATTTTGGATTGTGTGCAGGGCCTACAGTTGGGATCTTTGTTCTTAGTTACATTCAAGATAACCTTAGTTGGGGTCTTGGCTTTGGGATTCCTTGCATTATCATGGGTTTTGCCCTCATAATATTCTTATTAGGAACCATGACTTACCGGTTTCATAAGAAAACCCATGAAAAAAACGCATTTGTGCGAATCGGCCATGTGTTTGTTGTAGCAGCTCGGAATTGGAGAGTTAAACCTTTAACGGTATCTGCAGGTGAGGAAGCTTCTGTAGTAATGCCTCATCAAGGTTCTCAACAGTTCAGGTAAAATCACATTGCTATTTTGGACTTGCTGTGAATTATTATCTCATGTGGCATGGAATAAGTCTCTAAAATCTTGTTGATATTGGGTTCATGGCAGATTTCTCAACAAAGCTTTGGTTTCCAGTGACGGGTCAAATGCAGATGGAGCCGTTTGTAGCACTGATGATGTGGAAGAAGCGAAGGCAGTTCTTAGACTATTTCCAATATGGATCAGCTGTTTAGGATATGGAATTGTATTTGCTCAAACCTCCACATTTTTCACCAAACAAGGAGCTACCATGGACCGGTCAATCGGGTCATCGTTTAAGATTCCACCTGCCACACTTCAAGCTTTCATCGGCCTCTCTGTTATCATCCTCATTCCCATCTATGACCGTGTTTTAGTCCCTCTTACCCGAGCCATTACAAACATACCATCTGGCATAACAATGCTCCAAAGAATTGGAGTTGGGATCTTCATATCTACTGTTTCAATGATCGTTGCAGCAATCGTTGAAACAAAAAGACTCAAAGTTGCTCGTGAGCATGGATTATCAGATTATCCAAATGCAGTGATCCCGATGAAGATATGGTGGTTATTACCTCAATATCTGTTGGCTGGAGCTGGTGATGTGTTTACAATTGTGGGGATGCAAGAATTCTTTTATGATCAAATGCCAAGTGATCTCAAGAGCATAGGTTTAGCACTTTACCTCAGTATTATGGGAATCGGTAGCTTTCTGAGCGGTTTTATAATCTCGATCGTAGGAAAAACAACAGGTGGAAATGGTCAAGATGGTTGGATAGCTGATAACATGAATCAGGGACATATTGATAATTTCTACTACCTTCTTGCTGGAATTAGTGCAGGGGCATTTCTGATGTTTATCTATGCTGCAAAATCTTATGTTTATAATGGACCAAAGAGGCATGTGATGTTGCTGAATTATGCTGGACTTAGTGAAGATTTGTTGTGAATGGATGTTCATAGATGCAGGCAGGTGTAATTGTTATAATAGTTGCTCTAATTATTGGATGTAATTGTGTCTAAAATTGCCATTTTACTCATCTAAATACTACAACTGATTTAGACTAGATGTGTAAAATAGCCAGGTTTGATAACATATGAACCACTATATGTCAAGTACTGTTATATCTTCCCTTATCTTTACATACTTTATAACATATGCATGAAGACAGAAATGAATCGTGAAGAACCGTAAAGTTGTCGAGGCATTTCATGTATACGTTGAACCGTCGAACATAAAACAGTTATATACAATGTTTCTAAGGTGATACGACTACAAACTTTTACAAAATACATAACAGATGCACCTGGTGGCATGGTTAAGCCATATTTTACCTCCAATATCAATGAAAACATTATAACATATCTTCACAGTTTCATCATTTAGCAGCATCACACCGCTTTTCTTTGATTATATACATATGATTTCGCTGCAATTACGTATATCGCAAATGCCACTGTACTAATCCCGGCAAGAAGGTAGTAAAAGTAGTCTACATGGCCTCGGTTCATATTGTCAGATATCCACCCATCTTCGCCATCTTGACCCGTGATTTTCTCAACAATCGAGACGATAAAACAGCTCAGGAAGTTACCAACGCCCGAGACACTAAGCTGAAGAGCGAGACCGATGCTCCTGAGCTCACTTGGAACCTGGTCATAAAAAAATTCTTGCATACCTACAACTGCAAATATATCAGCAGCTCCAACCAACACATATTGTGGTAATAACCACCATATCTTCATTGGAATAACTGCCCTCGGGTCATCTAGTAGCCCGTATTCTTCGGCGGTTTTGAGTCTTTTTGACTCAACTAGCGCTGCAACAATCATTAAAGCAATGGATATGAAGATCCCAGTTCCAATTCTTTGAAGCATTGTTATACCAAATGGTTTCTTTGTAATAGATTTAGTAACAGGGACGAATATGGTATCGTAGATGGGAATGAGGATGACGATAGAGAGCCCGATGAAAGATTGAAGTGTTGCAGCAGGGATTTGAAAGGTTGACCCGATTGATCGGTCCATTGTAGCTCCTTGTTTGGTGAATAAAGTGGAAATTTGAGATGTAATAGTTGAATAAGCTAAACAGCTGGCCCATATTGGGATTAGTCTAAGAACCGCCTTCGCTTCTTCCACCTCGTCGATGCTACAAACGGTTCCACTTTCGTTTGATCCATCTGGTGAAAGCAGGGCCTTGTTGAGAAACCTGAGTGACCTGAATATCAGAAACAAGTTATGAACTTAGTTTTTAGGTATTTTCGACTAAATATCGGGTTGTATGGATTTCATACACGGGCAGGAACCTAACACAAATCAGCGTTTGAGTTTTGTTTAAACGGATTGGGTCAGTTTAAGTCAAACCCAGTTAAACGGGCCATATTCGAGTCGACCCAATAGGTTCATGGATTGACCCGTTTAATCCGTTTATTTTTAGAAATAAGAGTCTTTGTTTTATGTCATAACTTAAATTCATTGGGTGTTTATGTGGTAATTTAAAAGATAAAACAAAAATGAGAATAGTGCTTTAAGGTAAACATAAGTATTTTATATACGTTTGTATTTTTGGTTGTAAATTTGTATTTTAGACATGTAAAAGCTCAAATAAAAATTTTGCTTAGGTGATTGTGTTCAGATTCATGTGTCTGACATGACTTTCGGGTCCATGTGGAGTTCGACCCACCAACATGCTAACATGACCCGTTTCTCTTACCCGAACTGCTGAGAACCCTGATGAGTGAAGGTTTCACAAGCCTGCTCTTCTAGAGATATCGCTGAACATGTTGTTCGCCAATTTCGAGCCGCTTCAACAAACACTTGACCGATCCTCACAAAAGCACTTTTATCTTCGGTTTTCTTTGGGAACCGATACGTCATAGTTCCGAGCATGAATATGACCAGGGCCAGACCCATGACAATACAAGGAATCCCAAACCCAAGACCCCAACTAAGGTTGTCTTGAATGTAGCTAAGGACAAAGATCCCAACAGCGGGACCAGCACACATTCCAAAATACCACCAGTTGAAAAATGAACTTTTGGCTCTACATTCATGTGGGTCACTTGCATCAAATTGGTCCGCTCCAAAAGCCAGAACACAGGGCTTGTGACAACCTTGAGCAAATGCCATAAGGTAGAGTGAAATGAAGAACATGATGACTTGGATGTGAGGTGGAGATGACGTGGCGTCGACATGGCTTTCCGGGCCGGATGGGACCAAAGTTGTAAGGGCCAACATGCCAAGTGCCTACCAAATCAAATTAACTCAAAGTTTAATGTCAACGATGATACAAAAACTGGTCTAAGAGCTAGTAGATTCATACATGGATGATGACGTTGGCTAGAAAAGGACCCTACTTAAGAAAGGGCTTAACTTTTGATATGTTGTAGTTATGAGGCCCAAAAGTAATGGACGGAAACATCCCAACGGGCCGGATCAAGTGACAAACGAAAATAAGTGGTTTGTCTAAAATTTTCCTAATTTTAGAAGTTTTCGTAAAACAAGTTAGTCCTAACAACATGTAATTTTCCTAATTTTAGAAGTTTTAATTTTGTTTCTATTTTCAACAAACGTAATATTCAAATGGTTGTTAACTATTCTCAACCGATCACAAAGGAGGAAAAATCTTATAAAATCTTGTAAACATGTAGTATACCACCACCAAACCCACCCTGGGTTGAAGTCAGGCTTTAACCACGTATAAAGCAATATAGGTGAGTCGAGTCACTATCTGCGTGTCAAACCCACACAGGTATACATCATATCCTTACTTTAGATAAACATAAAGGATCATTAATATAATTTACCCGAAAGTTTTAAAAAGTACACGCAGTTTTTTTACCAATCTTTCAACAGCCATTTACATACAATTTTCTCTTGTGATTAGTTTTTTTTTCTCCGCCTAATATTTTAACGGCATCTAATCTATAAGCAGGATTTAAGATCTTTAACTTTAAAGAACACAGACACATCAGACTAGAAGTCTTTGTCGCTCTGCATCAATTAACAAAAGTTTATTTCACACTGTTAATTCGAAGTAAAGAAAAGGCGGCAAACCAGAATATATAGCAGCGAAGCCATTATAATTGTCCGGTAACGACCAAGAAAACCGTCAGCAATAAAACCGCCGACCAGCGGAAGAAGCGCCGCCGTTCCCGTCCACGCGTTCACGTTCTCCGCCGCAGTAGCCGTCGACTGGCCCAAGGGCCCGGTCAAGTACGTAATCAAATTTGAACTCACGCCGTAATATGCAAATCTCTCACCCACTTCAACACCTGCAAAAACACCAAAACTTAAAAAGTTAAAATCCTTAACTTGAACGAATTAATCCGAGGTTAATTTGATTTGATGAGAGGGTACGTTAACGACAACATTATTACCGATGATAAATATCGCGGAACGCCAAAAGCCGGATTTGGATCGGAGGACTTGACGGCCTCTGTAATCGACAGAGCCGTCGACGAAGCTGTTGAGCAGCGGGATATCAATTCCGGTGGTGGTGGCGGTGTCGTCCATGTCAGCAGCGTTGAGTACATTTGACTGCTTCATAATTAGCGTTGTTTAAGACTTGTGAGTTTTGTTTGGATAATTTGGAAGTAATTTAAGCAACCATGCGGACTGACAAAGGTTTTTATTGTTGAGAAACTTGTAGTTTTGGCAAACAAATATTTTGAATTATATCTTCTTTTATTTTTTAGTGAGGTATTCCTTTGTGACTATTTTTATTCTCCTTGTGACTAGAGGCCAAGGGGGAGCTGGTATTGCCGTATTGGTATTTTATTTTTATTTTTGTCTCAATAAAAAGGAATAGAGTAAATTACAGAATGCGTCCCTGTGGTTTGCAAATTTGTTTGGAATGAATCCAAACGTTTTAAAATTTTCATTGCGAAGTCTAGGGTTTGCATTTCTTTGCAATTTGAGTCCCTGGTCCTAACGAAGTTAAATTTTTCTGTTAACTCAAAGGATATTATAGTAATTTTACACATCAGGGACCTGTTATGTAAATTAATAATGTTATAAAAATACAGGGGGTATTCTATAATTTATAAATATAAAAGGACTATTTCTGCAATTACCATTTAATATTTAATATAAAAAAAATCTTTACCCTTTTGGTTCCACCAGACCCCTAATTACCATCACTGGGTTCACAACCACCACCAGATCCGTTTACGGCCACCGGAATTGGTTAACACCACCACCCATGGCGACCCTCGCAGCAGCCCCCTATCTCCTCGATCAGAAACTATATTTATATACACACAATTAATAACTGTATCGAAAAGTTCAGGTATACATACATATACATACATACACACAAATGCGTGTATGTATGCAGGTAGCAAATTCAACATTTCTTTTTAAACCCAAAGAAACCATATCTTGTTCCAAAAGACTTGCTTCCAATCATCAAAAAATTGAAACATATATTGGAGCTGTAGAATCGCTCACTTATGAAATATAAAAGTAAGCCGACAAAGTTAAACGCAATAACAATGAAGATAAAACTCATAAACACCTTCCAAAGAATGAGGAAAAATAGGCTTTCAATTTAAAGAAGATAACTGATGACGTTGAATAATTGATGATGAAATACTTCAATTGGTACAACAGCGGAAAACCTCAGAACTCTATCTCCATCCCCGTTCGAACCCCTGCCCCGTAACTCTGCCGGAAACATCGCACCCCTTCGACGATCCGGTCCCTATTCCCAGCGAACCCAGTAACGAACGGCCTCACGTCCACCCTTTTCCGATCGCTTCAAGGTTCCCGAGTTCGTATTCTGAGCCACGCCGCGCCGTTGTGTCACCCGATTTCAGGCGACGGCAATCGCTGTTGATCGAGAACTTCGACAAGACGACGATGGTGTAATTGACGCGGTTTTCGAGGCCGAGGAGGAGGTCGAGGTTGCGGAGGCCAACGTCGGCGATGGAAAGACCGACATTGGCTGTGGTGGTGACTGGTGGTTTTTCCGACTTTCAGGATCGTTTGTATGAGCCGGGATTTGAAAACATATCACTTCCTTTTGTTTTCTCTTTTAAGTTTGGGAAAACATCTGATTCTACTCGAGGGATCACTGTCGCCGGAGAACACGAGGAAGACGACGCTGCTGTGGCTGCCGGATTTCTCGCCGGAGGGGAAGGAGGGTTGGGAAAGTGTTCGGAAAGTGAAGACAATGACAGCTGACAGGGGAGGGTTTAATATTCCCTATTTTTTTTCATTTTTAATTTTATTATTAATCTTTACTAAAACTATATAAAAGAGTCCCTTTATTTTATTAATTTTACATAATAGGTCCATAATGTGCGAATTGACTAAAATACCACTTGACTTAACAGAAAAAACTAACTCAGTTAGTCATAAGGACTCAAATAGCAAAGAAATGCAAACCCCAGACCTCGCAATGAAAATTTTGAAACGTTTGGACTCATTTCAAACAAAGTTGCAAACCACAGGGACGCAAACCATAATTAACTCAAAGGAATATGTATGACCTCAGAGTCTAATGGTGTTATTCGGGTTATATGATTGGGTTTTGAGTTTTTTGGGTTGGGTTCTTTGGGTTTTTTCATATAAAATTTTAAATCGAACCCCACATTAATATAATAGGTCGGTTTCGGGTTTCTTCATAATCAGGTTCGGCTATGGGTTCTTCAAGTTTCATCTTAATCAGGTTCGGTGTAATTCGGGTCGGGTATGTTGGGTGTGAAGACTTTAGCTGCTCAAGTCTTGGCCTAGTTATGTTAAGATCCATTCCACATTCCCTAGTTTCTTTTCCTATATATACTAGCAAAGTAGACGTAAGTCAGTTTAGACCGAACCACTATATATTATGTGTCGCTGGTTTCATTTTGGTTTCTCCTTTGTCTCGTGTGTGGTGAGAAAGAAAGAGTGTTTGGTTGAGATCTGATGTCCAAACGATTACCCTTATCAACTGGTATAACAGCTTTAGGTTCTCGGTCCTGTTATTTACGCCACTAGTTCGAGAAGTTCGATGGCATGATTTTGGGTTTTGGAAGATGCAGATCGGGGATGTCCTTTATCAAAAGGACGTGTACCAAATGTTGGAATGAAAGAAACTAGAAAAGATGATTGATGCGGATTGGGTTACACAAGACAAAAACCGATGTCATATGAAAAAGTTATAAACGTTAGAAAGATGGGGGAAACTTTTTTGTAGGTTATACCCATTTTACCCCTCTAGGTTATTTGCACGCTAATGTTTTTTTGCTTTGCATCTGGATTAGATCTCAAAGATTTGGACCACTCATTTATCAAATCAATGGCTAAGATCACTTCACACACTTTGCACGAAAATATCCATTTGTATTTGAACTTTCACATATATATATGTATGTGTATATATATATATAATATGTATGTAGGGGATGAATATAATGAAAACCTCTTTGAGTTGGAAAAACCGTGAAAACTACCACAAAACGATTTTTTTTTCTTCAAAATTTTTGTAGTAATTAAATGCGTTAATACAAGCCCTATGATGAAAAAAAATCAAAAAAACGCCTAGTAGTTTTTTTTTTAAAATTCCGAAATCTAACATTACGTCATGTTACATATGTAACATTTACCTATTACATATGTAAAATGCCTTGTTACATATGTAACAAAATCTGTAAATAATTTTTAAAAAAAATTCTCTAGGCGCATTTTTTTTTTACCAAAACCATCAAAAATGAATGTAGAATCTATAAAAAAATACATCTAAAAAAATAACAAATTTTGAACGTCTTTTTTGGCCGGTTAACTTCTTTTTGCAAAAAAATCGGTTCTTAAATATTTTTTTTAAAAAAAATTACTCGGCTTTTTTTTTATTTTTTTTCATAAAGGGTGTTTTTTTAAGTTAGAGAGTCACCATAAAAAAATTCAGAACAAAAAATGATTTTTTTAGCTTAGTTTTCACGGTTTTTCCAACTCGGAGAAGTTTTCATTTTATCCTTCTCCTATGTATGTATATATATATATATAGGGGGTGGTTAGCATAAAAACCCAATCTAGTTGGGAAAACTCTCAAAACCCATCCAAGGGTCATGAGTTTGCCACATCACACATTTTGTTTGTATTCAAAAGGGCATTATAGTCATTTGAACCATTCACACCACTTAATTTACTTTTATCTCTCTGACATTATTTTTCTCTCATCTCTTTTGTCTTCTATCTCCTCTCTCATCTCTCTTTTTTTTTTAAATGGCTACTCTTATCTTTATTTTTTTTTCCTATTACTTTATATAAATAGTTCTTATTTTCTACATTAAATTAGTTAGTTGATTTATATATTTTTTATATTATAAGCATGAATGACGTTTCAGTTATGTTAAATATGTAATGTATTATTGTTATTAAGCATTTTGCTCACAGCATCTTAAATATGTAAATTATCTGAACATGTGTAACAAAATAAAAACATAACAAGTGTTTCATACGAACTGAAATATTTTAGAATGTAACACAATATGATACATGTAAAATTACATAAATGTAAATTTACATACATAACGTGAATAAAAAACATATGTAATACACGCTTAACATTAAAATAAACAAAATTATCCAAGGGAATGATACATATTTAAAATTACATACGAAACATGATATTGACAAATAGAAATCATGGACACAAATTACGTCACCATTAACATCCGTAAACTTAGATAATTAGATGTAACATGTTACAAGAGTGAACTTATATATGTAACATCATTAAAAAAAATACAAGAAACAATTTTATCTAAGCTTGTAAAAATTATAACGTTACACAATATGATACATGTAGCATAAGTTGTAACATTAGATATAACATTACATGTGTAACACATGTGTAAATTTACATACGTAATATTATTAAAAAAACATATATAAGTGTAAATTTACATACATAACGTGAACAAAAAACATATTTAACACACGCATAACATTAAAATAAATAAAAATATCCAAGGGAATTATACATGTTCAAATTTACATACAAAACATGATTATTGACAAATAGAAATCGTCGCCACAAATTACGTCACCATTAACATCCATAAACTTAGATAATTAGATGTAACATGTTACAAGAGTGAATTTATATATGTAACATCATTAAAAAATATAAGAAACAATTTTGTCCAAGCTTGTAAAAATTATAACGTTACACAATATGATACTTGTAGCATAAGTTGTAACATTAGATGTAACATCACATGTGTCCGTAACATTATTAAAAAACATATATAACAATACATATATAACACAAGTGTAAATTTACATACATAACGTGAATAAAAAACATATTGTTTAACACAATATGATACGTGTAGCATAAGTTGTAACATTAGATGTAACATCACATGTGTAAATTTACATACGTAACATTATTAAAAAGCATATATAACAATACATATATAACACAAGGGTAAATTTACATACATAACGTGAATAAAAAACATATGTAACACACGCTTAACATTAAAATAAACAAAAATATCCAAGGAATGATACATATTTAAAATTACATACGAAACACGATTATTGACAAATAGAAATCGTGCCCACAAATTACGTCAACATTACACATTAATTTAGAGAAAAAAATTGACGAAATAGATCAAAATTAAAATGGATAATCGGAGTTGTAACACAAATCAGAGTGTTCAATCTTTTATAGAGAGAAACCAAAACATATTCAAAAAGACAGTGAGACCTGAGAAATTGCCAGTGAGACGACGACGGGAAACTGAAAACGATGAAGCTCTCCCTCTAGTCATTCAACACGGTGTGCGAAAAAGTCAAACAAAAAGATAGATCGGAGTAAGTTGCAGCGAGTTGGAACCAAAACACGACATGGGCGTCGTCACTAATATATTTTGTTCATAGATTTTTTATAGCTTATTTACAAGTGACAAAATAATATAGAGTATAATTACTATTTTAATTAAAAGTGAGAAAAAAAGAAGAGGATAGATGAGAGAGAAGAGAGGGATCGTTAAAAAGAAATAGAAGAGAGAAGAGAGAGAAGATATGAGAGATGTGAGAGGTGAATGTTAGAGAAAAAATAGTAAATGTTTGATCAGAAAAGTACAAAAAGCTATTTGAATGAGATTACCATCATGCCCTTATGCACTAAAAACAAAAGTAAGAAATGAAATAAATTAAATGATAGATTAGGTAGATCAATGGATGGGGTGGAGTTTTGAAAGTTTTCTCAACTCATATGGGTTTGCATATTACCCTTCCTCTCTCTCTCTCTCTCTATATATATATATATATATATATATAGGAAGAAGATCATTTGAGAACCAATTGGGTTTGAGAATTTTTCAGAACCATTCTAAATCACTATTTTATATATATGGAAAACTCTCCCATAAATTGTAGTGGTCCACACCTGAAATTAGTGGTTGAGATTTGGTTCTCAAAACAAAAAGTTCTCAGATTAGTACTTTTTGTTTTAAGAACTTTTGATGACTAATCTCAGCCACTATTTTCATGAGAGGGGGGGGGGGAGGTGGGGACCACTCAAATTCATGGGGGTGGGGGGGATTTTTTTATATATAATTAGTGGCTCAGATTACTACTCAAAAGTTCTCAAAACCAAATAGTTCTCAATTGAACGTCCCCATATATATAAGTATATATACACCCACATGATCACCACCCCACGTAACCCCCTCAAAGTCAACTAATTAGGACAAACCCATGTAACTAAACCAATTCCATTACTCTAACCATTTGGTTACTACCCCCCCCCCCTCCACAACCTCAAACAACACCTTAAAAACTCACCCTTCTACCCTTCATCTTGCACTCCTTTTACATGCCCTAAAAACCACCATCTTGAACTCATTTAGGGACTCAAAAACACCATAAAACACATTGGTTTTTTTCCCAAACACAGCAACAAAAATAACCCTAAACTCACATAAAATCACGTCAAAAACCCCATTTTCATCCTTGTTTTCGGGTCTAAACACGAATGCAACCAAGCAACTGTTTCAGTCCAGATCTCAGCCCTCTAACACACTCATTTCAGGTACAAAAGACACCCCTTTCACCCTCTTAGTAACCGCTTACAACTGTCCCGAAAATCCACTGAAATGCCCTCTGAAAAACTTTTTTTGTGCTTTCTTCATTGTTTTGAACAACAGGTCTAAGCTCCCAAAGCCGACCCATTTTCAAGTGATTTCAAGCCTATTTTAAAGTATTTTAAGTGGTGGTCGCATGGCGTTGGTTTCTTCTACCTTTCTGTCACTCGTTTACGTGAGAAAACCCCTTTTTTCTTCTAGTTTTTAACTTCATTTAACTTGAATTTTTTTTACGTAAAGGTTCTGATGGACATTTCACACTACAAATACATAAGGTTGCAAAGAAATAAGATTTTGACATAAAAGTTGGACTTAAAGCAAGTGGGTAAATACACAAAAAGATGGTTCGAATGGTTCATAAATACATAAAACCGGTGATTTGTTGTTGTGTTGGACTAAATATTAAAAATACAAGACAAAATTAATAATAAATGATGTTCATGAGAAAAGATTGATAAAAAAACTGGAAAGATATAACTACTTTGACTTTTGTTAACTCGACAGGCTTCATATAAATCACGACACTTATTGATGATAATGATAATTTATGAAAGTACGTGAGCGGCGGATCGTCTACTCGATCATGATGATAAACGCGTAATTCGAATACAAATGATGAACACGAGAACGTAAATACAATAGAAATTGTATTGATAAGCTTTTGAGATTACACATACAAAAGCATACAGTAGATATGACAAGAAGTTACAATTCTATACAAGAGCAAGCTATTTATACTAAACTTACTGACACGGACTAGAGCTCACACGAAGTGCCACTTCGTGTGGTCATGAAGTGTGATTTCGTGTGGTCACGAACTGTCACTTCATGTCAGTTCGTGAGCAGCCTTCCAAGCAACATTGTCTTGTTTCTGATACTTCACACGACGAACCAGATAATGCTCTAACAAACTCCCACTCGACGTGTGCAATATATGTTTCTTCACATAGTGTTGTATCTTTAATCAAACTCGTCCTCAACATGATAGTTAGTCTGATCTTGAATACTTGACATTGCATCGCGTGTTTTCTTCTTATCAATAGCTTTAGAAGACTTGAAGTTGTGATATTCTACTTTCACTTTAGTACCTGGCCAACATAAATAATCTTGGTGCAAAATGTCTCTTTGAGACTCCAAGATAGTTTGATTTTGAAATTTGATTTGTATCTCGTGTTGATCAATCGAAAAGAAATAAGAAACAAAATCTTTTATTTTTTTAAAACTTTTTATCAAAACACACCTAAAAGCTTTTTGGTATTTTCTGATATTGAAAAGTAAATGCACTACAGAATCAGACACTATTTTTGTCTTTTATGAGAGAGGTCATGACTTGGGGTCATATTAGTCATAACGTGCTGAACTACACTTCAATTTCAATTAATTTAGCACATAAGCCATGTCGATTGCGAATATAATTTGTCCAACTTAAAACTCAGGCAAAATCATACTCATAACATCTGGATATGTTAAGGTATTGAGTAGATTTGTTTTGACCAGTGTACCTCACACTATCAGACATACTCAGATATGTTTTTGTATCATACTTTGTGATTTCACTTGTGATTTAACACATAGTGATTGTATTTATTAGGGGTGTTCAAAACCGGATATCTGAAAATTTAGGTATCCGAATATTTTGGATAGTCAATATCACTATCCAAATCCTTATCCGAAATTTCGGATATACGAAATTCGGATATCCGAATTTTCGGATACGGATTTGGATAATGTTACCGGATATCCAAAATTAAAAAAATAAATAAATAAAATCAGTGGATTTAAACTCTTTGACATCACAAAATCAGATAAGACTATCAAATACTCTTTGGCATCACAAAATCAAATAACAAAACCTAAAGTCTAATTCAAATTCCTAACATTCAGGCAAAACAATGCTGATCTTCAGGTTTGAAAAAGAACCCATTTTAATCACAAATCAAAAATCCCAACCAAAGCTAATGTAAAAACCAGATTTGTAGATGAAATTAAAGCAACTCAAAACCCTTAAATTACACTCTGGAACTACAAAATCAACCACACAATGAACTAAATCTAAAGATTTATTAACAATAATCAACTAAAAGACTAGTCTTTAAGCCCATATAATATCGTATTTCACCAACAATCGATGGACGATGTCATAAAATTACAATGGGAGGCTGCGATGCGAGAGCGGATCTTCAGTCTCATAAGCGATGGGAGGCGGCTGTTGCTGATGTGAGAGATCGATGAACGATTAGACGATCTCACGATGGGAGGCTGCAAGACTTCCAGTAAATTAGGATTTTAGAGTATAGAGATCGATGGAGAGTTGGAGAGATAAAATGATCAATTTTAGGGCTGAGAGATGCTAGAGTCGTGGAGTTTAGGCAGAGAGATCAGATGGATTTGGGATTTATAAGATATTAAATTGATTAAAATAACTAATATATATATACATACATATAAATATAATTTAGTAATAATATAAAATATTTCGGATATTTCCGAATATCCGAATATCCGAAAAAGTTCAAAATTAATATCCGAATCCGAATCCGAAAATTCGGATATCCGAAATTTCGGATATCCGAAAATTCGGATATCCAAATTTTTGGATATTTCGACTTCAGATATTTCGGATATTTCGGATTCGGATACGGATATTTTTGAACACCTCTAGTATTTATGATATAGTCAACTGTGTTCCATGCAAAAAGAAATAAGAACGTTAAATCGTCTACCTTAAGGTCGATCTTTCGATACGCAGATAAGGCATCGGATTTAACAAAGTAAGAAAATAAAAACAAGTTGAAATTGTATAATTCAACAACAATCAGGTCGGTCTTGTGAACACACAGAGAAATTCCGATGAATTATACGAAACACCAAAGAAAATAAAGCAGACCTTAAATGAACAACTATCAGGTCGATACTCCCATATACGCAGAGATAGTCCGATCATTTAAGAAAATAAAGAAAATCAAACAAGTTTAAATCTTTGCGAAATGAACACATGTATACACAGTGACTTCTCATGTTTGTTTTCACATATCTTTTTCTTGATATCCTGAAATATGCATCAAGATGTTGTCCACTTGGTCAAGCATCAGATTTAGTGTATATCACATTTGTATACTTTCTAATTTGCCGAGCCTACCAAGCACATTGAACAATGATCTTATGGATTTTTCACTTACTCTATCCATGAGTCAGACATCGTCAGCCAATGTACCATCATTTCCCAATCATGTCGGATACAACTTCTCATTTTTTAATGTTTTTGTACTTTTTGCATTTTTCAATTTTATATCTTTTTCATAACATTCTCCCCCTAAAAAGGACAAACTCTATTTTTAGATTTTTATTTTTACCAATTAAAAAGCGACACACTATTTTTGTAATTTTCAGTTTTATGACAAACAAACAAACTCCTCCTCAAAGTGAGACGGAGTGAAAACTAAAAGAAAATTACCAACACGGATACTTGCGTTTTAGCATTTTGAAAACACAAATTTGGTTTGGAAATTCAGTTTAAGTTAAAACACAAATATTCCACCATCATCAATCTTACAAATATCGATAGGTCAACATGAAATGCATACTGACACCAAATAAAACATTAGTTGCTTTAGGATCGACCCGATTCAACAGCATCGGGTCGCCCAGTATTTTCCACATAGTCTTTGTTGGCCTTGGAAACAACCTTTGGTTTCCATATCATTGATAATGAATTTTTTTTTTCAGAACCAGGAAATGTTATAACCAGTGTCTTTGACTTAGACGACTTACAAGTTGTTTTAAACTGTGGCGACCATGGTTCATAAATTTTTTTACCATCCTTAACCACATATTTTGCATTGTTGTGGACATATGCAGTCGTTGGACAGTTTACAACAAGATATCTAGGTTGACGACATGAATAGCAAATTCTTTCAAAACATTTTGATGAATTTGAAAAATATGTTTGAACCGTATAAAAGATGAGGAGTTATCAGAACCAAAATTATCATAAGAATTATACCTCGGAGATTTACTCCGCGAAGAACTATTAGGGTCTGTTAGGTATGAGGTATTGGAATAGAAGAGAGAATGGAATGGACGAGGGAATGAAATGAACGATGGAATGAAATTAATCATTCCATTCCATTGTCTTGGTTGGTTACCTTATGATAAATGAATCATTATCTCGTTTTGTTTGAAAGGTAGTAAAAGCGAGGAAATAAAATATAATTTTACCGAGATTTTCATTTGTGATGTGTATATGAAAAAGATATTATTAATTTTTTTATTTTTTTCTGATTATTTAATATATTTTTTTATTATTTATTTATTTTATTATTTTATAATATGTGATTATTTATTATTATTATTATTTGTTTTTAACGCTTACTTATTTTATGTTTTTATTATCTTATAATATTTTTATTTTAATAATATAATAATTTATTATATTTATTTACTTTTTTATACTGTTAATTTTTTTATTTCTTTTTTAGTTATTTTATAATTTTATAATTATTTATTTTATTCGTTTATTCTTTTTTATATTTTTTAAAAATTATTTAAAAGTTATTTTACTTATTTTTAGTAAATTATTTATAATTAATTATTTAATTATTTAACTATTTTATTATTTCTATTATTAATATTATTTTTTATTTATTTTCTTTATTTTTTTAATTTCTCTTTTACTTTTATCTTTTTTTTAGAAAAATACATATCGATTAAAAAAAAATATTCATTACATTTCTTAAAGGAATGCAAAAAAAATCAGGGTGTGTTAATGGAATGAATTTGAGGGAATGGAATGGAAATGAGAATGAGTGATGCCATTCCCTATTTCAACCAAACATGTTTTTTTCATTACTTTTTAATGGATCATTCCATTCTCTCCTTCATTACCTCATTCCAAACGCTACCTTAAACTTAGATGAAGAACCTCCAGAATAAAAAGAATTGTTATTGGAATATAATACAACATTTTGCTTCTTCGGAGGTTGTGATTTCTTTTGATCCTGAACCTTTTTGACACCTTCCTTCTTCTTTGGATTTGGAGGTTGAACTGACTTCTCCTTGAGCACAAACCCTAGTCCTTTGTGCTTAAAACCCGATGGTTTTGAAGATTCATTTTGAGACTTACCAGAAGCACTTGTTTGATGTGCCTGTTGAGTAGAAGTTACTTTAATCTCTAGTATTTTGTTCTCTTGAAGTAAGGACTTAGCAGCTTCAGCTTCAGATGATATACCAACAGAAGTACTAGACAAACTCTTGTCAAAAATAACCTCATCTTCCAACAAAAAGGAATCAGATGTAAACTTCGGAGCTTCACTAACATTATCTTTCTTCTTTGTAGGTTTAGATTTCTTTTTCTTCTTTACAGACAAAGGAGGTGCAAATTTAGAATAATCAGCTATTTCTGCTTTCCGATCAGGAGAAGCATACGAAAATTCAGACATATCGACTGGTGCAGGACTTTATGAAGATCATCTTCCATTGCACTTTCTTTACCTCTTTCTTTCTTGTATAGAAAATTCAAAAACGTTGGGGATAACTTGCAATTTTCTATTTGTCTCTGCAAATCCAAAATCTCCAACTTTAATTCAGAAATTTGTTGTTGAGCAGCAAATAACTCTTTTTGAGAACCAATGAATTCTTCATATAACTCATTGTATTCATATTTATTCTATCTTCTCAATTCACATTCTGCATAAAGTTCTTCCAAGATTTTTTTCCCATTTCTTCTTAAAAATATTAACATCCTTTGTCAATACTTCATTCTTGTCATGAATGAGAAGATTATTAGCTCTGAGCTTTGCAACTTCATCTTTAAGATAAATCACTTTATCAGCTGCTTCAACTGCAATATCGTTGACTCTTTCATATTTTTGTTGAAGCGGATAAGTTTTCTGAAATAAAACTTCAAAATCTTCAGCAGCTTCCTTAACTTCAGCTTTTGCCTTCTCACATTCTTCAAACAAATCATTCTTTTTTTTCATCAAATTCTCATTAACTGTAGGCAAAGAATAACACTATGCCTGAAAACTTTCCACTCTTGTTTCAGCACGATAATTTCTTCAGACAACAAATTTAGACTTCTTTCCAAACTTGCATTCTTGTTACGTAACATAACACATTCAGAACATTTAATATCTTCCTCCTTTTGACTTTCAGTCACATTTGCCTGAACCTCTTCAACTGTTGTTTCTCCCAAAATTGTTTCAGAATCAGTCAGAACTCTATCACTTTGATGATGAGCCATTAAAGCAACAGCTTTGTTATCCTATTATATATCTCATTAATATAAATAACACCATACGCATTCCTTCTAAATTCATGATCTGCATGCCATGCATATTCATTTGGATGCCAAAATATCTCCTCCAACTTACCAGCATGAGAAACAAAAGCTTTTTTGACCTTGAGTAGAATTGCTTGTTGAAGTCTTAACCAAAGGACCATGCTGACCAGAATTAGACTTATTATCAGTTGACTTTGGACATTCACGAGCAAAATGTCTAAACATTGAACATTTGAAACATTTCACCTTTGATTTGTCTAACTCAATCTTGCCATATTGATTCAACCTTTTCTTCCCGATTCTGTTAAAAAATTTCTTTGTTCTCTTGCCTAACATAGCATACTGCCAATTCAAATCCATTTCTATGTTCTCCAGATGATCATAATCAATCTGATCATAATCTTCTTCTGTCACTTCTGCATTACTCACTAAACCAGTAATAACCCCGAAATATGAAGATACCAAAGCAGACATCAATGCCATATAATCCTCAGTTGTTTTAATAGATAAAGCATTGTGAGATGATGAATTTGGAATTGAAATAATACAACCGGAAGAATAACCAGAATTGTCTGTTTTACCGGCAACAAATGTTAATAACCAGAATTGTCTGTTTTACCGGCAACAAATGTTGTAGGAGGTGCTTGAGTAAAAACACTTGACTTCCCACCATGAGTAGTTGAATCATTCTCTCCATGATACACAGCAGGATTTTAAATTTGTGCAGGTATTGACTTGTTCATAGTCAATTCTATATCCCTCTCACCCAAATCGTTAAATAATGTTGATACATAATCTGTGCGTCATGTGAAGTATCTGAACGAGACGATGTGAAGATTCAAGACAAGTTCAAGCTGCCGGCCGAACTAGGTCCGAACCTGAGGTTCGGACCCACTGAACTTGGAGTTCGGACGGGGATCGGACCAGACGTCTATATATAGAAACTTGTGCTTTGAATGTAAGCGAGGGAGAGAGAGACCAGTTCTTAACTATGTGTTTTTGACAGTGTTTCTCTAGAGAGCTTCAGAGAGAGTTTGTAGTTGAGTCTTTGTTGATTTCAATAAAACAAACTATTATTTACGTCTCGTGTTCTCTCTATGATCAAGCAAACCTTTAGTAAGATCCTTCTTATGGTTTTTAAATTGGTATCAGAGCAAATCCAGGTTGCTCTATTGCGTTTGCTTTGATTGTAGTCGTTTTCTTGATAAAACCGAGTTGTTTTCATTCAAAAACGAGTAAATCTTTGAGCTTTTCGAGTGATTTTCATTACTAAAACATTTCTATGGGTTTTACCTGAGTTCCTATAAACAATCTCGTCCAAATTCTCTCAAAATCGCGAAAATTATGTCGAGAGTGTCTGAGTTCGTTCGAGGTTCGGAGTAACTGAAAAATAACCGCTCCGAACTCCCAGTTCGGAGAGAGTTCGGACGAAGATCGGCCATTCTTGGTTCGGTGAGAGTTCGGAGGAGTTCGGACAAAAGTTTAAGTTCGGACTGTACAATCGAGTTCGGACAAAGTTTGGAGCAAGATCGGAGGTTCAGCAGAGTTCGGATGAAGTTCGGTGGGAGTTCGGACCAAGCAGAATTTTTCAAATTCTCAAAATGTATGAAATTGATGTTTTCGCTGAGCGTCATCGTCAGAATGTGCCAAAGTTGATAAATCTTGAAGATTATCATGGTTGGGCAACAAATTTTAGAGGTTATGTTAATGATTTGGATGAAAAATTATGGTTACCAATTACAAACGAACATAAACATCCAATTTATGTTGATGGTGATTTTAAGGAGATGCATAATTTTTCAAGTGAAGAAAGGAAATCGTTTGATCAAAATGAAAGGGCTACTACACTTCTTATGTTAGCTTTGCCTATAACTCTTAAAAATCCAATCAGGAAGTTTCGAAAAGCAAAACTTATATGGGATTTTGTAAAGACACGGTGTGAGGAACATATGTCTAAGCTTTCTCAGAAAACAATTGATCAAGATTCGAAGTTTAAGGGCATAATTGAAAAGTTAGAGAATAAGGTAGGAAAGTTGACTGAAGAAAATATTTCTTTGACAAAAGAAGTGGAGAATTGGAAAAGTAAAGTTTGTAATGATTTAGCTGCCAAAATTCAAAGGGATGTGTCTGCATCATGTGCAAATTGTTTGGAGTTTGCTAGTATAAAGAAAGAATGGTTGAACGAGAAAAATTTGTTGGTTGAAGAATGCAATAAAGCTCAAGCTAAGGAAAAGGAAGCTGTTGAAGATTTTGATGCTTTATTTGCAAAATGTTATCCTCTTCAACAAAAATATGAAAATGTTAGTAAAGCTGCTGTCGAAGTTGCCCATAGAGTAATTCAACTTCAAGAGGAACTTACAAAGTTGCGTGATGGGAATGGTGAGATTCAAAGTCAAAATAACATTTTGAAACAGGATGTTATTTACTATAAGAAACAGGTAGAGAAAGTTACTGAAGAAGTTCTGGAAGAGTGTCGCTTGAGACAGTGTCATATCAGTGATTATAATAAATTGTCTGACAAGTACATTGCTTCGCAGAAAGAGTTGTCGGAAGCTAATATGAAAATAGCTAAACAAAAGATTGAGATTTTTGATCTGCAAAGGAAATTGAAAAATTGCAACAATTCACCGACTTTCCTGAATTATTTGTATAAGTTGGAAAAGAGTTAGGAGAATGGTAAAGATACAACTCTTCATCAAGTTCCTGCTCCTGTGGATATTAAGCTGTTCTGTTCCAGCTATATAGTCTGGTATTGAACCACATGATTATTCAAAATTTGCTGATACCAGTTCAGGAAAGAAAACAAAATTCAAATCAAAGAAGAATAAAAAGGAGGTTGATTATCGCAAAGGGTTGAAGTTTGATTCCAAATCTACATTTCTTGAAAAAGAAAAGGTGTTTTATGGAAATTCAGGAAATGTGAAAGTGCCAAAGTTTTATGAGATTGTGATAGATGATTCTTTGATTTCCGGGAAGAATGATTTGAAAGGTATCAAGTCTGAATTTACAAAGCTGGCCAAACAAGGTCATGAGATACCGAATTCTGTTCAAGATAAATGTCAGCACAAGAATGGTGGTTTGGGATTTAAAGGAACAGAAATGCCAACTAAGGATTTCAACAAAAGGGAATTCAAAGCGAAGAAGATAAAGAAGCAGAGGGTGTTTTTAGATAAGAAGGCACAATGTTGGAAGCAGAAAGTATCTTCACCAGATGAAAAGCTTTCTTCTGAAGAGTCTTCTTGTATATCTGATGCTACACCACAAGGCGGTAACAATTCAGATTCATTTTATTCTGCTAATTCTAACAGGTTTTATCGTCAAGATAAATTCTTTGGTTATGGAGATGATTCTGATTTTTATGATTCTCCAAAATGTTTTCCAAAATTTCATAGACCAAAGAAATTTCAACCTGTGTTTTCAAAAGTTTATGATGAATGTCTGACTGATCAGTTAGGAAAACCGATTTCTATCAATTCAACTGGTAAAAGACTTTGTTTTGTTTGTCGTAAGAAAGGTCATTATGCAATTAATTGTCCTACGACAGCTAATAATTCATCATCAAATGCCAAACATACAAAATATGTTGATCTTGATGGCATTATTTTTAGTGAACCAATGCCCAATACTAATTTTTCATGGAAAAAGAAGTCTCTTTCAGAAAAATTGGGTAGTAGTTCTGATTGTCACTCATCAGTTGACGATGGTTCACTAGAAATCATCAAACCAAAAGAGGAATGGAGACCGAAAGTTGTCTCCACGGCCATCACAGATTTTGTTGAAGACACTGGACGACCTACCATCGTTGGGGATGAGGGTCGGGATCTTAAGAACTTACTATTATCCAGTGTGTGCAGGTATTTCAGGAAGACCTGTTAGTAATCGAGAGCTTGCTAACAGTGAGATACTTGTGGTTTTAAGTTCAAAAGCATTGTTCTTCTCTTTGAAAAACTGATTTTCAAAAATTGTGTCAAGTGTTGATCGATCATTTACATTTTTTTTTTGTTATTCATTTTTCTTTCGTTCAAATTCTTAGGGGGGGGGGGGGGAAATTTGAAAATTAAACAAAAAATAGTATTTGTTTGAATTTTAGGGGGAGAAATTGGAAAATATAAAAAAAAATGATGAAAATTTGAGAAACTGATATCCGACAAAAGCAAGAAATGATGGTACATCAGCATATACTTTTATCTACCGTGGATAGAGTAAGTCTAAAGGCTGTAGGTTCTTGTATGATCTGTGAATGTGCATGACTAATCTGATATCTGCAAGTAAGATATAAACATAAAGTTTGCCTGATAATCTTTGGTTGTTTGCTTCTTGATGAATGCTATGTGATGATTCTGAGACAAAATTATAATAAAGAGATATCCTGAAGAATGCATGTTTTCTTTTTGAAAGATTTAAACTTGTTTGATTTTCTTTATTTTGTCAAACGATCGGACTTTCTCTGCGTATCGAAAGATCGACCTGATTGTTGTTCGTTTGACGTTCTGCTTTATTTTAATTGGTGTTCCGTATAATCCATCGGACTTTCTCTGCGTATACGGAAGTATCGACCTGATTTTTGTTGGATTATACAACTTCAACTTGTTTTGCTTTCTTATTTTCTCAAATACTTGGGCTTTCTCTGCGTGTCCACAAGACCGACCTGATTGCTAGGTATTTGAGGTTCTGCTTTAT
Organism: Deinandra increscens subsp. villosa; assembly: GCA_039602395.1. Taxonomy (NCBI): domain Eukaryota; kingdom Viridiplantae; phylum Streptophyta; class Magnoliopsida; order Asterales; family Asteraceae; genus Deinandra; species Deinandra increscens. Next base: position 65,265,461 of record JBCNJP010000009.1, on the reverse strand, counting down.
TTTTGCATGACTCATCAAGGATATTTAAATCTCAAATAAAAGTTACTTCTATATGATAAACATGATGATTTGCTAGTATTTCTGATAGAGTAGAGGCTGAGTTATCAGTGCATGATAAAATTAACCTCAAGTATATCTGAAAACGATAACTATGATTGGTGCATGCTGAAATAAACAATAAATGTTGTATTTGCGATTATCTTGCCTTGCATGCTGATTAAGACCGAAATTGAAATGTGCTAGATGCGTTATGTTTATATCTTACTTGCAGATATCAGATTAGTCATGCACATTCACAGATCATACAAGAACCTACAGCCTTTAGACTTACTCTATCCACGTTAGATAAAAGTATATGCTGATGTACTATCATTTCTCGCTTTTGTCGAATCAATTTCTCAAATTTTCATTTTTTTTATATTTTCCAATTTCTCCCCCTAAAATTCAAACAAACACTATTTTTTGAATTTTCAATTTTCTCCCCCTAAAAATATATACAACTACAAAATGTAAACATATGAACAAGAAAGAAAATTGATCGACCAACACTGACACTTTGCAGTTTTAGTTTTGAAAAAATCGGTTGAAAAACATTTGAAAATGATATGTCGTTGAAACACTAAATTAGGCAAGTTCTTCACTACTAGCAACACACGCATAATAGGTCTTCTTGAAGAAACCTGCAGACACCATATAAAACGTTAGTGATTTTGGGATCGGCCCGAGTCAACAGCCTCGGGTCGCCCGGTGTCTTCAACATGATCTTTGTTTGCCAAGGAAACAACTCATGGTTTCCACATCAGTGGTGATTGAAAACTGTTCAATGAACCCACAAAATGATCAACTTGCGTCTTTGCCCAAGACGGCTTACTAGTTGATTTGTACATCGAGGGTTGTGGTTCATCAAAAAATATGACCATTTAAATCCACATATTTAGCAGTTTTGTTCACATAGGAGTGAATGCTCGCATTCGTAGGACATTGTGCAGCAAGATGCCCTGGTTTACGACATGCATAACACTTCCTTTGAAAAACATTAAGGGAACTGCTACCCAGATTTGATTCAAAAATTTGTTTTTTATCAACAAAATTCTTTAGATTTCTCTTGTCCTGTTTGAACACATCATGATAACCAAAAATATTATCTGAACCAAAGGAATCAAAGAAATCGTCTGAAGAATCATACCTTGGAGGTGGACTTCGTGAAGAATAACCAGAACTATAAAAAGATCCTCCAGAATAGTAATCAACATCCTTTAGTTTAAACACCGTTTGTTTCTTCTGCTTTGATTGATTCTTAGGAACTGAAACCTTCTCCTTCAGCTGCTTCTGTGAATGATGAATTGGTTCGTCTTTAACAACATACCCCAATCCTTTGTGTTTGTAACCATGAACCTGTGAAGAACTCGACGACGATTCTAGAACATTTCGTTCTTTAGCTGCGCTAGTGAACTTAGCTTTAATATCTCGCAATTTGTTATCCTGAATCAAAGCTTTTTTCTTCTTCATGGGCTGAAGAAGAAATAGAATCAACTTTCTCACAAATATTTTCCTCTGCCAAAACTTTGGAAGTTGAAACAAACTTTGGAGCTTCACCCAATTTCTTCTCCTTTTTCTTAGATTTGTTTTTCTTCTTCGTTGTTGGAGTTGCAAATTTAGAATAATCTTGCAATTCAGCTCTTGGATCAAATGACACAGATGGAGGATTTAATATAACCACCGGAGCTGGAACAGAATGTAACTCCTCTTCTTTCACACTTTCATCACTCTTCTCCTGATTATAAATGTAATTCAGTAATGTAGGAGACATAACGAAATTCTTCACTTGTTTTTGAAAATCAAGAATTTCAATTTTCAACTCAGATATCTTGACTTGAGTATCCAACAATTCTTTCTGAGTACCAATAAATTGATCTGATAAGTCATTGTACTCTGCCTTCATTTGCCTCTTTGTATCACAAATGTTCATTAACTCTACATGAACTTTCTCCCACTTCTTCGTGTAATAAGAAACATCTTGTGTTAAAATATCATTCTTCTCACGAAACTGAACATTTGCATCTCGAAGTTTTGAAAGTTCTTCTTGAAGCTCTAAAACTTTAGCTGCAGCTTCAACAGCAATCGCATTTGCTGTTTCATACTTTTGTTGAACAGGATAGCTCTTTTCAAACAGATTCTCAAAATCTTTAATTGCATCAAGATGAGCAACTTTTTCATTCTCATATTCAGTAACCCATTTATCCTTTTCTTGCACCAACTCTGAATTGACTTTTTCTAAATCAGCACATCTTTGTTTTGAACATTCCAAAGCAGCTATCACAACTTTGAGTTCTTCAGTTATCAAACCATAATCTTTCAACAAATTTTCAAATTTATCATTTGCAACAACACATGCTTCACAGTTCTTTTGTACCCCCGTAGTAACTCCTGCAGTATCAGTTTCCACTGTTGTTTCACATGAACTAGTATCTGAATCATAATCAATTTCGGCAATAAGTGCAGATTCATCAGGATACAAATTAACATATTTATTTAGATACGAATTATACACCATAGCAGGTGACGTTTTGTAAATAGACTCTGTAGTAGCATCAACACTAGAAGTAGAACTTTCTGAATTTTGAGTTGCATTTAATGCCAACTGTTTCTGTCTCTCTTCCATTATTTCAATATCCTTATTCCAATCATAACCTTTAACCATTTGTGAAATCAAGGCTTGCGAGTTTGAATTGTTTGTTGAGGACGAAGATACGGATGTTTTTGGATTTTTTTATTCACGAGCAAAATGTCCAATTTGTGAACATTTGAAGCATCTAATTTTGGATTTATCCAAACCAAGTTTTCCTCCTGGAAGAAAAGATTGTTTACCATGCTTTTTCATGTATCTCATACCCTTTTCAACAGTCATAGCAAATTGCCAACTTAAATCTAACTCATTTAAATGATCATCATCCAACTCACTTAAGTCATATGCAACCAAATCAGCTTCTCCAATTTTCCCACAAATTGAACCACTAGATGATGAGATAAAAGCAGAAAGCAATGAAGCTAAATCCTCAGATACCTTGTCAGGAATTTTAGGCTTTCATGATTGATTTGGACATGTAGGAGTACAGCCTGGAGAATAACTATAAGTCTCAGATTTTCCAGCAAGAAATGCAGTAGGAGGACCACTAAAAATGTCTGACTTTTTAGCATTTATGGTAGAATCATTTTCACCACGATAGGCAGCTGGATTCTGTACTTGTGCGGGCATTGATTTGTTCACATTCAACTCCATATCTCTTGCTTGAATCTGCTCAATCAAATTGTTGAATGACACTCCTGAATACTCTTTATCATGAGTAATCATCATCACATAGTTTTCCCATTTTTTCAGGTAATGCCTCTAATAACTTCTCTTTCAAATCAGCTTCTTCCTTTTTTATTCCAACTAAAGACATTTCACTTAGTAAATGTGAAAACCTAGTAATGAGCTTTGAAATATTTTCATTTGGATAATGCTTGAAATTGTCAAACTCTTTCTTTAGAACCTTTTGTTTACTTTTCTTGAATTGATCATTACCCTCACACCGTTTCTGAATTGCATCCCACAATTCTTTTGCTGAAGTATAAGCAGAAAACTGATGTAATAAATCTGAAGGTAATGCCATTGTTAAAGTTCCGTAAGCTTTTTGCTCGGCCTGAAATGCCTTCTTTTGCTCACCCGTGAGGCCTTGTTGCAAAATCGGCCTTCCATTTGCACCCGTTGGATATTCATATTGAGTATTGTAAGATAACCAATAATCAACATCATTAGCACCAACATATGCACTAAATCGCTTCACCCAACTATGATAATCTTCCAATCTAAGCAACTTTGGAACTTTCTCACTTGTTCCTATTTCATTATCATAGTTAATGATAGCTTGCACCGTGTTTTGAATTGCGGAAAACGCTTGATAATCATTCATTTTGATAAACTGCCAGCGGATCAAACGTGAAGTCAGCGGACCAAAATACTACCAGCGGACCACTAGCGGATCAAACTACAACCAGCGGACCACCAACGGATCAAACTACAACCAGCGGACCACCTGCGGATCAAAATACAACAAGCGGACCACCTGCGGATCAAATGATACGCTGAAGCAACCGCCGGACGAAATGGTACCCTGAAACTGCTCCGGATCAAAAACTTTGAAGATTGACTACGCGGACCAAGACCAGCGGATCACTTGCTTGTTGAAGATTAACGAGCGGACCAAAAGTTCTTGCACCGGACCACTTCCAGACCAGTTGCGGACCAATTAGTTTTTTGACAAAATTTTCCAAATTTTCGAAACTTGAATGAATTTGACAATGAATCACAACAGTAAGCTTCGAAAATACACTAGGAACATTCAGAAATCAGTTTTTACCTCGTGAGCTCTCGGATTTGAGAGAATTTGATGAAAAACGTCTCAAAACCCACTTTCTCTCTCTAGAAACTCCGAAAATCACAGCATTTGATCAGCAAATTGAACCAGATAGCTCTGATACCACTTGTAGATGCAAGGAGCGATGGATCGTTTGCTAATCACGTGATAACGAGATGAAGACGAGATCAAACAAGTAAATACAAATGGAATTTGTATTAATAAGTCTTGAGAGCACACACACAGAAACACACACAAAAAGGTAGAATATGGCAAGAAGTTCTGAACTCTCTACACATGATACCTATTTATAGGTACGACTAAATGAGCTGCGGACCATGTCCGGACCATATGGTCCGGGCGGACCATTTGGTACGCAGGATCAACTGGTCCGCTGCCCTCATAGTCACACACACATATGTTCTCACATAGATACAATACACGAGACACAACGTAGCATAGAAATATGCTTCTACAAAAATTGGTCTTCCATTTCCATTTGTTAGATACACATATTTGTCAGTATACGATAACCATATATCTACATCATTCGTTCCAACATACACTTCAAATCGTTTTACCCAACTATAATAATCTTTCAATTTGAGTAATTTGGGAACTTTTTGACTTGTTCCAATTTCATTATCATAATTTTGTAAACTTTGCATCGTTGTTTGCATCGACATTTGCATTGCCGCTAGAGCTTGATAATCAACCATCTTATCTGTTAACGAAGTGTTATGAACTAATGCGAACGCACACGAACTGAAAGCGAAGTCGCTCACAAACTGGATTGCAAACTGAGTAATACGAAGTGATGCGAACTGGTCCGAACAGGATACGAAGTGACACTTTACGAAGTGACACGAACTGGTCCGAACTAAATACAAAGTGACACTAAACGAAGTGACACGAACTGGGTCTCCATAAAGTGATACAAACTAGAAATTTACGAAGTGATCCGAACTAGATTCTCACGAAGTGACCTGAACTGAAACGAAGTGACACGAACTGGAACGAAGTGACACGAACTGGAACGAAGTGACACTTTGTGGCAGTTATTCACCCGAAGCCACACTTCTTGATGGTTAGAGATGCGAAGTGAATGTTCTAGATACGAACTGGAGACGAAGTGAACCATTATGAGTCAAACTTTCGTGATTTTGGATGTTTTTAAACGATATTTTCAGCACTAGATCAGTAATAATTGAGATGATTGATTTAGAATCGAAATTTTAACAGAAAACTCAACTGAAATGTTTAAACGGAAGCAAAATCCCTCGATTAGTAAAAAACCGACACTTTTTGGAACAAAAACTCGAAAAACAGCAGTGATATGATTGGTAGATTGAACCGAAAGCTCTGATACCACTTGAAAGTTTGTGAGCGGCGGATTGTCTACTCGATCATGATGATAAAAGCCTAATTCAAATAAAATGATGAACACGAGAATGTAAATACAATATAAATGGTATTGATAAGCTTCTGAGATTACAACACAAAAACACACAGTAGATTTGACAAGAAGTTATAATTCTATACAAGAACAAGCTATTTATACTAAACTCACTGACACGAACTGGAGCTCACACGAAGTGCCACTTTGTGTCCACTTCGTGTGCTCACGAACTGTCACTACGTGTCAGTTCGTGAGCAACCTTCCAAGCAGCTTTGTCTTGTTTTCGATACTTCACACGACGAACCAGATAATGCTCTAACAATTTATGATAGTTAATTATAAACTAACTCACACGATTTTTTGTTATAAAGGTTGGGATTAAAACGGTTTACTTTTCTAAGAAGTAGATTCTCAATTAGCACATGCATGTATGTCACCTTGACCTAATAGGCCATTTACACGATAAATTCACGTAAATAATTTCAATAAATTATTCCTCATGCAATCCGACATCAAGTTTGCAACTTTATAGTTCCACATGCATCCATTTACATGAATCATGCAACTTTATACAAGGTCTATCACCAATCATGCACATTTATTAGAGATCTAGCATGCATGGTTACCGAAACCGGATTTGTATCATAGATTTCACATAAAGTTCATGACTTTATTGCATAACAACACTAGATCTACCATTATCAAGCATCCATAACAAGCATCATGCATAAAAATTGGATCTTTACTTGTATGCAACCTTAAAAACCCTAGATCTATGCATGGATCATCACCAACATCACAAAGATCCTACTTTTGCTTCAAAGATGCAAACTTTATTGATGTGTTGTTTAGTGTATATAAAAAGTAGGTCCTTACACTATCAAATTATAAATTTATAATCTGGTTATTCACCAGGGGACTATAGCAACACACTAAGGAAAGTATACCTGTCGTGCGTAGCACAATATTGGTAAACACCGGGTTGTCGAACCTCAGGGACACGGATTTATCAAAAACAATCGATTAATAATTCATCCGGATATGTTTTGTTTTGAAAATTGATTTTAATCTAGAAAAACTAAAGTGAAAGCAATAAAATTGTTGTTGTTGAAAAGCAGATTTTGGTAAAGGATCACTTAGGCATGGTTCCTCCAACTTAGGTTTGACAAGTGTATCGGTAATGCGGTCTAACTTATCTCTGGGATGAACTGGGCTTCTAAGACAAGGCTTACCTAGTCCTTATGGATAGGTTCACGCTTAGGGTTATAGACACGTCCTACACGGTTACTACTGGTCCATGGTGAAGTACTGATAACGTTTGCGGTTTATGAAGTGCCCTAGGCTGGGTCCCGAGTTATCGGTGGCTCAACTCACAACTGGTTGAAAGGTTAGGATAGGTATGGCCCTAACGGTCCTAGATTTATGAAGCGGTTACGATTGGATTAATAGGTTGACCTAGTAGGTCCTAGACAAGACTAAGCATTAACATACCCGAGCTATCGGTGAATGTTTGGCTACTTGACAATGGCAAGGGTATCTACTAGCTAAGGGTAAACTGATTTCTCACTCAAACTCTATGGTGGACTCCTAACTGAATTTTAGGGTTTCCATGATGATTGTGACTATTTCTAGTTCACGCGTACGTCGCAGATTCTGATATTCGGCTATACAATGGTCTCCTCGCGATGGATGGCTTTGCAAGCTAGGGTTAGGGTTCCACAAGACCAGAGATTGACTAGAGACAATATAGGAATTCAATTCATCAACCAAATCAAAGCAAATAATAATGTTTACTTCATAAATGCAAAATATAAGCAAAACCGATACAATACAAAGTCAAACCATGGTTGGATTCGCCTCGCCTAAGCGATACGATGAGTTTAGCCAACCATGTTAATGTTCAAACATAAATAAACCAGATTCAAACAAGATTTCATGGCTAAATATGAATACAATACCAAACAATTTTATCCGTTTTCCTCACAAGGATCTCACGGATTTGCTGAAGTTTGCTATAGTGAAAACTTCCTCAGGCTAGTCATCTCTTAATTACTCCCACTTAAGCATGATTAGCTATGAAGTTCTTATCTTATTCACAGATGCGTCCAATATGCGTTGATGGTATTTGAGGTGGGTCATTCCTTATGGCCCAATATCATTATTGTGAATAGAACAAAACATAATGGTGTGAAATTTGCCTAAGGTGTCATGAACATCCCATTGAGACTCATAATCATCAATGAGTTTTGGCCGACCTCTAAAAGCAAGAAATAACAGAACATGACTGACTTTGATACCATTTATAACAACCCTTGAAAGCGTGCCATGATATTGTCCACTTGTCTCTTGATGGTTTCCCCATCTATTCCGCTTTACTCCCGCGACGCCAGATGGGGGGGGGGGGGGAGACAAAGCTGTCTTATAAGAGGTGGATAACTTTCTAATAGGACGCGTTTTGCTTGGGCGAGTAACTTGACTAGTGAAAACAGAAAGGTAAGTTTATAGATAGACATCCTATCGGGGGCATCATATCACAGTTTGCTTGGTGTGTTATATTATTGTGAATGGCTTGCTCTTCAGGTGCTAGTGACACTTTTTGTTGGTAGCTAAGTTGTTACTGCTCACCATTCTGGCACTGTGGACAACTGCTAATGCTGAGTAATTACTACTAATACTAGTTTATGCTGAAGCTAAGTTTTTAATGACCCTTAAGTGCTACTTAAGCCACTGATGATTAGCTCCTACTGATCTCAGTTACCATTACCAGTCATTAGTTCCCACCCATTATAATTTTTAAGCATCTTTCATCGATAAATCCCCGTCAAGGGCATTGCCCCTTGGACCCCCAGAACCCACCATGATCAAGGACGTTTGATCGCTTAAACTAACAGGTTTCAGATGTTACAAATGAGCATAGTATTAGTCTTGTATTGATAATAGTTACAACTCTAATGTAAATTAACACTTAAATTTTGCCTATACATACCTTTAAACTTTTGAAAATTTTTGGTAGATTAGCTAATTAAGCCGGCTCATGTTGTCATGACACCCTTAAAACTAATAAAAATAAATTAATTAAGTATATAATAATACTATAAATAAATAAATAAATAATATCAATAAAATAAAAAGAGAATGTCTTATCACAATATACTAATATACAATCAATAGAATATAAACTTATATCTTGAAAAAGCATTGCTATCCAAACCACCTACTTATGAAAAAGACACCAAACCCCGTGAAGAAACAATCAAAGTGGATTCGTGTAGTTCTTACCTTGTATGAAGTTGGTACACCAATAATTTTAGATAAGGTCAAGTTTCACCAATATAAAATTTTATATGTTCTTAGTGCCTACGTTTGTAAATATAGTTATATTATTCCGCTAATATAAAGCAATAACATTATTTGTTTTCATTATTCTGTTATAGAAGCCAGAAGGGTGTATATAAATAGTTTTATAATACACATTATTTCTTATGTGGTTTATTTTTAATATAACGAGGTTTTATACACGACACGTTTAGGGCATTTGTAAATCGCCAAATAAAGGAATAACTAAAAAGG
>JBCNJP010000009.1:65239964-65255595 GCA_039602395.1 Deinandra increscens subsp. villosa | reverse complement strand
AACAGGACATATATTAGAATAAATGAATAACATTTTCCACAATCTGTAACGCAAAAGTTAAAGAATCAATATATATAGAAAGGTGTCATATATTGTGAGAAGTTTGGTTTGAATAAGAAAGATAAGAAGAAAACATAGTCATTAGATATTTAATTAAATATATATATAGAAAGGTGTTACATATTGTGAGAAGTTTGATTTGAATAAGAAGGACAAAAAGAATCATAGTCATTAGATCTTTAATTAAATGAAGATTTACAGCCTAAAGTTTGAAAAAAAAACAAAAGAAAATAAAAGATAGAATGACATTTTTAACTTTTTATTAAGTTCTCCCCCATTTTTTAAACCTTCATGACTCTTAGATTATTATTTTTTTTAAATTACATCATAAAAAAAAATTATCTTTAAAACGCGTACAGTGTTGTTATATATAAAATAAATAAATAAATTTACTATTTCGATTGTATCAAAATGTTCAGATCATTGTGAGAAAAAGTTCAGATCATTTTGTCATTGTGTGAAAATATTCAGATTATTATGTGAAAATTTGCAGATCATTGTGTCATATTATGTCAAAAATGTTCAGAACATTATGTCATGTTATGTCAAAATGTTCAGATCATTGTGTCATATGACACCAATGATCTCTAGCTCAATTGGCTAGGGGGAGGTACCCAAGACATTATAAATGGGAGGTCTTGGGTTCAAGTCCCACTTGTATAAAAAATAAATAAACGGGGGTTACATGTTGGGCCAGGGGGTTTTCTCATCTATGGTGAGTTTCCTCCTGATGGGGATTGGAGATGATCCGGTGGGTGGGTAATGTCCCCGTCAGTGATCCAAATTTGCCGTTCAAAAAAAAAAAGTTGTGTCATATGATGTCAAAAATTGAAAAAGTTTTTTTTTTTAATTTTATATATGGCAACCTTATATATAACTTTGACATAATAACACAATGATCTAAACATTTTGACACAATGATACAATGAACTGAACATTTTATGTCAAAAATTGAAAAAGTAATTTTTTTGATTTTATATATAACAACGCTATACGCGTTTTAAAAATAAAAAACACTCGTTTTTATGGTGTATTTAAAAAAAAAACAATGTCATATGTGAAAGTTATGAATATTTAAAAAAAATGGGGGAACTTAATTAAAAGTCAACAAAGATGGCTAACACCAAATTACCCATCATTCCTTTTTTATTAGATTAAGATCCAATGACTGAGATTCCTTCTTATGCTTCTTACCCAAACCAAACTTCTAATTTGAAACTCTCTCTATCTCTCTCTCCCCTCTCTCTCTCTCTCTCTATATATATATATATATATGGTAAGGATCCTACAAAAACTTTTTTTTTGAGAAAACCTAAAAACTAACACTAAAACCTTCATAACTTTTACATACGTCAATATTTTTCTATAAAACTTGCACCAAAAATCTTAAAATTCCATTGTCTTTGATTCTAGAAAAGAAAATGATATTTTGAATTTTTTTATTAGTGCACATGTGCATCATTTTCATTACTACTACACAAAGAGAATTATCATGTGAAAAAAATATTGTTTAAGTTAGAAGCATTTAAAAACACTAAAATATTTATAGAATTAATGATAATTCTACATATGCACTATAACTATTTGTTATAGTACACATGTGTAACACCCCAATATTTCCGTCTAGGTAATTACATATCTTAATATGTTTACCTATGTGCTTTATTATAAATACGTGTTAGAAATGGTAAATAATGAATAAAACACATGCTTGTATGATAAAAGGGTTTAGAAATGATGAGACATGAATGATTACGTCTCGTATACGTGTTTAAATCATGAATACATGCTTATGTGATTAGCTTAAACCATTGATAGGAAAACACGTATAGAAATGCATGTTAATAGTTAATGAAAAAGTAAAAGGGCCAAAAGTGTAATTTAAGCAAAGTTATAAGCCATACAGATATTATACGTGTCTATAATTTTCGTAAGTGTTTTAAGACTTAAAATATAGTAAGGATATGTTCTAACATGATTCGTGGCATAAAATGATGAATATTGCAAAGTTAGAGGGGTAGAAAGTGTAAACTATGTAAAAATATGTATATATATGTATATATATATATATATATATTATTATACATAACCTGATGTAACATCCCAAAATTTGATAAAAATACGTAGCTACTATGAATAATACATGTTATATATGTGTTAGGTAGCTAAACATGATGAAACAGGTAGAAAATGCATGTTTACCCATTACCGGGTGACAAATCGATAAACGATAATATTGCATGAATAATACACGTGTTAATTGATAAAATAAGATAAGGAAATAAAAATAATATGTGTTTTATTTCAAAGATAATTGATATATATGATATTGGCATGAAAAACGTAGGTAAACGTTTATATGATAGGAATGAATGATAACCAGGAGAAAATACCTTTACGTAATTATATTATATCAAATACATGTGTAAAAATATGTTTGAATGGCATGGATGCATGTGAAATATTCATTTGATGAATATATATGTGGAAATACGTGTTAAATAGTTAAACGTGTGAAAATACAAGTTAAATAGTTAACGGAAAAAATAAAAGGGCTAAAAGTGTAATTTATGTAAAGTTATGAATACTTACGGATATTATACGTATATATAACTTTTTTAAGCACCCCGAGGCTTATAATATATTATAAAAATATCGTAAAGTGATTCGGTACATAAAATGATGAATATTGTAAAGTTTGAGGGGCCAAAGGTGTAAATAATGAAATATATATATATATAACTATATACGTATGTATACGTATATCATCGAGAGTGTCCTGAGCCGTAGAAACTTTATTAAACATGTTTTATAATGATTCGGTGCATAAAATATCAGTTTCATAGAAATCTGGGGCTTAAATTGTAAATATAAACTTAAGGGACTAAATCTGTCAATTCACCAAAGATGGCTCGCGTATCACGAGCCCTTCCACCCAACCCGGCGCGATACGCGGTGGCTCCAAGTCGCAGAATCTGCCACGACTTCGACGTGTTGAACAAGTTTGATCCAAATACTCACCCTTAACGTGTCGTTTTTCTTGATTAGTCACCGTAGACACGTAGTAGACCCTCCTGCGCACCTAACAACTATAAATACCGGATCAAATCGTTCGATTATGAGCACCAATTCCTTGATTCTTTCCTCTAAAAAACCCTAGAAAACGCAGAAGCTTCCTCGACCAAATTCTCTCAAACGGTGAAGAGTTAGGATCCGAATTTCTGCAGTCAAGCTTCTCTAGGTATGATCTAAAATAACCTATCTTAGTTTTTGCTAATTTAATTTCTAAGTATACTTTCTAAAACTATGCAAAAAATAGGGTTATTGAGCTTGTTTTGATGAAATCGGGTGATCGAGTGGGAATTAGGGTCTGAATTTTTGTAGGTAATCCTAAAATAATGTATTTTAAGAAAGCCCTAAGTTTTTTTCAGAATTGGAAAAGGTTTGGTAAGGGTTTTCTAAACGGGTAAAAAATTAGGGTTTTCATGTCGTTGTTCTGCCCAAATCAAGTAAACGGTTTTGAATTAAGCCTTGCTATTTTAAAGGATATTATAAAATGTTATAATGGATAATACCTTAAGACGATTTTGAATAAAAATGAGTTTTGCTATAGAAACCAGAAAAAAAGAGAAATTAGGGTTTCTGAATATGGATATTTAATATAAAATAATCGGAAGGGTTTAGGGACTTGAATTTTGGTATTGTAACATGTTTATATATATAATAAGTATATATGAGGTTAAAATGGATAAATGCTAAAGTATTAAAAATACCGAGTTAATCGGATATTAGAAGTTCGTGCGGACCGGAAGGGTAAACGCCTGTACACTGAGGTTTCTGGCATAGCGAGGGTGTCGCATAAATCCCAACTGGGAAATGGCATACCTCCCTGGGCGATCCCGGAGTGAGCGTTTACTTATAGGAATACGCGTCTTCATATTATCATTAAAAAAAAGGATAATTGCCTATAAGGGCATTTTGGTCGTTTTGACCTATTAAAAGGATAATCTTAATAAATATATAATATTAAGATAATAAGAGACGGAAATAAACATAGGGAGTGTTTATTATATGAAACCTTGCGTTAACGCCATACGATACGCAAATTAGGTTAAATCGGGAATCGTTGCAGAAGTTCCGTTCGAGTAACGAGTTAAAGACATAAGGTGAGTTCTATGAGCCCACTCTTTAAATGTTTTAAATGTTATAAATGTTTTCGGGCTGATATACATACAAATGTTATGAAAATATATTCAAATGTTTTATAATTGAGATATTGCTTGTTTTAACTGTTAGAATTGTTAAAAGGTTTTTGATTGATATATACGTGAAAGGTTATGAAAATGATTATTGATGAAATGCTTTACAGTATTAAACTGTTAAATGACTGTTGATTTGAAATATATGTAAAAGGTTATGATAGTGTTTACGGATAAAATATCCTAAACTGTTAAAATGTTGAGTTACTTTAGGAATGATATATAGGGGAAATGTTAAGGAAATGTGTTAAAATGCTTTTTACGTATTTTGTGCCGATACACCTATGTGAAATGTGTTAAGGCCTATAACTATTATAAATGATGATTACCTGTTATAAACTGTTTACGGGAAAGTTATAATAAAAGGGTAATGTAAAGAATGGAACTTTTTATATTAAGTTTGAAATAGAAAATGTGAATGTTTGGTCTAAACTTATGTATTTGAATAAGTGTCGGATAAATATAATCTTATTAGCCTTATTGTGATTGTAAGATGTAATCTATATTGGGATGATTCTATATCATATCCGTTTGTATTTAAGGTGTGGTGGATACGCTGCGGTACTTCCTATATATAAACACCCGTAATACAATAGGAAATGTTATAGAATCAGTCCAGTATAGGTTTCACTGAAGTTTAACAAAACCCATAACATTATATTTATAAAACGCTTAGTTCCATATACAGGTGACGGACTGATGTTGAAAAGGTTATGAGTCCAAATACAAGTGTTATTTAAATGGGCTTTTAAAAAAGGTTGAAAGGATTAAAAATGTTGAAAAGGTTAAAAAGGTTTTAATCTAAGCAGATATTGTCTAGTGAAAAGGGAAAGGTGGTTGTACAATCAGAAGCGGGGAATGACGGTTCTCCAGGGTAGCGACGACTGCTTACTTTGAAAAGGTATTCGGGTGGCGACGGTTGCCCGAGGAACTAACGTGGTTCCAATAGACAATGCTTAGTAGAATGAATGGTTAAATGTTTTGGTATAATTCTGTTATGTCTTATACCTGATAAAGGATAAATGATTAAATGTTTTGGTATGATTCTGTTATGTCTTATACCTGATAAATGATGAATGGTTAAATGTTTTGGTATAATTCTGTTATGTCTTATACCTGATAAAGGATAAATGATTAAATGTTTTGGTATAACTCTGTTATGTTTTATATCTGATAAATGTTTATAAAGAAGGGGTCGTTAGGCCCAAATGTTTGAGGTAAACCTTTCAAGGAAAGGTAAAAGTTTTAAATACTTAGAACTCACCAGCGTAAGCTGACCTTTAAAAGCATGTATGTCAGGTATCAGTGATGTTTAAAGTAGCAAGGGAATGGCTCTAGCAAGGGCAGATTAGATGGGAAGCTATCATTAAAGACTCGGTAGTAGACTGGCATAGCTATAGATAAGATCTAGTTATTAGATTATGTTGTTATCTTCCTTACTGTTGTACTTGTTATATAAATAAATGAAAAGTTTTTAATTTCCGCTGCTTAGTTATCTCTGTTGTACCATGTGTTCATGAGTAAATCCGACACGTGACCCCTCCTAGAGCCAAGACTGGGAGTGGGCGTCTCACCTGAACCCTCGAGAATGTTAGAATTTTGTTTAAAAAGGTTTTAGAACCTAAAATAATAGCTACATTGAAAGATACAAGGGTAATAAGCCTAAAATAAAAGTTAAGGGACTAAAAGTATAAATACTTGAAAGATATAAAACGTATATATACGTATATCATCGAGCATATCCCGAGCCTTAGAAACTTTTATAAATGTACCCTTAAGTGTTTTATAGCATAATATAACAGTCGGTAGAAGTTTGGGGGCTAAAATGCAAATATCAAGGAGTAGGACCATTTCTGTCATTCTTTCAAAGATATCAGGCGTATCGCGAAGGGATGGCATGGGCACGGCGCGATACGCGAGCCGTGTGCGACCAGAATCCGCCCAGATTCGTTGTTCTTCGACTTGCAGGCCAAGTTTTGACAAATTGACCACATGTACGTGTCGATTTTGAAGCTGAATCACTTAGGGACGTGTTAGGATCATGTTGCGCCCCTATTATTATAAATTGAAGCACGAATCCATCATCATAACTCACCAATTTCGAATCAAAACACCTCAAAAACCCTCATTTTTGCCGAGATCTTCAAAGATCGAATTCTCCCGAACGGTGAAGGCTTTGAATCTGAATTTCCACAGTCAAGCTTCTTTTGGTATGATTAACAATAACCTATCTCAGTTTTTGCAAATTCAAAGTATGGTTTTCAAAATTATGTAAGGTTATACGATCTATCTGGTGTGGAACTAGGCCAATATTTTTATTGGAAAATCGGGGGTTTCCAAGTCCACGGCCAAGTACTTATTACTTCTTGGGTTGTAATTGCTATCTTATTAGGTTCAGCCACTCTAACTGTTCGGAACCCACAAACAATTCCGACCGGCGGTCAAAATTTCTTCGAATATGTCCTTGAATTTATTCGAAATGTGAGAAAAACTCAAATTGGAGAAGAACCTTGGGTTCCTTTTATTGGAACTATGTTTCTATTTATTTTTGTTTCTAATTGGTCAGGCGCCCTTTTACCTTGGAAAATCATACAATTACCTCATGGGGAGTTAGCCGCACCCACGAATGATATAAATATGAGCTTGTTTTGTCAAAATCGGGTGATCGGGTGGGAATTAGGGTCTGAATTTTTGTAGGTAATCCTAATTTAATGTGTTTTAAGAAAGCCCTAAGTTTATTTCATAATTGGAAAAGGTTTGGTAAAGGTTTTGTTAATGGGTCAAAATTAGGGTTTTCATAACGTTGTTCTGCCCAAATTGACTAAACGATGTTGAATTAAGCTTTGTTCTTTTAAAGGATATTATAATATGTTATAATGGATAATACCCTAAGTTGGTATGAATAAAAAAATGAGTTTTGATGATAAAACGAGAAATTCATAAAATTAGGGTTTCTAAATATGATTATTTAATATAAAATAATCCGAAGGGTATGGGGACTTGATTTTTGGTATGATAACATGTTTTCATATAATATAAGAATATATGAAATTAAATTGGATAAAAAAAATAAAGTATTTAAAATACCGAGTTAATCGGATATTTAGAAATTCGTGCGGACCGGAAGGGTAGGCGCCTGTACACTGGGGTTTCTGGCAAAGCGAGAGTGTCGCATAAATCCCCGCTGGGAACTGGCATACCTCCCTGGGCGACCCCGGAGTAAGTGTCTACTTATAGGAATGCGCGTCTTCATAATTATCAATAAAAGAAGATAATATGCCTCTAGGGGCATTTTGGTCATTCTGACCCTTAAAAGTGAATAAACTTAATAATTTATATTATTAAGTAAATAAAATGTTATAGTAAACATAAGAAGTGTTTATTATATAAAACCTTGCGTTAACATCATACAATACGCAATTAGGTTAAATTGGAAGATGTAAAGGAGATTCTGACTGAATTAATTGGCTTAAGAGAATAAGGTGAGTTCTATGAGCCCACTTTTAAATGTTTTAATGTTTTCGGACTGATATACATGCAATGATAGATATTCAACTATTTACTTGAAAAATACTTGAGATGCCTTTACTTGTTTTGTGTTGATACTTATAACTGCTTTAAAGTTATTATTACATGTTATTACACTTTTCGGGAAGGTTATAATAAACGGGTATGTAAAGGATGAAACTTTTATATAAAGCTTTGAGAAATAAAAAATGTGAATGTTTGGTCTAAGCCTATGTATGTGAATGAGTGTCGGGTAAATATGATCTTATTAGCCTTGTTGTACAAGACCCATAACATTATATTTATGAAACGCTTATTTCTATATACGGGCGATGGACTGGTGTTGAAAAGATTATGAGTCCAAATACAAGAGTTATTTAAATGGACTTTTGAAAAGGATGAAAAGGTTTAAAAGGTTGAAAAAGTTTCAATCTAAGCGGATATTGTCTAGTGAAAAGGGGAAAGGTGGTTGTACAACTAGAAGCGGGGAATGACGGTTCCCCGGGGTAACGACGGTTACTCTACGAAAGGTTTCGGGTGGCGATGATTGCCTGAGGAGCTAACGTGGTTCCAATAGACAATGCTTAGTAAAAGGGATAAATGGTTAAATGTTTTGGTATAATTCTGTTATGTTTTATACCAAATAAATGTTTAAGGGTTATGTTTTGGTATAATTCTGTTATGTTTTATACCTGATGAATGTTTATAAAAAGGGGGCCGTTAGGCCCAAGCGTTGGAATAAACTTTCGAGAAAAGGTAACTCTTTTAGAAAAACGTAGAACTCACCAACGAAAGCTGATCCTTTAAAATATGTATATCAGGTGACTTTAAGGATCCGAGTATAAAGGGGAAGGCTAAGGTTTGAGGGGTGAGGTGGGCAAGCTGTTCGTGTGAAGCTATAGGGCTGCTGGCATAAGCAATGTATATAGATGCATATCTAAATAATCGTTATCTTTCTTAGTTATAGATAACCGTTTTATCTTACTTGTACTTGGCATTATAAATAAATAAAAGTTTTTAATTTCCGCTGCTTTAATTATCTCTGTTATACCTTGCGTTCATGAGTAAATCCGACACGTGACCCCTTCTAGAGCCAAGTCTGGAAGTGGGCGTCACAACATGTGTAGCATAAAATAAAAAAAAATTTAAAATGTTAAATCTATTTTCATAGTTAAAGATACCACAATTATAAGATTTATGGTGCAATTTCTTTTTTAAAATATTAATGTATACGACACGTATAAAGTGTTTTTATTAGTGTACATGTGCACTAATAAAAAAACACGAAAAGCTAACAAAATTATAATGTATTTGGTGCGATTTTTCGAAAAAAATATTAATGCGTACTATATGAGTTTTATTATTAGTGCACATGTGCACTAATAAAAAAACGACGAGACGTTAAAGATTTTTGAAATTTTTCCAGAATTAAAGAACTCATAATTCTAAGGTTTTTGGTGTAAATTTTAAAAAAAATAAAATTAAACGTATGAAAAAAATTATAAGTGTTTTAGTATTAGTTTTTAGGTTTTCGCAAAAAGATGTGGTTTTTACATTATCTTTACCCTATATATATTGAAAAATTCATTATAGACACCCCCATAAGTGTAGACATGTAGACACATTTTTTTCACCATTAGATCTCTTGATCCAATGGTTGTGATTAATTTCCTTTTTAATTTTTTTCTTTGTTCTCATTATTCAGAAAATCTCACATGTGAAAAAGAGCTAGTTCACATCCAAAACAGTCTACAATGAACCTCACCCTATATATATATATATATATGTATATGTGTGTGTTTGTTTGTGTACATGTACAAGTGTCTGTGCACATGTGTACAAATGCACATGTATACATTTGGACATGTGTTGATGTGCAAAAATCGATCTATAAAAATAACCTAAATTATCCTAGACCTAGACACACTAAATTAAAACCCAATTAACCTCAAACTAGACCGACTCAACAGGCAAGTGAACCTATCAGATGTAGAATAGCTATCGGCAGACCGGGGTCGAACCCTAGAGACACTAAAAGACAAAATTAACTATGAAAAGTAAATTACTGATTAATTGGTGAAAATTGGTTTTTGTTTTGGAGAATTGATTAACTAATTAAATTAACTAAAATTAACTAATTACCTAAACTTACTAAAAATAGAAACTGCTAAAAATGGAAATTACTAAAAATGGAAAGCAAACCACACACTCAAACCGTAAAGACGAAAACCAGATATGACGAGAAATACCACCTAGACCTAGACTCCTGATTAATGCTATCGACTTCTCTTGGCTTATGACAAAATGATGGAACCAGGATCTAACCACACAACCTATCAAAACCCTACGAGCCCCCGAATCACTCTCCGGATGTTACTGATAAGATCTCTAAAGGTTGGAATACGCACACTGGTTAGTTAGTTCACCTTTTAAGTCCGTCCTAACTAGTTATCTTACCGCTCGAACAAATGGTTCACCTTTTAAGTCCGTCCCATCTCAATTACCCTAGCCACCCTCGGATATACCTAAAGCACACCTAGAATAACCGGAGCTACCTCTAATTTCTATGATTAACACGAATAACAAGCAAGCCAACTTCCTAGGACATTTCCTTTTAAGACAACGCACCCCTAGTTCATTAACCAACCCGATTACCCGTTAAACCTGTACCTTTTGAGTCTCCAATCTAGCAGCACATTACAACCAAAGCCACAATTAACAACCAAAACTATAGTCCGGGACGTCTCCTAAACTACTCTTTAGAAACTAACCCTAAAGTCAGAATCTTTAGATAATTTACCCAACCCGAAAGACATTCGAAGGTAAACTAAGTTCCAATTACTAATCACAACTTCGACATGTAACACACATATGCATTAATCACAGAAAATTAGGGGAATTTCAATAAGATAACAAAACCCAATCAATAAATATCATAATAACCAAGAAAAGTCGAATAACATCAATCAATCATCCATACGGTCTAAGTGGTGGTAAAGATTTAGCCTAGCATCATAAACATGTCACAAGAACAGAACATAACAGTAGGAAAATTCATGAACATAATCTGGTCTATGGAAACAATGATTAAATCGAAAGATTAAGAACCCGGGGAAGCTAACGGATGTCGAATGCTTCAATCCTTAGGCTCCAGCGGCTTCAATCTTGTTCTTCTGCTCTGAAAATCGTCTTCAGGGGCTCTGAGATACGGCAAGGCGAAGGTTCTTCGACTGGAAACCCCGCATTGTATTTATAAGTGCGAAATTAGGGTTTTCCGGAAAAATCACCTCCAAGCGTATCGCTTGGAGGCCTTCTGATCAGCAGGCGATACGCCTGGACCCACAAACCGACAAATTAGTCGGGTCAACGTTTAATGAACCGCCTTTGACTTTCCAGCAGCAAGCGTATCGCCTGCAACTCCCTGGGCACCAGGCGATACGCCTGGTGCATGATTTTCAGCATTTTTCTTCTATTTTCTTCTCAATTCTTCTCCGATGCTCGTTTCTCTCGGGAAATGTGCCAAAACTGCAACTTTACTACCAAACACATATTAAGACACTAAGACTCACAATTAACTAAAAACTTAAGAAAAACTACTCAAAAGACTCACAAAATGACTCAAAAACGTAAAGGAAAACCTATGTGTTTTGCAACACATCAAATATCCCCCCACTTAACCTTTTTTCGTCCCCGAAAAAACCTGCAAATGGAATCATAACCTGAGAATTTGGCTTCCAACTTTTTCAATTTCATCAATTTAAATTCTATCAGTCTATTCACATCCCGGTAGCGATTATCGATATTTCGATCCGATTAAACCCAACACTAACCTTTGAGCCCCCAAGGTGTTATAAATTACCGATTACTTTTCAATCTGCCTATGTGTCCCACTCTAGAGATCAAGTTCAACCTAATGCCGATTCATATTCAGTCCGAATGAAGGGTAATAAAGATATAACTTTTTGATTTTTCCCACCCCCTTTTAATCAGATACAAAAATGCCCAAAGAATGATGGAATTAGATGGAACGTGAAGTGCTTGAGCATTTATTTCTAAACTACCATATCGTTTCACCTCTTCTTTTTATTTATATATTTTTTTTCATTTTCTCTCTTTTTTTTCATCATTTTTTTTCCTTCATATATAATTGGTCACTTTTACCTAAAATTACCAACGGACATCATCAGAGGTATTCTTTCACAAGGTCTTACCCCCGAAATCATACATGAGTGTTTTGCCCGCGAGATCCGGAACATCATCAGAGGTACTTACCACGGGATACTATCCTTAGTTCGTACATGAGTAGTTTGCCCCTTCACTCTAATTTATTAACCAATTATTACCTAGTATGCTCATTATGGAGAATGGGGCGCCGTTATTTCTCGGATTTGCTTTCGCAAAAAGATCATAACGTGCCAGGTATTCTAAGGACATAGAAGTATCTAACCTAAAGGGGTTCCTTTCCTCCTAATCCTCAGTTTCAGTATTCCTATCACTCCTAAAATGTGAACCCACCAGCAGACTGATTATTTACATATTTATACAAGTAAACACAATGGGATATTTAATCTTTACTAAGCTAGCTGGGCCTACCAATACATCACTCACCGGTAATGCTTTCAACTGTTAATTACATTTATCATTTAAACACTTAATCAGAAAACCAATCCTCGGGTTTTGCCTATCATCTTCCATCTTAAACTGCAGAATTAATCAGAAACATTTTTCAATTTTTTTTAATTTTTTTGTTGTTTTTGTTTTTTTTTTTTTTTTTTCAAACAAAACTCACACTCTAAACAAACTCACTAAAACTGACTCAACTAACAAGACACGAAACGTAGTCTCCCCATCCCCACACTTGAAACTCACATTGTCCCTAATGTGAACTGAGAAAAGACTTAAAGAAATAAAAATAAATAATAAAAAAAAAACAGAAAAATAAATAAATAAAGACTGAAAAATAAAAGAGAAATAAAAATGGAACAGACTCCCCTGATAGAATCGGCATGAATGAAAAGAAGTCTCGTTCCTCGCCCTCCAATTCGAACGTGAAATCGAAACTCACTAACTCCGGAATTGCATCAAAAGTAATCGTCACGGACGAAAGCGGCGTCTAACAAACCATGTTCTAACAATCACAGCGAACCAAAATCACAGCAGCATATATATATCAAACAAACCACCCAACCGGTTAACCCCGTACAAATTCCCAGATATCAGAATATTAAAATGTTAATACAGACCATGATAATAAAAACAAAAATAAAGAAAAAGTACAAGGATGTGAAATAACCGATCAACTGGCCGCTGCTGCTATCAAAAGTCATCGAACCAACAGCTACTCCTCTCCAGCATCATCATCAGAATCATCAGGCTCATCATCTCCAGCCTCAGGCTCACGGAAGAAATCAGGAACCTCGAACCCCTGAGCAACATACAAACCTCTGATAGCCCTATCCTGCAGATCCATCCGCAACATCATCTCATCCCTAAGCATCTCCAACGTCAATGGCCCAGCTCTCGGCGCCCTAACAGGTCTAGCAACCGGAGGCCTCTCAGCCCTCTGCGGAATCCTCCTCCTCGCAGGGGCTCCAACCTCAACCCATCTCGGGGGATCATCAAACGGGCAAAAACCTGCCTTCCGCATGTCTATCAAAGTATATGGCAATGTCGGCGGACCAGCAGTCAAATGCGAAGGCCTATACCTCTCTAAAACCCCCAGACGCTCAGCTAACCTACCAACGTAAGGACCCAGATCCAACCTCGCCTCCGGCCCACCCTTGCGGGGCCGGGCAACTGACTGAATGAAAACCATAGCGAGGTTGGTCGGGTGTCTCTCCACCAACGACCTCAGACAAAACAAATCTAGCATATTGACCTTATCGGCCCCAGCACGTCTCCCAATCAACGAACACGCAAGAATCCTATGCACATACCTCAGAACTGGATCCCTGATCGCAGAAGCTACTAAACCAGCCGTGTACGGCGCATCAGATATCGTCTCCCAGAACGCTCGCAAGTGACCATCAACAACAAACAAATCCTTGGCCTTCTTGGCCGTCCCCCTCAAACTCCTCCTAAACTCCGATGTGGCGACCTCCTCCTGTGTATAAAAACCTAATGCTACAGCAAACTGGGGCATGCTCATCTCAAACAACTGCCTCCCGAGGGCAAAAGAAACGCAGACCGGAGAATCAAACTCCTTAATATCATATTTCCATGTCGAATGGAACTCCACGGTCAGCTCTCGGTACTGGGGCCCATCACAAGCTAAGACTCTCCTCCATCTCTCATCTAGCATCGCCTCTATCCTGGCTCTAGCAGCCATCCTATCCATCAAATCCCAGTCGAATGTCCGGTGCTGAAGCAGGTCCAGGCGCATAAACGTCTCACAACGCTCACCCTCGTAGGTGCCCTGAAACTGCAGCAAAGTATGATCCTCAAGCCGGCGCTCCTCAACCGGCGGCAGCTCCTCCTCATAATTCGGTAAAACCTCAGCTGCCAAATAAGGAATCCTTGATCTGTGATGAATAACCTTTGTCGTTTTCTGCTTCTTCCTCGAGCCACTACCAGATGCCTCCATACCTGCAAAACAGATTCAACAGTGATATCCAAGCAACAAATAACAATCACAAACTATTTTTTTTTTGATTTTTTTTAATAATAACAATAATAAATAACTGAAAACAACTGAATTAGAATGACTAAAAACAGATTACTTGAAATAAAAAGAAAAAGAAAAACACAAAAATTTCAGAAAAATCGGGCATGACCCGTTCGTTTATCGA
Source organism: Deinandra increscens subsp. villosa (assembly GCA_039602395.1). Taxonomy (NCBI): domain Eukaryota; kingdom Viridiplantae; phylum Streptophyta; class Magnoliopsida; order Asterales; family Asteraceae; genus Deinandra; species Deinandra increscens. The sequence continues at coordinate 65,240,981 of JBCNJP010000009.1, read as the reverse complement.
GCAAAACCAGTTCTTCACAAAACCTGTTAAAAGTGTAGATTCAACCAAACCAACACAAAGAATTCCAGTTTCAACCATCCCGATTCCAATTAAAGAAACATGTCAATATCAAGCAAGCAAAAATGCAGCACAGAATCATGATAATTCCCATCCAACAGCCATCCCCTAAGCACTCTGGACTATCTTGAACTAAAACCAATTCAATAGATATATCAATCAAACAACTTCAACTAATAACAATAAACAGGCCAACCCAAGCTTAACCCAAACCTGACTCCCACCAATCAATCAATGCTAATGAAATCGATTCTGCACATCTCAACTGCCCCTACAAAATATCCAGCCAAAAATCACAGAACTCATGGCACTACACCCAATAAACATCACACCCAAAAAAAAACTAGTGCTAATCAGACCGGTTTTCTTATCAAACACATAAACACATGCAATTTCTAACATAAACTAAACAAAGCATGATCATAATCACACAATCCAGATAAAGAAAACGAAAAAAAAATGTGACAGGGAGAGACGGGAGACGTACCTGGAGTCGCGAATTGCTAAAAAAATTGAGAATGGGTGATCTGTGATGGTGGGTCGAATCTGCAACCCCACCAGCTGCTGCCGGCGGTCGGACAGAGGCGGCGGCTGTGGTGACGGCGGAGGGATGCAGCTTACGGAGGTGGTGGCGTGGAATTAGGGTTACGGTGATGGAGGCGGAGAGCCGGCGGTCAGTGGTGGTGTAGGTGAGGTGGCGGTGGAGGTGGATTCGGCGGGTGGCGACGGCGATGGAGGTGGCGGCGGGTAAAAGGTCGAGGTGGGGGTGGTGGTTGTCGACCGGAGAAGGTGGAGTGGGGGCGATGATGTAGACGGTAGTGGTGGTCGGAGGTGGGGGGAGTGGTGTGAATTGGGAATTAGGGTAAAGTGGGGGAGAAGGGTGGTTTTAACCCGAGATATTTTTTTCTCGGTGGGTTGGCAGCAAGCGTATCGCTTGCTGGTGTTTAAAGTTGTAGGCGA
>JBCNJP010000009.1:65196157-65239464 GCA_039602395.1 Deinandra increscens subsp. villosa | reverse complement strand
GATCATTGAATTGCAAAACCCTCTGAACATCGTCTTCAGTTATAGTAACATCAGTTTGAAAAATTCTGGCATGAATCACTACAGGTGTCACCGAACAATCGACTTGAGCTGATGTCCAAAACATAGTAAGCAGGTCTTTGTAAGGTGTACATTCGTGTGTAGCAGCATAAATACTCTCGATCGTCTCAAAAAATCAAATATCTCTCCAAAGTGAGATCTCCATTTGGCAGAAGCCCCGAGATATGCACAAATATTGTGTTCGTCATTTGTCTTTAACGGTGCCATTTCTGAAACAATCACAAACAACAATTATCATTAAAATCACAAGATATAATCAAAACTGCTTTGAACCGACTCTAGTTTAACTTTAAACGCTCAAACGATGAACTTTGGTAAAAACTTGTCAACGGACCACGTAGCAGACCAAATTAGGCAAACGGACCACATTTGGTACGGAGCGGACTAAATTTGTTGACCACGTACTAGATTGGTCAACGGACCAGATACGGACCATAATCGTTGACCACGTACCAGATTGGTCAACGGACCAGATACGGACCACATTAGGTCACGTACCAATTCTGGTACACCGCGTACCATCTGGTACGGCGGACGAACAGTTCATCCGAAGAGTCTTTTTAAAATTGACACTTAAATCCGTGTTGTTTTTGAAATCGGCCAACAAAGTTTTGATTTACTTCAAAAACCGACCAAGAATATGCCATTTAAACAGATTGAGATAGATGTTAATGCCTTTAACCAACCCGGTTCCAATTTTGCGAAAAACCCGACACTTAAATCTCAAAAATTAAGCAAATTAAAGCATGAAAACCAGATCCAAGACCATGAGAAGATGCGCAACAAATGTACCTACCTGTAGCAACAAAAATCTCGAGCAAAGGTTCGTTATACAATGAGAAATCAAGAAAAAACACACAAAGGCGATTTTAGGGTTTTCAGAGTGGTTCAGAGATGGTACGCTGTAAATGCAAGAAACGTACCAGATGCCCCTTTTATACCCCAGGTGGTTCGGCCCAACGTACCATATGGTACGCGGCGTACCACCTACTGAACCAAATTTTGGTTCAAAACCAATTTTCAATTTTAACCCTTATCTTTCCGATTTATCAATTTTAATCAGTAAAAGCACAATTTTCCAGTTTCTCCCTTTTTAATGAAGATGAGCTGATGTAAATGTCGATTGTGGTTCATTCAACAAAAATTTGCCGTTTCTGTATTCAGTTGATAAAAAACACTAAATTCTTTTTTATTTTTTGAACTTATGCTAAAACACACCTAAAATCTTTTTGAAATTTTCTGGAATGACTAATCAACAGAAATAAGAATTTTAAATGCAATAATTTATATTTTTGTGAGAAAGATCGCAACATGAGAGCATACCAGTGAGATGCACTTAACACATTTCAATTTCAATCTAATCAGCATGCAAGCCAAGTAGTCCACGAATACAACATTTTCATGTTTATTTCAGTCACATCAAATCAATTTTTACTGCTTTCTGATATGAATTAGGTATATTTATCAAGCATAGAAATCATGGTACCCACAAATTCAAGTAACTGAGAATCTGATTTATTATATTTTGACTTTTCTTTGTCCGTTATTCATCAACGAATATTTACAGATATAAGTCGTTCATAGGGTTTCATGCAAAAGAAAGCAGAACCCTAAACAAACAACAATCAGGTCGGCCTTGTGAGCACACAGAGAAAGTCCGGTTGTTTAGGAAAATAAGAAAGCAAAAAAAGTTGAAATTGTATAACTCAACAACAATCAGGTCGGTACTCCCGTACACGCAGAGAAAATCCGATGAGTTATACGAAACACTAAGAAAAATAAAGCAGAACGTCAAACGAACAACAATCAGGTCGATCTTTCGATACGCAGAGAAAGTCCGATCGTTTGACAAAATAAAGAAAATAAAACAAGTTTAAATCTTTCAAAAGAACACATGCATACACTAGAACACTTATTTATTCTATTTTTCCCTTTTTCATCTTTTATCAAGATTACCCAATCACAAGAATCATGTTACACCACAGATTTCAAGCAAGCGTTATGTTTATATCATACTGACAAGTATCAGATATTGATTGACACATTCAATGAAACACACGAGAACCTACAGCGTTTCAATCTATTTTATCCATGGTCAGTAACATTCGCCGATGTTCTATCATTTCTCACGAGGTTGGATCACATTTCTCATTTTTTATTTTTCCATTTTTTTATGCTTTTTCATATTAGAATACAAGAAAACACTATTTTTGTATTTTTCCATATCTCCCCTAAAAAGCAAAAAATAACCAAAAACATCAAAAGAAAATAAAAATGATCAACTGAAACAGTTTACTTGGCATTCAACCGAGTAACCCCATTGATTTGAAATAAAAATTTAAAGCGAGTTTTGTCAAAAGCTTTAGTGAACAAATCAGCTCGTTGAAAATCCGTGTGAATTTTCTGCAAATCAATTAGTTTCTTCTCATAAAAATTACGAATAAACTGATATCTGATGTCAATGTGTTTTGTTTTTGAATGTTGAACAGGGTTTTTTGTGATAGAAATAGCAGCTGAGTTATCAATGAAAATGGGAGTAGTGAGAAAATTCAAACCATAGTCGCGTAACTGCTGTTGAATCCACAAAACTTGTGAACAACAACTTGAAGCAGCCACATACTCCGCCCCAGCAGTAGATGTTGCAACCGAAGTTTGTTTCTTACATTGCCAGGACACTAATCTCTCCCCCAAAAACTGACATCCAGCGGTGGTGGACTTGAAATTGATTTTACATCCGCCATAATCTGAGTCAGAATAAGATGATAACTCAAACTTATCATCATTAGGGTACCAGATACCAAGATCCGGATTACCCTTCAAATAAGCAAAGATCCGTTTTACTGCTACCATATGTGAAACCTTGGGAGCTGCCTGGTACCTAGCACACAAGCACATAACAAACATTATATCAGGACGAGATGTAGTTAAGTACATAAGGGAACCTATCATTGCACGAAACAATGTCGGATCAACATTGTCCCCAGACTCATCTGGTTCAAGACCATGTGAAACCTGGATAGGTGTACTCGGGATCCGGACATCTTCAATTTTAAAGCGAGCCAAAATATCGGACACATATTTTGTTTGATGCAAAAATATGCCTTTGGCAGCGTTGATTAACTTGAAGACCCAGAAAGAAACCCATCTCCCCCATCGAACTCATCTCGAACTTCGTTTGCATGACACGCTCAAATTCCTTGCATAAGCTGTCATTTGTGCTTCCAAAAATAATATCATCTACATAAACTTGGACCAGCAGCAAATCCTTCCCAAATTTCTTTGAAAATAGAGTACAATCCACCTTGCCACGTTTAAATCCATTGTCCAGAAGGTGTGTAGAAAGAGTCTCATACCAAGCCCTTGGAGCTTGATGAACACCATATAAAGCCTTGTCTAGCTTATACACCCGTTCAGGAAACTCTGGATCATAAAAACCAGGCGGTTGCTTCACATAAACTTCTTCACGAATTTTCCCATTCAAAAATGCACTTTTAACATCCATCTAATATACTTTGAAACCATGATGTGCCGCGAAAGCTAGAAAGATCCTAATAGCCTCAATTCTTGCTACAGAAGCATATACTTCATTGAAATCAATGCCTTCGATCTGAGAGAAACCTTGAACCACTAACCGCGCCTTATTTCTGACGATGATACCATGATCGTCCTTCTTGCACTTGAATACCCATTTCGTCCCACAAGGTTCTTTAGAATTAGCAGGTAAATCCACAAGATGCCAAACTCCCAATTTTTTAAATTGCTGCAATTCTTCCTGCATCGCTTCTACCTAAGAAGCATCTTCCAACGCATGATTAACATTGGTAGGTTCAACTTGAGACAGAAAACATGAGTGAAATACTTCATTCTGAGCACCTGAATCCCTAATTTTAGCAATTAATGCATCAACAGAATCAGCCAATTGATGCCGTGTGCGCACCCCAAAATTCGGATCTCCAATTATATTCTCCTGAGAATGTATATTATGAATCCGAAGCGTAGCTGAATCAGGAACTTGAATATTGTATGCAAGAGTATTTAAAGTTGCATGTGCATCCTCTGAGCTTGAAAGATCACAAATAGGTAAAGAAACCGGCACTGAAGAACTTGTACTTGGTAGAGTAATTGGATCATCAACCGGTGTTGATTCAGCTTCATGAAACGTACTCTCATCATCATCAGACGAACTGAATTTCACTTGGAGTCTTTGAACACCTCTTTTAGAGTTTCATCTTTGCAAAGAAAACTTGCAAAGGAAACTGAGTTTTTAAAATTCTCAAGTTGTCTTTTAAGATCCAGAATTTCAATGTTCAATTCAGAAGTCTTAGCATTAGCTTCTGAAACTTCTTTTCACAAAAGATGTAGTCTTCAGTTTTGTTGTTTAATTCAATTTTGGTGCTCAAAGTTGAAGCATGTTCGCTTTTCAGTTCAGCCTTAACGGCCTCCCACCTTTGTTTATATATTTTTGTGTTCTCCTCTACTAACATGTATTTATCATGATACATAACTTTCTCATCAGAAAGTTCTTTCAATTTATTAGCAGAGGTCATGCAATGTTCGCAAGGTTTAGAGTCAACCTGAATGTTAGCCATAAACGCTTGCTGGCCTTCAGCAAAGAAGTCTTCACCTGGAAGTTCAGGATCATCTTCAAGTTTCACATCTCTTTCTTCAGTACACAGCAAGGCAGACTCATCAGGATAATATGCTCCCTAGTCATAGCCTTCTCCAGTTTGAGAAACCAAAGCTTTAGAATCTTGATTCGAAGCATTTGCATTTGAACTTGATGGAGTAGAATTTCTTCCTGATACTTTTGAACTCTGAGCTGCATACTTCTGAAATAATTTTGAAGTTTCTTGCTTCTTTGCATACTTGCATTCCTTTACGAAATGACCATAATTCTGACAATTATAGCAACGAACTTTGGATTTTTCGAATCCAAGTTTTCCTTTCGGATTTAAATCTTTACGACCTGTTCTTTGCATAAACTTTTTTCCCCTTCTGACGAGCATAGCCATTGACCAGTTGATATCCATGAGTTCTAAGTCATCAGGGTCGATTTTCTCATAATCTTCATCTGTGAGCTCAGCACTAGTCAATTTTCCTGCTACCACTCCATCATATGAAGAAACCATTGCAAAAAATAGTGCCATAAAATCATTTGTAGTCTTAACTGAAAATGCACTCTGATTGGATGGAGGAGCAGAGGAGGATTGATTCGAATAAATTGGATACGTCACTGCAGCTTTGTTAGTATAGCTTTCACTTGAAGAATCCTGAGACATACTCGCATGACCACTTGAAGTATTCTCCACATAAAATGCAGTAGTCGGTGGATTTGAACTAGCTTTTGCCTTTGCATGCATGGTTAAAGCATTATCACCAAAATACACATCGGGATTCTGAACTTGAGCTGGTTGAGTTTTAGCACGCATCATATCTAATTCCCGAGCTAGCAAGTTCCTTGTAAGATCATCAAATGAAATATCATCAAATCCCTTATCATGTGTTAATAACAGGATATAACCTTCCCTTTGCTGGTAGAGCATCTAACAACTTCTCCTTCAATTCTCCAGCCTCCTTCTTCACTCCAACAATGTTAAGCTCACTAACCAAATGTGATAGTCTTGAAATGAGATCATTTATGGTTTCATTTGAAACGTGGCAGAAATTATCAAACTCCTTCAACAACACTTTTTTCTTGCTTTTCTTGTATTGAGCATTGCCTTCACATCTATGACACAATGCATCCCATAAATCTTTTGATGTCGTATGCATCTTGAACTGATGTAATTTTTTTTTTTGGTAAATCCATTGATAAATTTGAATAAGCTTTCTTCTCCAATTTGAAAGATTCTTTCTCAGGATCGTTCATCTTGTTATGTGGCTTAACTTGACCAACAAATTCACCAGTTGTAAACTTTGGAACTTGATAACCATCCAACATTGGAGTCCAAATAGTAACATCCGTCACACCAATATATGATTCATATCGAGTTTTCCAATTATGGAAATCTTCAAATTTCATCAATTTAGGAACTTTGTTTGTAGTTCCTATCTCATTATCGTAATTCAGTAAAGCTTGAACTGTCGTAGACATTGCTGCAAAAGCTTGTAACGGATCCATATTGTTTTTCTCAAAAACTAATCTGGCGTACCAGAATGTCGATCCCCGTACCAACTATAAGCTCAACATACCAAAATTACCCCCGCACCAAACACGGACCAGAAAGACACGCACGTACCACTAACGGACCACTTTACCAACGTACCAAAGTGTTAAACGTACCAGGCTGGTACGGCGTAACTGCTACGGACCAGTTAATAACCGTCACGGACCAAAATAAGAAGATTGCCTTTCGGACCACTTGCCACGTACCAAACTCCCAATGAAGATTGTTGTACGGACCAACAGCGTACCACTTTGTTCTTGAGCCGGACCAACAGCATACCAACCAAAAAAATCGATTAATTTTCGAAATTTCTGGTTTTCCGAATGTACACTAGATGCAGAACTCAACGTAGACACTCACGGATCATTTTGGACATAAAATTCGTATAGATTAGAGGTGAAACAGAGAAGAAATGACGAAATTTCAACCAAAAAAGTTGTTTCTCTCTCTAGAAACACAAAACCGATCACAGATCACAGCAAAAGAGCAAACTCGCTCTGATACCACTTGTAAATCACATATGAGGATCTTACTAATGCATGATTGTAATCGAATTCAGAACACACGAGGTAAATAATGACTCTTTGACTGATCACAAGCTCGATTACAAAGAGAGAGAATACAGAGAGTAAACACTGTAGAAAACACACAGTTAAGCACTCAACCCTCACAACTGCCCTCTAACACACGAGCTAAACATATTTATAGCAGACTGCCCGGCGTACCAATTAACCAACGTACCAGATGGTCCGTTGCTACGTACCACCTGGTCCGCAACTGGTACGCTGGGGACAGAATATACAAAACGATCTATACAGTTAGACAAAATACCTAGACCTAACACTAGACATCATAATATGTTCTAAAAGACATTGTTTTAGACATATGTAACATTTCTTTTACACATTGTAACACTTGTATTTTAATTTTTTTTTTCTAAAATATGTGTTTATTCTATTTTTAATTGTATTTTTAGATTTTTTATTTTTCATATCTTTTACTTTTATTATATATTTTTTAATTTTCCCATATTTTTAATAGTTTAATTTTTGATATTTTTTTTTTATTTATTTTTTTCTTTTTTTTAAATTATTTTTGTTTTCTTTCTTTTTTCTTTTTTTGGTTCTTTCTGTTTTTTTTATTTTTTTTAAATATTTTTCATTTTTTTTTAATTTTAATTTTTTGATTTTAATTTTTTTATTTCCCCTTTTTTATGTTTTCTATATATGGTTTTATTTTTTATGTAATAAAAGTAAAGGAAAAAAAATATATGGCTTATTATGGTTTTCAAAAGTTCTTAAAATCATATAGGTTGTGAAACTATTAATAACCCTTGATTGGAGCAATAACCAAATAACAAATTTGAACCACAAAAAAGATGAAAAGTGTCCCCTTATGTCTCTTTCCAGAGAGGGTATTATAGTCATTTAACCCAACAAAAAAATACCTCCTCATTTTTAAAACGGCTATAACTTTTTTATCCGATGTCAGTTTTTTATAAATAAAATATTGTTGAACTCGTCGCATTTTTATCTTTAATTTAGATGTGGTACTGACTTTTTTAACATTTTTATCTAAACGTCCGTACTAACATGTAATGTTACTTAAAGTAGCACTGATGCCTTTTTGGATAGCACTGGTGACTTTTTCTGTAGCATTGATATAATACGAACGTCTAAAAAATAACCTTAAAAAAAAGTTGGGACCACGTCCGAATTAAAGATAAAAAATCGACAAGTCCAATGGTATAATTTTAATAAAAAACCGACTTCGGATAAAAAAGTTATAGGCGTTTTAAAAAATGAGGGGGTAGTTTTTTCTTTTGGGGAAAATACCAGTTATAGTCTTCCTGTTATAAAAAAGAAGAAAACAAATCAGGGCCACGTGACACTCATCCATGGCACCTGCCTTTTCATCAATCCACTAAATTTTAGTTATATGATTACTAGTTTTTTATTCCCGTGTGTTACACGGCTAAGGTTTTCTTAAAAAAAGTTATAAATACAATCCTAATCTACTTTGGTAAATTTTTAAAAATTATACGACAATTATGTATTTTCATAATTATATAAAAATGTGTTAGTAAATTGTAATTATAGAAATAATTATTTTATATTGTATATATATGATATTAAAAGTAATATATTTTATTGCATATACTTTAATATTTATAATATAGTGCTTATAATATTTTATTCAAAATAATATTTTAATATTATATACACAATATAAAATATTTTATTTGATTACAATTAAAGTATAATATTATCAAATTAAAATAGAATAAAATATTTTATATTGTATATACAATATTAAAATATTATTTTAAATAAAATATTATAAGTATCATATTAAAATATTATATTATATGCAATAAAATATATTATTTTGAATTTAAAAATGTATTAAAAGAGATATTTAAAATTGATATTGGAAAGATATTTATAAATATTTGTTTTAATTTTGGGTCAAAAGTGGTCATGATTTTAGCCAAAAGTGACTAAACAAACTTTTTATTTATTATATAGTATGGATTTCAAAAAGATTGGGTTAATTTTGATTGCTTCCCCTATATATATATATATATATATATATATATATATATATATATATATATAGGGTTAGGTTCATTGTAGACCCCTTAAAAAATGTAGACCCATAGACCCCATTTTTAACCATCCGATCTTCCATCCACGTTTGTTTTAGATTAGGGGTACGATGGTCCACAAATTAAAACATGATCCCCTTAACTGATGAAGATCCTTTTTTAGACTCACCCTTCAATGACGATCGGAACTACGAAACCCGATAATCGCATCGACTAAATCCGCCATTAAACCTACAACATCAGATTCACCTGAGTCCGCATCAGATTCATCCGAGTCCGATGGCGATTCACCTCCCAAAAATTTGTCCGTCGTTGATCCCGATTCACCGATTCTAATCTAGATTCGAAATTAGTAAAAAAGTCGGTGTCTAAGCTCAACGCCACCTCCTCAAGCTAGTTTTGGCTCCTTTATCTTTAATTCTTGTAAGTTTTAGCACTCATGTTCCGTTTCAATTATTTGGCATTAGATAATTTCAAGTTTTTTTTCCTTATATTCATCAATTTTTTTTACCGTATTAATTCTAAAAGGTAATCAATGATGAGAATAAACTTGTAGTTTTTTTTTATAGGAATATGAAAATTATTGCTATGAACGGAAAGGGGATCACAGAATCATGTGTGGTTAAATCCAAAGAAACATCAAGCTGCTTGTGCCCTATGTTTGTTGGGGGTCTCATGTGTGCTCTTTTCATTCAAAAACCTGTTAAATCGAACTGAAATTGCAGATGAAATTATTTCGCATATTAGTGAGTTTTAAACTCGACAATGAGTTTTAATGAGTTTTAAAACCGCTAAGTTCTGTTTTGAAAATATACATTTATAGGTAACTAGTTCGCAATAAGTTAAAACTCACCAAGTTTTATTATTGAGTTTTATAAGTCACTGAGTTATATAAAACTCACCTTCAGTTAAAACTCACTGACTTTTATTAGTGAGTTTTATAAGACTGAGTTATATAAAACTCACATTCAGTTAAAACTCACTGAGTTTTATTAGTGAGTTCTATAAGTCACTGAGTTATATAAAACTCACCTTCAGTTAAAACTCACTGAGTTTTATAGTCACTAAGTTTAAAACTCACCTTCAATTCAAACTCAGTGAGTTATAAAACCCAGTTAAAACTCAATGAGTTATACTCTGTTAAAACTCAGTAAGTTATAAAACTCACTTTTAAATGTTGAGGCACTGCCAAAACTATAACCGATGAACTAAGAACAAAGACTTGGAGTGTTTTCATATGTTCTAAGTTTATAATCACATGCTTTGGAGTATTAAACTTGATAAACACCTATGAACACGTGTATTAACTTATGTATAGTTTTGATTTTAATTAAAACTCACTGAGTTGTGACTTTTATTAAGATTAAAATGAGATTTCTCTTTTAAAAAATTAGTGAGTTTTAATTACTAATTACATTAACTGACTTGGGTTTTAAAACTCAGTGAGTTTTAATTATATTAACAGACTAATGAACTTATTTTTTGAATAAAATGATCTACGAGGTTGTTGTATGCACTCAAATTATGTATGACAAAACAAAAAACTGAAAATTTATACTTTTAAAACTAACTTTTGAGTTTAAAACTCTTTGCAAATTATAAAACTCTCCGTTTAGTTTTAAACTCACTGTTGAGTTTTATAATCTAACTATAGTGTTTAAAACTCGGTGTTGAGTATAAAACTCACTTCAAATTACAAAACTCACTTTATATAACTTGAAGCAAAATTTGATTCCTACATTGGAATCAGGAGACACCTAATTGTGGTATGTTAGTTTCTCTACGTTCTTAGCTATAGTTCTATAATCTTAACTAAAACTGTTCAGTTAATACTTGTATTCACTTCAGAAATTGAATGTATCTCTCTTGATCTATGTTAGTACATATAGTTATGCTTAATATTGTCCTCCAATGTTATAGGTTTTTCTTTATTTACACATCTATTACATTACTGTTTTGCTTATGCATGGCCAAGTTCTAGACAGTAGTATTAGGATTCATGTTTTCACCCCCTTTCTTATACATATAGCTATGCTATGCTTAATATTATCCTCCAATGTTTGTTTGCTAAATTACTAACTTTGATTTGAAACACCACAACAATGCCATCTCTGAGATCCAAAAAGTTCAAACGCTGCCTATTGCTGGTGATGACACACCAATCAAGGTTCAGCTGATAAGAAGGTGGACGCCACACGCATGCCCAAATGACATATCCAAGAAGGAGCATTTCTTCAACCATCATGGCTATCTATTTAATTAATTTTACCATTATTTTGTATTTAATTTTATTTTTTCCGTACCCTCGGACAAAAAAGAGATCCGGATGTACTCACGCTCTTAAATTTGTTCTAATAAATTTTTGTTTGTGTACCAAAGAATTCTGATGCTTTCATAGCTGTAACCACAATCACTGAAGGAAATAGAATGTTGCCTCGTTTTTTTTTTCTATTAACTCTTTCTAGTATAAGACTCACTGCAATTTAAAATCAATTGTGTATAAGACACACTGAAATAAAACTCTTTAAACCTCAATTATGTTTAACCAAATGTCTTAAACCTGATGATTTAATATATTGTGCTTTTTCTTGAACAAAAAATCAATAAAATTATAAAAACTCACTACAAGCTTACTCACATGATTTCTAAATCTCGTTCGAAAGTTCTAAAAAAGGTTATAATTGTTGATTTGTTAAAATTTAGTTTGAATTAGACTCATCTAGTAATTAAAATTCATTGTCTAATACACATAATCATAAAAGCTACCAAAAGACAAGTTAATAACACATAAACAAGAAATCCAATATTGAATCACTCTCCAATAAAAACAATAAAAAAACTCACTGTTTAATCCAGGATTTAAGCGTATATAATATTTGTTCATACTAAAACTCATTATAATTGGTTAAAGTTATGTAACCAAATAAAAACAATGAACTCATAGTAAAATAAATATTCTTTTAACTTCATCTTCTTGACTTCTTCCCAATGTTCTTCAACTTCATCTTCTATCTCTCTCTTGTACTTCAACTTCTTTATTTTATACTTCAACTTTATAATCTTCTTCAACTAATTCACCTTATACATCAGATACCTTTTTTGAAAGAAACTCACTGCAATTTATGTATAAGACTCACTGTTGAGTTTAAAGACATTGAGTTTTAAGACTCACCATAGAATAAAACTCACTGAAAGACAAAATTAAAGGAATTACATTGAGTTTAAACAACTACATTAACCAAATTTTATGTATAACACTTTTCTTTAGAACTCACTGCAAATTGTAAAACTCGCTATTTTTAAAACTCATTGTTTTTTAAAACTCACTAGTATGTTTAAAAATAGTGAACTCAACTTAAAACTCACTGAAAATAGATTTAACATAATATTGGACAAAACTATGACCATGAGTTGAATATATAAATACCCTCAAAACACTGGCAAGATACATAGTTGTTTTGTAGTCAGGAAGTGTTATCATTATTATGCAACTAATCACAAACTTACCCTTCTACAAGCAAGCTAAACTTGTCCTACTGTTTTTTGCATATAATAACCCGTTCAATGGTACCAATGCCCTGCAAATAAAAATTACAGTTACAATTATTTTAGCAGTTCCAAACGAGAATTGAAATTCAAGATACGAAGCCATTAGTTGGCAACGAGTCAACATTGTCAGGTTAAGAAACTACTCTTTGATACTAGTCAATAGGCATAATGTTAGGTAAAGACATTACTAATATGCTAGTACCCAAATCTAGATTAAAAATTAGAAAAGAAACCAAGTTAGCTTGTCATGACGTTCTGTACAAATATGACATGCTACAAATGCCAACTATCGTACCAACGCAAAAGAATGCAACATAATAATAGTTTTAATCAAATATATATAACTCATATAAGTGCACACTTGAGTTTTAAACTCATTTAAAAGTAGTGAACTTTGATTCAAATTAAAACTCAGTGCAAAGTCACTTGGGTTATAAAACTCATTTAAAAGTAGTTTTATACGGAAAATTAAACATGAAAAAATTGTTTCTGTTTTTTATTACTAGTTTATATATAAAAACTCAATGTAATAAAACAATGGACCACTAAGTAATATAAAAATAAAACAACAGCAAGATCATATGAAGTCATGGCAACCAAAAGAACCCAAGTGGTCCATTCAGGGAGCATTGTGAACCAATAAGCAATCAAAATCCCAATAATCACCATATAAGATTGAGTCACAAATATGAGAAATTTCGACAAGAAAACTGCGAAAACCAACGATTGCAAAATTGAGCAGCAACAACACATAAGTAAAACAATCCATTACAATTGTAAAGACTTGAATTAAGAAAATGCATCTCTCTCCACCCATAAACCCTTACGCAAGGAAAGAAGAGAAACACATGTAATATTTCAAGAACTTTGTCGGCTGAAGTAGAATAGGAGTACCAACAAAAAACTGACAACAGTCACAACAGCAATAAACACAAGTGAGATCAAGTGAACTCGATGTATTAAAACTCACTGCAAATAGGGTTCAAATTAAAACTCACTAAAAAGTCACTTGGGTCTTCAAATTCATTTAAGACATTATAAATAAATGATGGTTTATAAAATTAAATTTAAGGAAATATGTTAAAAGTCACTCAAACTGTTTTTTGATACATAAAACTCACTGAGTTTCAACTTTGAAGTGAGTACGCACTAGTAAGTTTAAAATTTAAGCAATCAAGTTAAAACTCACTGAGTTTCAAGAAAAATCACATAAGCAACTAAAAACTCACTAGAAACTCAAGTTAAAATTCTTATTTCTGATCATAATGTAGATTAGGCAAAGTGTAATTGTACCAGATTTATGAAAAATCACATAAGCATCCATCAGTATCATATTTTTTAGCTTTCACTACCTATGGTAACTCACAAAAAATCACATAAGCATAATTATAACGAAGATTCAAGAAAAATCACATAAACATTATTCAACCATATTCAAGAAAAATCACATAAACGAATTGCATCTTCATTATTTTAACTTCCTATGATTTTAAAACGAATTGTACCTTCAAATTTGAAATTACAGATTTGGCTTTTGGGGACACAAGATGAAGATTTCAAACAGAAAATTAAAACAATTACTGAATATAAGATTTCGAACAGATCTGTGATTTATTTTTATGCGATGTAATAGAACCAATAGAGGAAGACGACAGAGAACGATTGAACTAGATGAGTCATGCATTTATATGTGGAATTGATCATAAACCTAAAAAGAAACAACTCAGTAACTCACTGAGAATCTGAGTCATGAATTTCAAACATTAATAGCTAGGTTACATACAATAGAATCGAAAACCCTAAAAAGGATTGTTCCATCAAAATCAAAGAACAAAACCCCTAAATACCGAAAATTAAAACTTACTGAGAATGAATTGAGAAACACCGATGACGAAGAGGAATTTCTGATCTGAATGCCTCAGTGTTGTCATCGACGATGAGGAATCTAGATGGAGATCGAAGATGAATTTCAGAGAAATAATGAGAAACATCGATGTAGATGATGGCACAATTTATGATATAAACATAAAATGCGAAAAAGACCTTACAGCCCCTCCTCGTAATTTCCTTCAAAATCTCATTAAAATTCAACAATCAATCTCATCCGTGAGATTAAAAGATCTAATGGTTAAAAATGGGGTCTACGGGTCTACACTTTTTAAGGGGGTCTACAATGAACTTTTCAATATATATATATATATATATATATATATATATATATAACCAATCATTCAATATTAGCTAACAAAAAATTAAGAAGAAAAAATGTGGAGGATAATAGACATACCGTCATACATTTTGAAGAGAATTCGTGGAATATACAAAAAATAATAAATGGACTCAAACACGTCTTTGTCTTAAGAAACTCTGAACGGTAAACTCTAAACTGTAAGCAGAATAAATCAGTTCAACCCATAAATTATTATAATTCTTGTCAATAATATAATTTTTAGTGTATAAAATATGAAACATTAATAAAATTATGTGTCCAAATAAAAAGGAGTAAAATATCAGTAGAAAGTTTTGTATAAAAAACATAGTTATGTGACTAAAATGAGAAAATTTAAAAGTATATATTGTAGGTCAATAAGACATTTATATAAAAAAGAAAGGTGGTCAAAATAAAAAATCTAAAAGAATGTGTTCAATAGAGATCTTTATATAAAAAGGAAAGTTATATGACTGAAAAAAAAACCGTTAACTTATGAGTTCAATAGACCCTTAAATAAAAAAAATAAAAAACAAACTTAAAGGCTAAAAAAAAAAAACTACTGTTCTTGTCCTTCAAATGTAAATTTATATATAGGTAAACTTATATTCTTATTTGTGATAAAACACCGAGACAAACTTAATTATTAATAACTAGTTTTATAGCAGTTTTAATCAGGATCGTGTAATTAAATGAAAACATATTTAGTTTGAATTATATAGAAGATGTGTATGTTTAAAGTCATTAAAAATTCATAGTAGATAACAAGTAGCCAAACTATACCAGCACATCACGTTTAACTTATGAGTAAAAAATTGGTACTTCATTAAGATTACCCATTAAATGTTCATGATTTTATTTATTCTTCAGCCAAATTACTTGCCGTAAGTTTGATCAGAGTTGAGGTCATTTGAAAAGATGGTTTCCAACTTTATTTTGTTTCAGTTTTCAATCATCATTCCTTATGAGTTATGCCCTATGGTAGACCGTTGCTTTTGGAATGATTGCATATCAAAATCCTCAAGCCCAAATGAACGTCCATAGTTTTTACATCACCATCTATGCAAAGCAATTATTAAAGGAGAATATAGACATATAGTAAATAAATGCTAGAAATGTGGCTAGAACTTGCATATGGATAAAATAATCCAATGCTCTCAATAAAAAGGTGGTTACAGAACCGTTAGCTTTTTCATGTTGTCCTCTCAAAAAGATAAAAGTAACTTTTTATTTAACAGCGAATTCATTAATAAAACGGGAAAGCCGGAAAGCAAGGAGCTAAAACCGGCCCCCGACACGGGCACTTACATCAGAAAAGAAAGTAACACCATTCTTCCCAACCCACTCCCCACCCTTTAGCTTTACAATTTATTCTGAAAAAACTCAACGATTTAATATCGGACACAATCTCATCCACTTTGGCTCTCCTTCCATTGAAAACAAGGTAGTTCCTCCACTTTCAAATACACTAAGTAGTAGTTCTGAACACCACATCCAATACAACCAACCTGCTCTTACCCATCTGCCCGTGGGGAATGGGAATAAGTAAATCCTTGACATCAAAGAAAAACCCCCGCTCCATCCTACACCATTGAGAAATGACCGCCCAAATAGTCGAAGCTTGCCCACAGCCTGTAAATAAGTGGACCTCCGATTCCTCTCCTTCATAACAAACTGGACAGGAAGCCGAAGCCAATCCCACCCCTCTACTGATCAGGCCCAGTTTACTAGGAAGACCGCCTAGCAGCAGCCTCCAGAAAAAAACATTCACCTTGGGCGGGACCAGCGTGCTCCAAGGAACCGAACAGCTATTCCCAGAAAAGTTTAACCCAGTAAGGATCTTACTTAGCCCCTTAACCGAAAACACACCCGACGAGTCACCATTCCAAGACCAGCCCGCCTCCCCATTAGACAAAAGATTCTCAATAACCACCCCTTTAGTTCGCAGGACCTTCTGAGTTCTAACGATCGCAGCCCAGACCCCCGCCACCCCACTTTTACAAGGGATAATGCCATGTTCCGAGGAACCCCCATGAGACCCGATAATCACTTTCCTCCACAGGGCCTTAGGTTCCTTAATAAAACGCCATGCCCACTTCGCCATGAACGACAAGTTCTTGAGCTCTAACGAGGTAAGCCCCAACCCCCCTTTATCAATAGGAGCCATGATCACATCTTTGCTCACCCAGTGAATTTTCCTCCTATTTTGCTTCCCACCCCACAGAAAATTTAAACGAATACTTTTCAAGCCTGTGCAACACCTTTCTTAGGAGCTTTGAACAGTGAGAAGTAGTACATAGGAAGACTTTCCAGGACAGACTTTACCAAGACCAAACGACCCCCATAGACAATCTATCCGCTTTCCAATTCGATAGCCTGGAAGTGAAGGTGTCTATAATCGGTTTCCAACTCGCAACCAGGTTCATGTTGCAGCCCACAGAAAGGCCTAAATGCATGAAAGGAAAGCTCCCCCCATTGCACTTCAGAATCGACGCATACTCCATCAGCTCCATATTATCACAGTTGACTCCATACAGGGAGCATTTTTTCAAATTAACCTTTAACCCCGACACCAAGAAGAACGCCCTCAAAAGTCTTGACAGATTAGCCACATTCAACTTAGACCACAACCTAATAACTAGGGCATCATCGGCGAACAGCAAGCTAGAAATGACCGGCCCACCATTCGGAATGGGAAACCCGTTAAAGGCACCCACTTGACATGCTCTATCAAGCAACCACGAAAAAGCCTCCATAGCGACCAAGAACAAGAAAGGCGATAGCGGGTCACCCTGTCGAAGCCCTCTAAAACATTGGAACTCGAGGGTCTGAGATCCGTTAACCAACACCGAGGCTCTCGAGGATCTGAGATAGCCCATAACCCAACCGCACCACTTATCAGGAACCTCATTTGACGGAGTATAGACAACAAGAACTCCCACTCCAAGGAGTCGTAGGCCTTTTTAAAAGCTATCTTAAACAATATCAACTTGTATTTAGATCTTTTACACCATAATATTTCGTTTACAATCAAGGGGCCGCCGATAATGTTTCTCTTCGACACGAAATGCACCTGATTATCAGAGATAACTTTCCCAATAACACTCCGCATCCTGTTGGCAAGGACTTTCGAAATCACTTTAGTGATGCAACCCACCAAACTAATGGGTCTATTGTCATCCAAGGTAAGGGGATCCCTTCGTTTAGGGATAAGGTGGATAAATGAAGCCCCACAACCCCTACTAATCTCCTCTAAACAATGAAAACGGTTGAGAATATCACAGAAATTCTTCTCGAACAACCCCCAGAAATGATTAAAAAAACCAAAATTAAACCCATCCAGCCCTGGGGACCTCGTCACTGCCACACATCCACACCGCTTCTTTGACCTCAACCTGCGAAAAAGGAGCCACCAACATCTCACAATCCCTCACCGAAAGATTCTTAATACCCTCGCATAACAAGGATGGCCGGTTCAAGGAGGGCGAGGAAAAACGATCTTTGAAGTACTGCCAGACCATCTTTTTAATTCTCAAAGGGTCCGCCACCCAACCCCTTAATCTGACAGCCCATTGATTCTACCTGAAGAAAGATTTTGATTAATAAGCCCATGAATGTATGAAGTATTGGCATCCCCTTCACGACACCATTGTAATTTTACTTTGACCTCAAGTCCTCAATATGGGCTTCCTCCAGCTCCTTCAAGACAACTTTGTCTGCAACCGAGACTTCAGATTCAACTGCATCAAGGGGCCGGTACTCACACAGAGAGTCGAACCAATCACATTCCGCAATCAAACCCTCCTTATAGCCATCCTTTTCCACTTTTAATGCCTTTATCCACATCTTAAGAGCAGTTTTGACCGCACAAAGTTTCCTCATGAGGAAAACATCAGGGGATTCAACCCAAGGGGCACTAGCCGTAGCCCAGGAAATGACATCTTCAATCCCCTCAAACTTTAACCAAGAACTATAGAACCGAAAAGGACACAGTCCAAAATCTATCACCGATGATCTCAGGACAAGAGGGGAATGGTCAGACCACAAGTGGGGCAAGGCCATTAAGGAGGCATGCGGCCAACTATCATAAAATCATCGCAGACAAACACATTGTCGATTTTGCTGAAGGATTTACCGTTCCCGTGTGAATAAGTATACCAAAGACCTCCCATATGGTACTCCGCCAACCCCGCACGATCAATAAAGGCATTAAAAGCGATAGCCCCAGCCGAGTGGAACTCCGAATACAGTCTCTCGTATTCATCTCTGACCTCGTTGAAATCCCCAGCAAATATCCAAACTCCCTCCAATCCCCCTTTGACCTCAACAAGCCGATTCGAAAGTTTTCTTTTCTTGCCCACATCATGAGGGGAGTAAACATTCACCACATTCAAAGAACTCACCTGGCCAGGCACCCTACCAGACACCACCATAAATTCCTTGTCCTTTATAATACCCGACACCTGGAAGAAAGCAGGGTTCTAAGAACAAGCTACTCCACCCGACCTCCCCTGTGCGTCAACCCACTCATTGACCGACCCATTACGACCCCACAACCGGCTGAACTGAATTCTTTCCCCACCGAGCAATTGAGTCTCTTGAAGACACATAAACTGTATCTTAAATTTAGCTTTGATTTGAGCAATCCAGCCCCATTTCTTTCGGTCCCCAACACCCCGTATGTTCACCGACAACAAATCAATCATGATTCACAATTGACTCCTCACCCAAGATCTGTTTACCCACCAAATCCTTAAACTTACCAAGTTGGATGTTGACACGAGCCGCCACATCCACCGTATCTTCCGCTTCATTGTGAAAGGTCCACCAATTCTGAGATGACCCGGGCTCCTCGACAACATCAACAACGCCATCAGAAGCTCCCTCTACGCTCCTATCCTGATTCAAAGCCCTCACCCTTAGGTCTTCCAAGACTTCATCTACCAGTCGACGATCTTTCAAGTCAAAACCTGAACCCCTCCTTAAATCCTCAGACACTGAGCCCTTATCCCCTTTCCAAGCACGGGCCCCTTTTTTTCTTTTTCAGCAAGAAGGGTGGGCTGTTTAAGTCCAGGTCCACCAAAGACTGATTATCGGACCCAGAAGAGGAAGAATGCAGGCCCACTTCATTACCTCCAAGTCCAGGGGAAGAACCAGACTGGCCCATCAGATTCTGACCCGAAACACTTTGGGGCGACACACCACCTGACACCTTTTCCACATGTGCTGTCATAAAAGAGCAACTCTTGGAATCCCCCTCATGCATGGCGTTTTCACTCCCTCTGACGATTGAGTTTCCTCCGGTGACCCTACAACGCACTTATTTGCCGGCAAATCGGTAAACCTCCGATCTAATCATAGGCTGCCCCCCCCCCCTCGGCCACCATCCCGGCATCAATAGCAGTGACAAAATCAGGCACCCAGTCATCCAAATACTCAGAGACACCACACACGAACCTCCTCCCTTGCCAGACCTGGGTGATGTTCCCCTGGACACGATCACAGCCACTAACAAGGACCCCCAAGTTACTCCTATTCATTATACCATTTGTCTCATCCGCGTCCGATTGATGGACCACTATCTCGAAGCATGCCCCGATCATGTCAAAGATCTTTCCCTCCCACAACTGTGGGGGAACCCCAAACACCCTTAGCCACGCAATCCTCTCTTGGGAAAACGATTGCCATCTTCACATCTCTAATTTAGAGAACCAGGACTTCCAGCTCCTAACGTCTTCCAGGAACTCTGACGCTTCCACAGGGCAGGCATTGGTTAGCATAATAAGGAGGCCCCCCAAGTACCTGATCTTAAACTTCACGAAGTCACCATTTCCAGGGAACTTATCCAGGTTACATAAATGGGTCAGGTCCGAGGTCCTACCCAGCAAAGCACAACCTACCCAGATCCCATAGATCTTAGTAACTCTGTGACCTAACTCAAGAACACGGGGCAACGACCGGCCAACAGACCTATCATTGATAACCGCCGCCGCAAAGGATTTATGCATGACCTTAACAGGGACGGGCACTTCAGACAAGACTGACAGCCCAGGTTTACCGGCTGGAATATCGGGTTTCGTCTTCACATTAGCATCAACCGGAGAACCGTCCCTATTAAATCTTTCAAGATTAACAGAGATCTTCATATTCCCGATCCTTACTCTATTCAACACTTTCTCTACCTCCCTTCTGTCTTTCACCCCTGAGAACTTAATAAACCCAAAGCGATCTCCGGCCTTATTCCTCTTCCTTGAGATAAAGACGTCCTCCACCCTCCCAAAACTCCTCCACTCCACTTCCAGATCTTCCTTCGAACATCCTTCAGGGATGTTGGTGACATAATACGATGTTGGTCCAGCCACAGTGTTAGATCTAGCCTCCTTCCCATTAGTTTTCTTTGATCTCCGATCGACGACGTTCCAGCTCCTCTCTCTCTCCATTGAAAAAACTTTACTCCCGTTTCATCCTCTACTCACCATGTTTTCAGAGATAAATGTTGAACCCATTTCCACTTATTGCTGAACCTTAATTAAGATTTATGAACATCTAATTATATATATTACTTTAAGAACTGAAATGGCATAGTACACTTCTAATTTCTTTGATTTTGGCCACTTTACTTTTAGTTTCTTTATTTTAACCATAAACATTTTCTCACTTTTACACTTTTGGTCCACATCTGTTTTTCTTTTTTTATACTTTGGCCACTATTACTTTTTAACTCAATACTTTTACCACGTGAATTTTCGAGTTTTACGTTTTATATCCCTTAACTTTTATACTTTTGTTTTTAATATACTTTTTATAGTTTTATACTTTGACCATGAAACTTTTAAACTTTTACGTTTAAACCCCCTTAACTTTTGTACTTTCGTTTTTAGTATACTTTTATAATTTTCGGACTTGGCCATGACTTCATTATAGTTTTATAATTTGACCATGAAACTTTTAGACGTTTACATTTTATGTCCCTTAGCTTTTTTACTTTTGTTTTAGTATACTTTTTATAATTTTATACTTTGATCATGAAACTTTTAGACTTTTACGTTATATACCTCTTAAATTTTCAACTTTTGTTTTTAGTATACTTTTAGAGTTTTCGACTTTGGCCACTTATTTATATTGTTTAATACTTTAATCACATTAAAATGTCTATTACTTAAACTTACGGGTAAATGGGTGGCCCGCCACGAAACGTTTTATATTCCTTGATTTTCTATATTCGTTTATTATTATACTTTTAGAGTTTTCGACTTTAGCCACGACTTCTTTATAGTTTTATACTTTAACCATACTAAAACCTCTTTGACTTGAACTGACTGGTAAATGAGTGGCCCGTCGCGAAGCGATGGCGAGTCACCAACTTGTTCAGTTAAAAATATATCAAAAAGACCGCCAAAATATCTATTAATATTTGAGCAAAAAGGCTAAAAATATACCAGTATTGGAGATAGCTTCTTGACAGCGATAAAAAATACAACTTGTTATGTATTCAAACATAAAATAATTAAACGAATCAATTGAAAGCAATTAATGATGTGAAAAAGCGTACATGTAAAGTTATTGTTGAAATTGCCACTTTACTTAAATAGTTGCACGAAATGAGGCTTGAATTGGAGAACACCTAATTTCATTGATGAGTAATTGTTGGCTGAAACTTAACTAAAATCACCGTGTAACCAAGCTAGTCACTTCAGAACATGTAGTTTTACTTTTAATACTTGGTTTGCGGATTGAACTTATGGTTCGAACAGACGCTTCATAATTTCATATACCAAATGCATATAAAACTAAGCAACGGGTGTTATAGTTCATCTTTACAAATGATGCATATCTGAGACATTCAGGTAGTAAACGATAATTCCATAATTAAATTGTCGAAATGAGTCGTGAGATCAAATGAGTCGAGAGATCAAGAAGGTTAAAAGTCAACCAAATTTTGTTCATATGCATAAAATATGCATAAAACCTTGTAACTTGATTTATTTAAAGAACATTCTAAGTATAATTTTGATGAGGTAAATGGCCTTGTTTATTTAAAGAACATTCTAAGTATAATTTTCATGAGGTAAATGGCCTTGTGTTGAATACAAGCATAAAACTATAATATTATCATACACTAAATGTGTTAATTTTGTCATTAATCATGGCCACTCAGGTTTGTAGATAAAGCTAACTAGAACTTCGGGTGTTATGATGGTGACTCGGTTTTAGAATCATTTAGTATTTTTAACATTTGACTTTTCTAAATGTCATTTACAAGTTATGAGGTCCATGTGCTTGTTTTGTCTAAAAAATCATGTTACGTTTCTAAATATAAAAAGTTGCAATATACCTATATGTCGCATAGGATATGATCTGGTAATGTCCCCATTTCTAACGACTGGTAAATAGTTATGTTAGATTTTTCCAACATTTACCATGTGAGGGGAAAAATATCATTTACTCTTAGTGGCCAAAGGTAATAAAACTAAATAAAACAAATCCAACTCATCCACACGAACACCAACCCCCATCACCACCATGACCTATGGCCTTCGGCCACCACCACATCGGTCGAAGAAACTATTAACCGATTTGAACAATAATAAATCTCTAATCTTTTGATTTCTCAGTCACACAATTAGTGTGTGTGAGCAAAACTTACACACCTATTTTCATATGAACATCAAATGAGTCACACACACAAACTTAAAAGTGATTAAATCACACGTTTTCCAATCATGCCTTCATCCCTTCCGTGTGTGACAAAATCACAAGTTTCCATCCATTTCAATTTAGACACTTTCATGTGTCCTCTCTACTGTTAAATTTTTTTAAGGAAAAATAGTAAAAAATAGGGTTTTTCCTCTAAGTGTGAAAATGAATATTTTTACCAACTTTGAACATAAATAACTTTCTGTAATTATTCTTAATGTAGTTGACGTGTTCTAGGTTTGTGTAAATGTTGTGAGGGATTTCCACTGCGCCAAACCACGTCCAAAACGGAGCTAGGATGAATGAGATTTCAATGCTTAAAGTTAAGAGTTCAAAGTTGTCAAAGCTACGAAAATAAAGAGAAAAAAGATGAGAAAAGTGACACAATGGTTGCGAGATAAATGTCAAAGTGGTATTTAAGTTGGGGCCCCATTCCAAGATTGTTTCCTAATAAGAAGACATCCATGGGGGCCTCAAGGGCTCGAAGCACCCCCAACTCGCACTCAGACTTGCGCGCGTGTGGGCTATGGGCGTAATTTTGCACTTTGATGGCGCACTTCGCACACTCACGGATGGTTTGTACCACTAGTACAGTGCATGAGTCATCTAGGTTGCGCATGCGGATGGCGCCTGTTACTAGCTAGTGTGTACATGGGATGCGAACCATTTGCTGGCCGACGCGGAAAACTCCGTGCCTACGTGATGGAGCGCGGGTCTCAGTGATTGCGCACGAGTTGGCAATGCGTGTGGCGCGAGCTGGGTGCTTCGCAGGTCTGGGTGACCTACGCATTTGGCGCGACTGCTAAAGACTAGCGTGCCCGCCCATTTAGCAGCTACTGGAACAGTCGAGTAACTGCTGCTTTTTTATTTTTGACCACTATAAATAGAGGCTCATGTGACAACCTGCAAAATTCCAGGTCGACAAAACTCCTTTAAGGGGGGTGGAGTTGTAACATCCCGAATTTTAATTACGTGTATATTCCGTTAACGTTAGATAATATTGTGTTACGTGGCCAAATTGTGATCTAGCATGATTAGTATATTTCCATGTTAGAATTCCTTGGGGGTTAATTTGAAAATATTAAGGTGTAGATAGAAATTAAACCAAAACCAAATTAGAGGGGCCTGATGTGTAAATATGGAAAATTAGATGAAACAAAAATAGGAGAAAAGAGGAGGAGGTCGTGACCTGTAACCAGGAGCACGACCAAGCCTCTCCCACCCCCTAAAAATCGATCTCTTGCATGTTGAAGTATCCAGCTGCGATTTCAAGCTTTGGACTTGGAATTGGAAGTGATCTAACCCCATAGACTCAATTTCTATACAAGTAAGTGAAAACTCCCACTTTGTGCATGCGTAGGTTACCATGATTGGGACCTTGAATCTGCAAAATTGTTGTAGATGAGCCAATGTTAGGTGCTATAGAACTTGTATGTTGCATGAATTTTGTAGTTTCATGGGTTATTGGTGAATTAGTCACCAAACCCTCCTATGTGAATTTCATGGTAGATGGTGATCTAGGTAGGTCATGAAATTGGGTTAAACCATGGGTTCTTAACTATATGATTTGGTTGATTATGTTAGTAAATGATATATTGATGATGGGATTGTGGTGTACTTGCCTAAACTTTGCTATTTGGTAAGTAGGAGGTTCATGGGTATAATATGAATGTGTGCATCTAAGTATGCACACCACCCGTTTGATGAAATGCCTAAATGACACCTATATATGGCTAGATGATTAAATTGTTATGATTCAAGCTTAATTGATCATAGGTAGTGTACTTACTAAATTTGAGGTTCATATGCAAGTGATACATTGTGTGATTTGCTTGACCCATTGGGAGTGTAAAATGTTAATGTATTAGGTAAATTGATAAACTTCCTAAGTGTCTAATGTGTTTGTACATGAGAAGTCTTGTTAATGAAAAATGATAGCATGCTAAATAGTAGTTGAATATGTAATGTCATGGACACCATAAAAACATGGTCAATTGGTTATAATGTAAGGGTCCTAACTTGCGTGTGGACTAAATAGGCAACCAAGGAGAAGGTGGTGATCATCTAACCCACGCCGGAGGTAGTGGAAGCTCAAGCTCTCGAGGTAACGTGTTCTTACGCCTTACGTGTTATGATACATGATAACCTTATTTAGTTAATGGAGAACTAGACATGGTAAATCTTAGATAAGTGCATACTTGAGCAAGCTAATGACTCGTAGGAGTCATGGCAAGCCAAGGGATTGCACAATTATTGGTAATGTATTAATATTGGTAAATAACGTCCCCAAGTGCCAATTTCGCCACAAGGGTTCATAGGAACTTAGGTGGAGGCTAACCGGGACTTAAAGTGTTATAGGGACCCTGACGAGTCCATCAAGTGGTGTTGTGACCAATGGGTTCAATGGAATCACAAGATTGGGTACAAAGCACCGTTGATGACTAAAATGGTTCGTTTAATGTAAATCATAACATTTAGTAGAGTGTGTAGGAATACATGTTTTGGACAGGTTGCCATTGGTCAAATTGGCCTTGGTACATCATTGGGAAAGAAATGTGAGAATGGCAAGGTTAACGGGTCAAACGGGTTGAGGTAAGGTAAGAATCCGATGTGTGACTCATGCCCTCGGGGTATGGTGGCACCTTATAAGCTGATAATATGGTCCGGTTTTAAATTTTAAATGTTAGCAGGCCCTACGGGTGAACCCAGGTTGCCCCGTGTGTGATTATGGCTCTAAAATGCAGGAAAAAGGACAACTTGACCAGTAGCCACCATAGCTTACGGTGACCACCGTAGCTTACGGTGGCCACAGGCACAAAACTGTCACCGTGGACCAGCACCAAGCCACCGTAAGGTAGCCAGGGCCACCGTAGCTTACGGTAGCACCGTAGCTTACGGTGGACTCTCCCTTTCCATGTGTTGATTTTTGTTGTTTTGTGTACTCTAATGTATCCTAATGCCCCCATTATGTTATACATTATCTAATTTGGTTGGGGAAACGCAGGGAAGCGGCCGGTGTGAATGGATGTCCTATGGAAGCCCAAGAACCAAACGCTTGACGAAGAACTTAGCGTCTTACCTAAATAAGATTTGATCTTTTGTAAATGTGGTCGTCGAATTGTAGTAGTTCGTCAAAAATGTCAATCGGTAGTCTGATTTTGAATAACTAACACTTAAACACCTCATAACTTCGAAAAATTTTCTGGGACCAAACTTTGTTGTTAAACGTTTAACCGTTATATACATGAATATCAACTCGGGTGTTACAAGTTGGTATCAGAGCCGTGGTTTGAGTGAATTAAGCACTCGTGTGGTGCTTGAACTCAAACCTCGAGCTCGAGATATGGGTTAAGCGTTCGGTTTGAGCTTGAACGGGATCCAGGTTAGTTGAATTTTGTATTTCGTTATCCTTAGCATTGGTAGGATATGAATTTGAAATTTGTCTGCCAAATTGAGGTCGGTTACCAAAAAGGTTACGACCGTTATATGGGGAATCACGGAAGAGTGTTAAACACTAGAACCGTGAATCGCGTTAAATGTCATGGACGGATAGAAACGGGTTAATGTAAGGCAAAGGACCTCGTATAAATCTGTCATGTTGATTGGAAATTGTCCAATTAATCACATAAACCTTGCTATAGGCAAAGGGAACTTGAAATGCAGAGCTAACATGTTGTTATCTCTATATATGTAGATAAATGGTTGATCCAAACGCTGAAGCTCTCGCGAAAGAGCAAAGAAGGGCTGATGAGGGCCCAAATTGCCGAGGAAGTGGGGACTGCAATTAACGCGGCTCTCCCCGACTATGTCCACACTATGCAAGTGGACCTACTCAAAACCATGAACGAAAACTTTGATGAATTGAAGGCTGCTCTCATCAATCAAGGGGAGAAAGAAAAGTCCAAGAGGAGATGCTCGTTTAAGGACTTTGTTGCTTGTCACCCTCCTCAATATATTGGGGAAGTCGATCCGATAGCGTGCCACCGTTGGATTATAAATATTGAATCTGTGTTCCGAAGGGTCCGTTGTGAACCGGAGGACAAGGTGATCTTTGCCACGGGCCTACTCGTGGACCGGGCAAAGGATTGGTGGGATGCGAAATGTCAAGAAAAGGGGGAGGCGTTGGTCAATGCCATGACGTGGGAAGAATTCAAGGGGTTGTTCACCGAACACCACTGCCCACCGTCCAAAGTGAATGAACTGAAACATGAATTCCTGAAGCTGGAACAAGGGGAACATCAGTCGATGGATGAAATAACGGGGGAGTACCTCGACCGAGTCAAATTCTATGGGGATGTTCTACCCAATGAAGAGACGAGGATGTTCTTCTACCGAAACATGCTGAAGCAGAACATCAAAGAGTTTGTGCCCCTTGGCGGATTCAAATCCGTTGAGGAAATGATCAATGCTCCCGGGCGCGGGAACTTGATTTGAAGAACAAGGAAGCCTTGAAAAGGGCAAGTTCAAGGGGGTGGGGTGGGGGTGGGGGGGGGGGAATCTTAATCCCCCAAAGAAGCAAAAAATGGGGGAATCACCCAAGAAGAAAGACTCTAGAGGTGGTAGCTCGAAATGTAAGATTTGCAACAAAGGCCACTCGGGTGAATGCTTGTTCAAGGACCGCCCATGCCTAAATTGTGGAAAGAAGGGACATGGTGTCTCAAATTGCCCATCGGAAGTTATACGGTGTTTTAACTGCTACCAAACGAGACACAGAAAGTCCGAATGCCCAAAGCTCAAAAGTGAGGGGGCAAGGTCTGGGGGGAAGGTTGAATCCCAAAAGGGTCATGCAAGAGCCTTCCAATTGACAGCCGAAGAGGTCAAAGCCGATCCAAATGTTGTGGAAAGTACATTTTCAGTTAATTCAAAACCTGCACATACATTATTTGATACTGGTGCTAAATAGGTCCTTTGTGTACTATGATTTTGCCAAGCACCCTTCTTTTATAATTGACAAATTGCGTGTACCCTTAGAGGTAGAAGTTGCTAACGATAAATCTGTACTTGTTTATGATGTATGTCGGGAGTGCAAAATCTCTATCGCCAACGAGGATTACCCAATTGACCTCATTCCCATGGCGGAGAGAATTCAAGGTGGTGGTGGGCATGGATTGGTTTTCCCGTAATCATGCAAAGGTGATATGCGATCGAAAGGCTATAGAAATCACTTCACCAAGCGGGAACCAAGTCACCATCTATGGCGAGACACGAGATCTCCCAGAATTATGCTCATTTCATAAAGCGAGGAAGTATTTGCTACAAGGATGCAAGGCCTATCTTGCCTTAGTCACCGATAGCCGTGAACAAGGTCCATCTATGGACGATATACCGATGGTGTGCGAGTACAAAGATGTGTTCCCGGATGATCTACCGGGAATACCACCCGACCTGGAATTTCGGATTGACTTGGTGCCCGGGGCTAAACCGGTGGCCAAGGCACCGTATCGTCTTACACCATCCGAGTTGCAAGAGTTGATGACGCAACTCCAAGAACTCTTAGACAAGGGGTTTATCCGCTCAAGTGTCTCACGTTGGGGAGCCCCGGTATTGTTCGTGAAGAAGAAAGAAGGGAGTATGCGCTTGTGTATAGACTACCGTGAGTTAAACAAGCTCACGGTGAAGAACCGATATCCATTGCCTCGGATCGATGACTTATTCGACCAATTCCAAGGGGCGAAATGGTTTTCAAAGATTGATCTAAGATCAGGGTATCACCAATTGAAGGTGAAGGAATAAGATATCCCCAAAACCGCCTGTAGAACAAGGTACGGGCATTGCGAGTTCACGGTGATGTCCTTTGGGCTCACCAATGCGCCCGCGGCTTTCATGGACCTCATGAACCGCGTGCGTCGGGCCATGCTGAATAGGTCGGTGATCGTGTTTATAGGCGATATACTGGTTTATTCTCGAAGTGAAGCGGAATATGCCGAACACTTGCGAGAAGTACTCGAGAAGTTAAGAATGGAGAAGTTATATGCGAAATTCTCCAAATGTGCGTTTTGGTTACAAGAAGTTCAATTCTTGGGCCACGTCATTGGAGCCGAGGGGATCATGGTAGACCCGACTAAAATAGAAGCGATAACAAGTTGGGAACGTCCGAGGAACCTGACCGAGGTCCGAAGTTTCCTTGGCTTAGCAGGCTACTACCGACGGTTTATTCAGAACTTCTCGAGGATGGCCCTCCCAATGACGAAATTAACTAAAAAGGATGCTAAGTTTGCATGGGGAAATGAGCAAGAAGAGGCCTTCCAGAGCCTTAAACGAGAGTTGACCCAAGCACCGGTCTTAACCCTTCTGGAGGGCACCGATGACTTGGTGGTATACTCTGATGCATCACTGAAGGGTTTCGGTTGTGTTTTAATGCAATGGGGCAGAGTAATAGAGTATTCTTCTAGACAGTTGAAGAAGCATGAGTTGAACTACCCCACCCACGACTTGGAACTTGCTGCTGTGATCTTCGCATTGAAGATATGGAGGCATTACCTTTATGGTGTAAAATACACTGTTTACACGGATCATAAAAGCCATAAGTACTTCTTCAAACAGAAGGAGTTAAACATGAGGCAAAGGAGGTGGTTGGAAACGATAACGGACTACGATTGTGAAATCCATTATCATCCCGGAAAGGCTAATGTGGTAACTGACGCCTTGAGTCGAAAAGGGGATTATGCCCCGATCAAGGTACGGTCAATGAACATGGTGGTGACTTCGGACCTGATCACCAAGATCAAAGAAGCACAAATTGAAGCTATCAAGGGGGAAATTTGAAGAAAGAAAGAATTGTGGGCCAAGTGAAAAACTTGGTAGAAGAGAGTAGTGGAATTAGGACTCGATTCGGTCGAATTTGGGTTCCTAACACTTGCAATGTAAAACTACTTCTTCTAGATGCGGCCCATAAGTCCGGGTATTCGGTACATCCTGGAACCACCAAGATGTATCATGACTTGAAACGTGACAATTGGTGGCCCGACATGAAGCGGGATATAGTCAAATACGTGAGTAAGTGCCTAACTTGTATGCAGGTTAAGGACGAGCATCAGAAACCATACAGGAAATTGCAACCGTTGGACATCCCAGAGTGGAAATGGGAGCATATCACCATGGATTTTTTAACCAAATTGCCAAAAACGGTCAGGGGTCACAACGCGATTTGGGTAGTGGTAGATAGACTAACGAAAAGTGCCCATTTCATACCTATCTGCGAGACCTACACTTCGGAAAAGATGGATGATGTTTATGTGAAGGAGATAGTGTCCCGACAAGGCATACCGGTGTCTATTGTGTCGGATCGGGACACCCGATTTACCTCCCAGTTTTGGAGGGACTTCCAAACCAAAATGGGCACAAGATTGTTGTTAAGCACGGCATACCATCCGCAAACGGATGGGCAAAGCGAGAGGACGATCCAAACTCTTGAAGACATGCTTAGAGCATGTGTAATCGATTTTGGCGGAAGTTGGGATCGTCACCTTCCTCTCGTGGAGTTTTCATACAATAATAGCTACCATGCTAGCATTGGGATGCCCCCGTATGAGATGCTTTATGGTAGGAAATGTAGAACACCCGTGTGTTGGGGTGAAGTGGGTCAACGAGAGCTTGCAAGCAAGGATGTGGTCGATCTAACATCCCGAAAGATTGACATCATAAGGGCAAGGCTTAAGGCGGCTCAAGATAAGCAAAAATCGTATGCCGATAAAAGGAGGAGACCCATTGAGTTCCAAGTGGGTGACTTGGTAATGTTGAAGGTGTCCCCGTGGAAGGGCATCATACGATTCCGTAAACGGGGTAAGCTGAGTCCTAGGTGTTGGATATTATGTGTTCTGACCCGACAAATCTTGAACCCGACCCGGTTACGATCCGTAAGAGTTACACCGGGTGCAACGAACTCTAAACCCGCTTAAGAGTTAATCGGTAAAAGAAACGGAAACGTTTGATTATATATATTATTTATAATAGTTATAAATAATTAATAATCAATAATAATATTATTAACCGGCTTAATAATAATGGGTGAAAGATATTTAAATAAAAGTGGTTTATTTAAATTCACGGTCGAGTCATACGTTAGTGAAATGTTTACTAACATTAGCTCGTGGGCTCGCGTACGAAAAATGGGCTTTACCATCGAGACGGGCCGAACATCTAATAAATATTAGATGATTAGGGATTAACCCTAATCAACCTAATAATGCTCGACGGCTAAGAAAAAAGAAAAGAAAAGAGGAGATCGTAATCTCCTCTTTCTCTCCTCTCGACGCACACCAAAAACGAAAAGAGATCGGCATTCGCCGATCTCGTTTCCGCGCCGATCGCCACCACCCGCATGCTCCGGTGGCCATCTTCGCACCACCATAACTTGGTGGTGGATGCTAGTTCGGCTGCTCCGTCAGTCAACGCCCGTAGACCGCCTTACGGTCTACAGATCGCCGCCTCGTACGCCTAGATCCGCTGCTCGGTTCGTCACCAATCGCCGCCGCAAAACCCGCCGATCACCACCGTGGAACTCGCCGCCGCCGACGCCGCCGCTGCCGCCGTTCGCCGTCGTCACCGCCGTCACCCGCCGCCACCACCGCGGATCGCACGCCGTCGCGTCACCGTCGCCCGTCGACGTGAGTCCGACGCTTTTCGTCGTGCGCCGTCTCCGGTTGCAATCAGATCTAAATCTGATTGATCTCGTAGTCTCGCGAGACGGGACGTCTGTCAAGACGTACTCTCGCGATGCGTAATGACCACGTGTCATAAACGCCGTCCCGTAGGGGTACGCGACACCGGACCACGAGAATCATCGCGATACGCGACAACAGTTTGAGACCGAAAGTGGTTCGTTCCGTTTCAACCTAGCGCTCGTTCGTTGAAACTCGGTGTCTCGAACGTTTGTTCAACACCGCCAAGGTATATCTAAACTCACTATTAGTTTAGATTAATTATTTATTTATTTCTGTGTTTGCGTGTTCGGTAATCGGATCCTGTTGCGTACTGGTATTTGTGTTAATTGATTAAATAGTTTTTAATATATATGATTTGTTATATATGTATATATATATTTATATATATAATCTTATTCCGCTGCGTTACAGAATTAATCATAAATTAATTCGGTAAACTCTTTTATAAACTATTAATCTATCGGTCACGTATTTTTTTAAAATATGTCACCGGGCGACCCGAATACCACTGCCAAATCCCAACACTAGGTTCATCGGACCGTTTAGGATATTGGCTAGAGTGGGAGAAGTGGCATATCAACTCGAGTTGCCGGGGGAGTTGAGTGCCATACATAATACCTTCCACGTGTCCTACTTGCGAAAGTGCCTAGCCGATGAAAGTGCGTACGTGCCACTAGAAGATTTGGTAATCGATGACAAACTAAATTATGTGGAAACACCTATCGCGATCTTGGATCATAAGGTGAAAAAGTTGAGGAGCAAGGAGTTGAGCCAAGTATTGGTCAAGTGGGAGCACCGGAAGGGCTCGGACCTAACTTGGGAGCTGGAGGAAGACATGCGACTATATTATCCTCACCTATTTGGTACGTAAATTTCGTTTCGGGGACGAAACTCCTTTAAGGGGGGGGGGGGTGGAGTTGTAACATCCCGAATTTTAATTACGTGTATATTCCGTAAACGTTAGATAATATTGTGTTACATGGCCAAATTGTGATCTAGCATGATTAGTATATTTCCATGTTAGAATTCCTTGGGGGTTAATTTGAAAATATTTAGGTGTATATAGAAATTAAACTAAAACCAAATTAGAGGGGCCTGATGTGTAAATATGGAAAATTAGATCAAACAAAAATAGGAGAATAGAGGAAGAGGTCGTGACCTGCAACCAGGAGCACGACCAAGCCTCTCCCACCCCCTAAAAATCGATCTCTTGCATGTTGAAGGATCCAGCTGCGATTTCAAGCTTTGGACTTGGAATTGGATGTGATCTAACCCTATAGACTCAATTTCTATACAAGTAAGTGAAAACCCCCACTTTGTGCATGCATAGGTTACCATGATTGGGACCTTGAATCTACAAAATTGTTGTAGATGATCCAATGTTAGGTGCTATAGAACTTGTATGTTGCATGAATTTTGTCGTTTCATGGGTAATTGGTGAATTAGTCACCAAACCCTCCTATGTGAACTTCATGGAAGATGGTGATCTGGATAGGTCATGAAATTGGGTTAAACCATGGGTTCTTAACTATATGATTTGGTTGATTATGTTAGTAAATGATATATTGATGATGGGATTGTGGTGTACTTGCCTAAACTTTGCTATTTGCTAAGTAGGAGGTTCATGGGTATAATATGAATGTGTGCATCTAAGTATGCACACCACCCGTTTGATGAAATGCCTAAATGACACCTATGGCTAGATGATTAAATTGTTATGATTCAAGCTTAATTGATCATAGGTAGTGTACTTACTAAATTTGAGGTTCATATGCAAGTGATACATTGTGTGATTTGCTTGACCCATTGGGAGTGTAAAATGTTAATGTATTGGGTAAATTGATAAACTTCCTAAGTGTCTAATGTGTTTGTGCATGAGAAGTCTTGTTAATGAAAAATGATAGCATGCTAAATAGTAGTTGAATATGTAATGTCATGGACACCATAAAAACATGGTCAATTGGTTATAATGTAAGGGTCCTAACTTGCGTGTGGACTAAATAGGCAACCAAGGAGAAGGTGGTGATCATCTAACCCATGCCAGAGGTAGTGGAAGCTCAAGCTCTCGAGGTAACGTGTTCTTACGCCTTACGTGTTATAAAACATGATAACCTTATTTAGTTAATGGAGAACTAGACATGGTAAATCTTAGCTAAGTGCATACTTGAGCAAGCTAATGACTCGTAGGAGTCATGGCAAGCCAAGGGATTGCACAATTATTGGTAATGTATTAATATTGGTAAATAACGTCCCCAAGTGCCAATTTCTCCACAAGGGTTCATAGGAACTTAGGTGGAGGCTAACTGGGACTTAAAGTGTTATAGGGACCTTGACGAGTCCATCAAGGGGTGTTGTGACCAATGGGTTCAATGGAATCACAAGCGTGGGTACAAAGCACCGTTGATGACTACAATGGTTCCTATAATGTAAATCATAACATTTTGTAGAGTGTGTAGGAATACATGTTTTGGTCAAATTGGCCTTGGTACATCATTGGGAAAGAAATGTGAGAATGGCAAGGTTAACGGGTCA
This sequence comes from Deinandra increscens subsp. villosa, assembly GCA_039602395.1. NCBI lineage: Eukaryota > Viridiplantae > Streptophyta > Magnoliopsida > Asterales > Asteraceae > Deinandra > Deinandra increscens. The sequence continues at coordinate 65,204,961 of JBCNJP010000009.1, read as the reverse complement.
AACGGGTTGAGGTTGGGTAAGAATCCGATGTGTGACTCATGCCCTCGGGGCATGGTGGCACCTTATAAGCTGTTAATATGGTCCGGTTATAAATTTTAAATGTTAGCAGGCCCTAAGGGTGAACCCAGGTTGCCCCGTGTGTGATTATGGCTCTAAAATGCAGGAAAAAGGACAACTTGACCTGTAGCCACCGTAGCTTACGGTGACCACCGTAGCTTACGGTGGCCACATGCACAAAACTGTCACCATGGACCAGCACCAAGCCACCGTAAGGTAGCCAGGGCCATCGTAGCTTACGGTGGACCCTCCCTTTCCATTTGTTGATTTTTGTTGTTTTGTGTACTCTAATGTATCCTAATGCCCCCATTATGTTATACATTATCTAATTTGGTTGGGGAAACGCAGGGAAGCGGCCGGTGTGAATGGATGTCCTATGGAAGCTCAAGAACCGAACGCTTGATGAAGAACTTAGCGTCTTACCTAAATAAGATTTGATCTTTTGTAAATGTGTCGTCGAATTGTAGTAGTTCGTCAAAAATGTCAATCGGTAGTCTGATTTTGAATAACTAACACTTAAACACCTCATAACTTCGAAAACTTTTCTGGGACCAAACTTTGTTGTTAAACGTTTAACCGTTATAAACATGAATATCAACTCGGGTGTTACATTGTAGATAAGATTTACAGCTATGAATTTTCAAATCGATATGAGTCATCGTTTTCGTTTCAATCCTGTCCGTAGAAATTGCTTTTTCGATTTTGATCTCGTCCATTGACGTCCTATCACCCCTGTAACTTCTTTCGTTCATAAATACCCCATCACTCGAGTCATTTACCTCACCCGAGTTGAGAATTACGAGCATCCATTACCTCTCTCACCTACTCCGGCCAGGTAATTTTCTCTTTTCCGATCCCTTTTTCGTTTCTCGAACCATGACCAAACGACGAGTCTGTCGAGAACCCACCGTCTCTCTTGCCGGGGTTGAAGATTTCCTTGATCGGAAATTCCTCCTCCATCCCGAACAAGAAAAATGCACTTTCACTAACAATGTAATTGCATTGGTGAAAGATTCCGGTCTTCTTCCCCCTTCCGCTGTTATTAGGGCTTTCGACCCTAGATTAAGTTCGGACTTCGTCTCTCCAACCTGGTTTTGCTTTCTGTTTACTCCGTTCAGTATGGGTTTGTCCTACCCCTTTTCTGGTCTTGTTGCCGAATTCTTCGAGGCCTCTGGCCTTTCATACGCCCAAACCCTTCCTGTTGTGTGGCGCATCCTGGAAACCCTGGATCGTCTAAACAGTTCTTATGAACACCTGATTGGCCTGCCGGAGATAGCCCTGGCTTACGGACTGAAATTCCATGGTTCTAGCCGTTTCTTGTTCAAGTCCCTTTCGAAGGACATGCAACTCATCCCTAACGCTACCCAACACGGTGAATGGAAGGGTAAATTATTTTTTGTCAAGCATTCCAGCATTCCAGGTGGTAATCAGCTTCCAGAAGCTTGGGTTATAGAGGGTAGGCATACCTGCATTAGATGTTAGGGTTTTTAATTTAAAACTATGTAATCTGACCTTGAATGTTGTTCTTTGTAGCGAAGAGTTTGAAGTAGATCGGCCCTGAAGAGGAGGAAACAGAGAGCAACTTGCAGAAGTTCCTGGGTATCCCCGAGTTTGAACGTGCATTCAAAGCAGTCGAGCATCCAGCCCTTTCCCAACCTACCGTGAGCATGTCGAGTTGTAAGTTACCCTGCATTTTGTTCGTTTCTTGCATACCTGATTTGCTGACATCCTGGGTTATGTTCCTTTTTGTAGCTGCCCCTGTATGCGATATTGACGACCTTGAGGCTGCCTTCTCCTCTGGGCTAGTCGACGATCAGGACCTGATGATATTGAGCACCATCAAAGCCGAGCCTCCCCCAGTATCCCGAGCCACTACATCCAGGGCCTCCAGATTGAAAAGAAAGATCCGAGGATCTAGCACTGCTGCTGCTCAACATCCCCTAGTTGAGCTGTCTCCCCGGGATCTTGTTCAGCATGCTGAGGTTGTCACCCACCAGGTAACCCTTGGTTGTTTCTGCATTACATGTACTTTACGGTAAAATATAGAGCAAATTCTAACTTGTACTTACCTTTTTGTAGGCCAATTCTCGCCTCCTAGAGCTACTTGAGGCCACCGAGAGGCGCGCCGCTAAGGCTAAGACCCTTAAATCCAAGGTCGCTCAGGCCAACAAGGATGCATCCAAGGCCAAAGCTGTGCATGACAAGGCTCAAAAACTGCTGCTTGAAAATGAGAAGAAGGGAGTCGAGGCCCGGAACCAACACGAGATAGCCCTCAAGGAATATGTGTAGACATCCAAGAAATCGGCTATGATCTCGATTCTGCAGACTAAGCTGAGGATGGCGAAGGATGCGGGTCACATCAATGCCAACTGGACTGTACCACTGTGGCTCAAACAGTTGCGTGCCCTAGGTGGAGCTGTTCCCTAAGGGTATGAGGTTGTTGAGGCCCAAGGTGCCAAGGTGACTCTGCCTGCTGTTGCATCCGGATCTGGGACCGGAGAGGAGCAGCCGATGGCCGAGGATGCTAGGGACGAGAAGGGTGTTGGTGAGGAAGTAGTCAAGGGAGGAGGTGAAGGTGCTGATGATGCGGCAACCGTGGATACCGTTCAATAGTCCACGGTCTTTCACTTTCTTCCCTATTTATTGTGAAGCTTTTTGTTAAAACAATTTCTTTTGTAATGGTTTCCAGAGGTTTGATTCCTGGTGTTACGATGTTCCACCCACAGGCTAGGCTCCTGTGGCCTTAACTCTGAACCACCCTGAGGTTGTTGGACGCTTTGCTCCAACCAAGGGGTGGTTCCCTTTATATATATATAACCGCCTTTTGAACTATATACTTGTATGTTATTTTATCCTATCTGCACAAATAAATATGCGAGTCTAATAAATATGCTAAGGAAATAGCTCATACCTTCTACATCCTGGGATGTACCCTGAATGCAAAACTCCTTCTCGTGCAAGTATCTCATCCTTAGCACAATTATGCTTCGGATTGTCAAATAACAACTTATCCGATATCGAAATCCTAGGATTTTGCATTGCCATGCCATCCTAGGTTGCAATTACTTAGACAAATCCTGTACACATTAGGAATAAGTTTTAATACCTGAGAACAAACCCAAAAATCCTAGGATTAAACCCAAACATACTAGGGTCAAGGCCAAAATCCTAGGGTCAAGCCCAAACATACTGGGGTCGAGCCCAAACATACTGGGGTCAAGCCCAAACATCCTGGGGTTAAACTCGGTGCCGATCCGGCGAACTGGGGTCATGCCCCGTGTCGTACTGGAAAATTCTAGGGTCCACGTCAAGCCAAATCGGGCGAACTAGGGTATTGCCTCGCGTGTCTTGTGTTGGTGTGAAAACACCAAAAACCTTAAGGAACCCCATATGTCCATAAATCATGAGGTTGTCGCCCATGCTGTCAACACAGGTCGATCCTATAATCCTGGGTCCAATATGTGGGTTAACGTGCGCTACAGGCGAGGGTCATGCGCTACAGACAATTACCCAAACGTAGGAGAGGCGATATCCTCTCAAACCTTAGAAGGTATACTAGATACCTTGAACGAATGAGAGATAGCCAGTCTCTAACTTAGGAGAAATGCTTCCCTGACTTCATGCATCCAGGGTAGGTTATCTGTTTTCATCCAAATGTCTCAACCAAAAGAATCAATAGTCTTTATAGAAAATGATAAAAATAAGTTAAAGATAAAATATAAATACTCAATAATAAAGAATACAAAAGAAATACGTTGATTAATTTTTAATAAAGAGACATACCTGGAACGCAGCATCCTGGGATACTAAACTTACATAAGATAGGCTTTCGAATGAATCGCATTCCATGGTCTTGGCAATAACTCACCTTCCATATTGGCAAGCCAATATACCCCCTTACCTGCCTATGAATCAATCAAGTAGGGACCTTCCCATTTAGGGGCTAATTTACCATCCCCTGGATTTGTCGTGTTTTGAAATGCTTTCCTTAGAACCAAGTCTCCTACTCCGAATCTTCAGATCCTCACATGTTTGTTGTAGGTTTTAGAGATTCTCTGTTGATATGCGGCCATTCTCCAAGCAGCTTGTTCTCGTATCTCATCCACGCTGTCAAGGTCGTCAGCCAGGGATTTGTTATTTGTATCCTGGGTTTGATTGATGACCCTGAATGTTGGGACCACCATTTCTGTTGGAATGACTGCTTCTATACCAAAGACCAAGGAAAATGGAGTCTGGCCTGTGGCATTCTTGGATGTAGTTCTATCAGCCCACAATGCTAATGGTAGTTCTTCTGCCCATTTTCCTTTTTTCTCCTAAAGCCTTTTCTTCAAATTGTTGATGATCATCTTATTGCTAGACTCTGCCTGGCCATTAGCCTGAGGATGAACAGGTGTGGAAGTTATCATTTTTATCCCCAAACTTTCATAGAATCCAGTGGTCCTTTTGCCAATGAATTGAGATCCATTGTCACACACTATTTCGGAGGGTATGCCGAATCTTGTTATGATATTCCTCTTAATAAATGAGATGACTTCTTTCTCTCTGACTTGGACATATGCTTCGGCTTCTATCCACTTTGAGAAGTAATCAGTCATATCTAACATGAAGACTTTACCTCCTGGCGCCTTGGGTAGCTTTCCCACGATGTCTATTTACCACTTTATAAAGGGCCAGGATGCAGGGATAGGATGCAAGGGTTCGGCAGGTTGATGAGGAATATTTGCGTATCTCTAGAAAGCATCACATTTGAGGGCAGAATCCTGGAAATACGTTCTCAAGGATGGCCAAAAGTAGCCTGTTATCAGGATTTTAGACATTAGGGACCTGCCCCCCTGTATGATTTCCACTGTCACCTTCGTGGATGTCTTTTGAGCACTTCCCGAGCTTCATCATCTTCCAAGCATCTTAAATATGTTCATGCAACAGATTTTTTACATAATTTTCCTTTTATAAGAATGTACCTGGCCATTCTGATTCTGAATGCTCTAGTATCCTTTTCATCTTTTGGGATGGAACCATTCTGTAGATAGTCTACAATAGGTATGGTACAAGATGACATGTTATCCTGTGAATTAGGTTACTATGCATCCTGGGTATCGGATGCCAAGACCCTGCCCCCAGTATCTGTATCTTCTGAGTTTTCCTGTTGGTTGATTGCTGGACTTAGTATGTGGATTATGGGGATGTGTGTATCCTCTATTTCCTTAAATGCTGACCCCAAATTTGCTAGTGCATTTGCCTCAGCATTCTCCTCCCTAGGTACTTGCTGTATGTTGAAAGTTTGAAAATCCTGGGATATAGCCCTCACAATCTCTAGGTACTTGACTAGTTTCTCCCCCTTCACTGCATAAGATCCATTAAAAGTAAGGAATCGACATATATATACATGGATGTTCTAGATCCCAAGATGCAAGGCTAGTTGTAAGCCAGCAATCAGGGCTTCATACTCCGCTTCGTTGTTGGTCGCTTGGAATTCACACCTAACAGCTTGGGGTATCATGTCCCCGTGTGGCGATTTCAGTATGATTCCAAGGCATGTTCCCCTGACATTGGATGCCCCATCCGTAAATAGAGTCCAACATCCTGAGAATTCTTCCTCCTGTAGGCTCTGGAATTCTTGATCTGCTTCATTCTGGATATCACTACTGAAATCAGCTAGATCTTGTGATTTTATGGCTGTCCTTGCTTTATATACCAGGTTGTAAGCACTCAGCTTCAGGGACCATTTTGCCATCCTACCTGACATCTCAGGTTTTCTCAAACTAGACTTTATAGGGTAGTTAGTTTTCACATGTATAGTATGAGTTTCAAAATAATGTCTAAGTTTGGTAGAAGCCATACTTAGGGCTAATATAAGTTTTTCCAAGTTTGAATACCTGGATTCAGTGTCAAGAAGACTCTTACTTACGTAATATACTGGGTGTTGTTGACCCTCTACATCCTTGGTTAGGACTGCACTCACCGTATTTCTCGAAACTGCAAGGTACAAGGACAACGGTTCCCCTGGATTTGGCTTCATGAGGAGAGGTTCTGAGGATAAATATAATTTCAAATCCTGGAAGGCTTGCTCATGCTGGGGCGTCCATTCAAATTTTTTGTTCTTTCTCAAGATGTCATAGAAATCTCGATATCTCTCTGAGGATTTGGAAATAAATCTGTTCAAGGCTGCAACTCGGCCTGTCAACCTTTGTACATCCTTGGTTGATTCGGGTGACTTTAGGTTCATGGTGGCACGGATTTGTTTTGGACTAGACCCGGAATTTCGGGTATCCGAAAATTTCGGATATTGATTTTGGCTATCCAAGTCCAAGTCCGAATTTCCGGGTATCCGAAATTTCGGATATCCGAAAATTCGGACTTGGACTCGGATAATTAAACGGATATCCGAAAATCTAATTTTTTTTAAAAAACAACAATTTCAAAAGTTAAATAAGCATGTTCCAAAACATACATAGTCCAAGTTCGACCCAAAAACAAATATAGTCCAAGTTCGACCCAAAAACAAACATAAACATAGTTCAAATCTTCAAACTACAAATCAAATTAACCAAAAAAAACAAACATAATAATATAATATCTTGATTTCTTCCTTCACCCTTATGCCTTCTTTTCATCTTTCAAGTTTTCCACCACCTTACACACAAAAAAACTAAATATTAGAAACATAAATAGGTGACCAATTAGACTAGTATATAATGAAAAAATAAAAGCATCTAGTAAATAAATAACAGTAAGTGATGATTCAAGGGAAGTGATGATTCAAAGGGATGTTATAATATGTAAAAAAAAAGTAAGAAAATCCCCACCAATCAAAAGAACAAAATTATAAACGATATTTTTGGATACCAAAGAGTTATATACCTCAAGAGTCGGCCGTTTCATCAAGCGTTTCATCAACCGTTTCATCAATAAAAATTGTAGGTTGTTCCAAGGTTAATTCCTTCAACTCTGTAACATAGTAAGACATACACAAAAGTTATTCCATTGTAAAAATATACACAAAGAATATAAGGGTAAAAACAAAAAAAAAACTAGTAACATACCTTCTTCCATCTTCTCAATTTCAAGTAAGTTGTCTTCAACCATAATCGGGCTATTAGAAGCACGCAACCAATCTTGTCCACAAACCAAGGCTTCAACCATCCTTGGGGTTAAAGAAGTTCGGAAACAATCAAGCACCCGACCCCCGGTGCTAAAAGCCGATTCGGATGCAACGGTAGAAACGGGAATTGAAAGAATATCTTTAGCCATCTTTGCAAGAATAGGATACCGACATTGTTGTACTTTCCACCATTGTAATATGTCAAACCGTGAGTCCGTTGGTTCTCGATCTTCTCCAAGGTATTTATCTAATTCATTTTTTCTCGAGGATGATTGTGAATTTCCCATTGCCATCTCAAACCGTTTACTCATAAGTTGTTCAATGTCGACTACATCCCGATCATCACCCCAAACCTGACTAGAATTAGATGATTGCATCTCATAGTTCTCATCTTTCTTAGGCATAGATTCTTCATATGTATGAAACAATTCACGCATAGTGATATCCAAAATAGTACTTAAACTCGGCTCTACATAATTTTCATCCACAATCCACTTAATATAATGCCATTTTCGTCTTGGGTCGAGAACCACCGCAATGAATAAAAACATATTTAACTTAGCAACATGCCCCCAATACTTATGAAACTTTGCTTTCATACTAACCGCCATTTCCCTCACCGATTTATCAGCATGGTTTCTTTTAGTGTCAATCACCATGCCTATCCCGATTATCTCTTGCACATATACATTGCATGTCACATAACGGGAACCAGAAAATTTTAAGGTAGCATCATAAAAAATTTTCAGAAAAGGCAACAAACTATTGACACCATCCCAATCAGCCTCATTAATCATACCTCCATCACATTTACTAATCTCCTTCTCCAAACAAGAATCCTTTAACAATAAGAGAGAAAATGCTTTCTTAAACTTAATAGCAGATTCTAGCATTAAAAAAGTGGAGTTCCACCGGGTCTCAACATCCATACAAACCAAACTTTTGCTTTCTATTTTCTCTTCTTCAATACAACTTTTAAATTTTAAAAGCCTAGAGGGAGAAGACCTCACATATTTCACCAAACAACGAATTTTCTTAACTGATTTGGCTAAACAACTAAGACCATCCTTAACAACTAAATTCAAAATATGAGCTGCACATCGCATATGTAGAAAATCCCCATTCAAGACACCACATTCCCAATGATTAAACACCTTTTTCAAATGTTTAATAGCAAGGTCATTAGAACTAGCATTATCGACGGTCACAGTTAAAATATTCTTTAAACCCCATTCAACCAAACACTTTTCAACGGCTCTCCCAATAAGGACCCCAGAATGACCAATGATAGGACAAAAATTTATAATTCTTTTATGCAAAACCCAATTATCATCAATGAAATGTGCGGTCAAACACATATAAGATAAGTTTTGACCCGAAGTCCAAGTGTCGGTGGTTAAGCATATTCTTGATGACATATTCTTAAAGATATCAACTAATTTCCTTCTTTCCTCAATGAATGAGCTATAACAATCTCTTGTTACAGTCGCACGTGAAGGTACAACAAAATGAGGATTTATAACCTTACAAAAAGCCCGAAAACCCTCCCGCTCCACAAAAGAAAAAGTTAACTCATCAACCATTAACATTCTTACCAACCCTTTCCTAATTGCTTCTTGGTTAAACTCCCAAAGCTTAGGAACCC
>JBCNJP010000009.1:64972806-65185306 GCA_039602395.1 Deinandra increscens subsp. villosa | reverse complement strand
TCCTTTCCACCAAGCCAAGATGTCAAAATTATCAAATTCATCCATACTCATATGCATCAAAAAATCTGTCGCACTATATCGACCAAGCTGCTACTTGGGGTGCTTCCTCTTTGACGTTTAGTATTTTCGACCCGAAACAAGTTATACAAATCATTGGGGTCTTGACTCGAACTAGTTGCGAACGAGGTTTGGACTCGTGTTGATGGACCATAACGAGCCAAGTAAACATCAAACAATCCTTGAATAGTCTTATGAAAAGTCGATTTGGTTTCTTGAGCAAAGTTTGGATTTTCTTCATACAAATTCAAATAGTCACATATCCGATCAATCACCATTTCAACACCCGCCACATTAGTACATGGGTTTAAAAATGCGGCACAAGTAAAGACGGGTGGAATTTCGGAAAAATATTTTCTAAACTTTTCTTTCATCGGAGTCACCATTTTGTTAAACATATCACTTTTATATTCATACTCACTTAATTTTCTTGCCATCAAATAAAGATGATTAAGAACAAATGGGCTAGTCGGATAATAAACACCCGAAAGTATTGTAGTTGCGGTGTTAAAAACATCAAGCAACTCGGACATTTCTTGAATACAAGTCCAACCCTCGTCCGGAAATGGTGTAGCTCGACCACGATTATCTAAAATTCCATGAAAAATCTTTAAAGACTCCCGTTGTTTTAAAGCACTTTCAAACACTTTGTAGGTAGAATTCCAACGTGTAGGAACGTCCCAATTCGGTCCAAGACAAACCGAATTAGTATCGCTACACAACGCCCTATATTTCATATATCTTGCCCGACTTTGTTTAAAAATAGAACGCAACATGTTTTTAAATTGCTCTTTAAAAAAAGCTACTTCTGAAACGTTTAACACATCTTGAACCACCAAGTTTATAATATGAGCCACACAACGACTATGGAAAAAAGCACCCTCGCAGACCGGTCGATATTTGAGTTTAAGTTTTTCAACCGCCACGGTGTTGTTTGAGGCATTATCAAAAGACATCAAAAAAACTTTGTTTTGCAATTTAAAGGTTCGGATTACATAATCCAAAAGCTTGAAAACATTTTCTCCCGTGTAGGGATATCCAAACAATTCAAAAGCAACCGTACGTTTCATCATTTGCCATGATGAAGGACATATCCAATGTGCGGTGACACAAAGGTACGATTCGGGTAGATTGTGTGGAGTGGACCAAACGTCGGTTGTTAAGTTTACACCGGTATTCAAGTTTTCAAAAAGTGAAATTAATTCCTTTTTTGCGACGTCCCATACTTTTAAACAATCCCGTCGAAGAGTTGTGTGACTTACTTGGACGTAGCGAGGTTGGAGAGTTTCCCGAATCAAACTTGTTAGGCGAGAGTTGTCGAAGTGATCAAAGGGAAGAGCTTCTTGGATCATAAACTTTGCCATTCGGTCACGAACCATTTCCAAGTCGAAGTTGAACACGTCTCCACGACTCCCCATTTGTGCTTGATCCGTAGCCGGATTATTCTTCAACGCCTTGCAAGAAATTTTCATATGCTTCCTCAATGTAGAGTTTCCACCCGCGTCAAGCATGTTCCCGCAACGATGACAACGAGCCTTTTCGCTCCCGTTCGACATTTCACACAAGTCGTAATTGCACCAAATTGACGGGTTTCGTGATGTCTCTAACACCCTCACAATGTACAAGCTTGAGGATGCATTTTGACCAACGGAAGCTTCACTTTGGCTTCCCGCGTTTGCCATGGTAAAGAAAGTAAGAAAATGAGATAATTTTGTGTGAGATTTGATAAATTATGAGTGGGGAATTATTGAGGGATGTTAATGGGTATATATATTATGTTAGTGGGTCTTGGGGGGTGGTAAAAAACAAAAAAAACAGATAGAAAATGACCCCCAACGGCTAGGAGGAGCCTCCCAACGGCTATATTCATGAAAAACACGCCCAACCGAAAAATCCGGTTCCAGAACCGGTTCCTGGACCGGTTCCAAAAAAAACCGGTTTAAACCGGTTCCACTGCTGGGTTCCTGGAACTGCTAAAGAACCGACGGTTCCAACCGGTTCCGAACCGGTTCCTCCATTTTCGGTTCTAAACCGATCCGGTTCTGGTTCGGTTCGCCGGTACCGGTTTTGGATCCGGTTTTTTTGTGCACCTCTAGCGTGAGATAGGGAGCAAAGAATCAGTCGAGAATATGGCTCACGATTTCGACATAATCAAAGCACGACTGAAGGCTGCCCAGGATCGACAGAAGTCCTATGCTGATAAAAGACGAAGGCCAATCGAATTCCATGTTGGAGACTATGTTCTGCTAAAAGTTTCTCCATGGAAGGACATTATCCGTTTTCGAAAAAGGGGTAAGTTAGGTCCAAGGTATGTTGGACCTTTCAAAATCTCTAAACGTGTTGGAGAAGTCGCTTATCGTTTAGATCTGCCCGAGGAGTTGTCTGGGATCCACCCAACATTCCATGTATCACACTTGAGAAAGTGTGTGGCAGACGAATCAGAAATTGTGCCGCTAGAAGAGATAGAAGTAGACGACAAACTATCTTATATCGAACGACCAGTTGCAATCCTAGACCGTAGTGAAAGAAAGCTCAGAAACAAGGTAGTTCCTATAGTCAGGGTGCAGTGGATGCACAGGAAAGGTTCTGAGTCAACGTGGGAAAGAGAAGATGAAATGAAACCCTTTTAAGGGGGAGAGAGTTGTAACACCCCGATATTTCCGTCTAGGTAATTACATATCTTAATATGTTTACCTATGTGCTTTATTATAAATACATGTTAGAAATGGTAAATAATGAATAAAACACATGCTTGTATGATAAATGGGTTTAGAAATGATGAGACATGAATGATTACGTCTCGTATACGTGTTTAAATCATGAATACATGCTTATGTGAATAGCTTAAACCATTGATAGGAAAACACGTATAGAAATGCATGTTAATAGTTAATGAAAAAGTAAAAGGGCCAAAAGTGTAATTTAAGTAAAGTTATAAGCCATACGGATATTATACGTGTCTATAATTCTAGTAAGTGTTTTAAGACTTAAAATATAGTAAGGATATGTTCTAACATGATTCGTGGCATAAAATGATGAATATTGCAAAGTTAGAGGGGTAGAAAGTGTAAACTATGTAAAAATATGTATATATATATATATATATATATACATAACCTGAACCCTCGAGAATGTTAGAATTTTGTTTAAAAAGGTTTTAGAACCTAACATAATAGCTACATCGAAAGATACAAGGGTAAAGCCTAAAATAAAAGTTAAGGGACTAAAAGTGTAAATACTTGAAAGATATAAAACGTATATATACGTATATCATCGAGCATGTCCCGAGCCTTAGAAACTTTTATAAATGTACCCTTAAGTGTTTTATAGCATAAAATAACAGTCGGTAGAAGTTTGGGGGCTAAAATGCAAATATAAAGTAGAAGGACCATTTCTCTCATTCTGTCAAAGATACCAGGTGTATCGCGAAGGGGTGGCATGGGCACGGCGCGATACGCGAGCCGTGTGCGACCAGAATCCGCCCAGATTCGTTGTTCTTCGACTTGCAGGACAAGTTTTGACAAATTGACCACATGTACGTGTCGATTTTGAAGTTGAATCACTTAGGGACGTGTTAGGATCATGTTGCGCCCCTATTAGTATAAATTGAAGCACGAATCCATCATCATAACTCACCAATTTCGAATCAAAACACCTCAAAAACCCTCATTTTTGCCGAGATCTTCAAAGGTCGAATTTTCCCGAACGGTGAAGGCTTTGAATCCGAATTTCCACAGTCAAGCTTCTTTTGGTATGATTAACAATAACCTATCTCAGTTTTTGCAAATTCAATTTCTAAGTATGGTTTTCAAAATTATGTAAAATTAGGGTTCTTGAGCTTGTTTTGTCAAAATCGGGTGATCGGGTGGGAATTATGTGACAATTACCACATCCCAAGTTAACTCCGTTAAGTTTTTCCGTTAGTTCTGTTAGTTCCGTTAACGAACCCGAGACCCGTTATTTAAGTGATTACATGTTTATTCACGTTTATTTGCTAATTAATTTTAGTAACTTGTTTCGTGAACTCATTTTGTGATCTTATGTGTTGTGAAAATTTGCATTTTTATGCGAAACCGGGCTTCGTGTGTAAATTTGGATTTTTATGTATAAATAATAAATTTATATAACCCAACTAAATCTTACATGTTAAATGATTTAAAAACACTTGGAAACATTTTTAAAACTTTTACTTTACGACTTGTAGTAAAAAACCCACTTAAAATGAGTCTCATGTTTGTTATGTTTAAAAATAAAGTTGAGGGGCCAAACATGTAATTTCTCATAAGAGAAATCTGCCCATATCCTCCCACATCTCTCATTCACGTTAATCATCTTCATCCTCTCCCTTTCTTCACGAATTCACGCACACACACACACACACACACACACACTAGCTAAAATCGTGAAATCAAGCTTAAGGAAGGAAGAAATCAAGAGTATCTAGATACCACAAGCCTCAAGGAAGCTCTCCTTTCTTTTCTCCATCTCTATCCTTCGATTTCTTCCCCAATCTTGTAAACCCTAAGTTTTGGATTCCGAAATTCTTAGTTGCATGTGTGCTATTTTGCGTTTTTGTGCTAAATGGGGTGTGGGTATGCTCATAAAACTTGTTTTAGCTCAAGTAATGGTAGTTTAGGATTTGGGACAGATTTGTGGTGGGTTTTAAATCTGGAAATTGAGCTTAAAAACTGCCATGTATGTTCTTGTATGTATGTTGGGTGTTTTGGACTTGAAGTTTGAGTATATGGGTTTGAATGCAGGTTCCATGTTGAGACTTTGCTATGAATTTGGTATGATCATGTTAGGACCATAAATCTCGTATTATTATGATTAAAATTGTGTTAATGTATGTTGGATAGCCATATGATAGCATAAAAATCGAAATGCTAGACTTTTGCAAACTTGGAATTCCTAACAGCTTTGACCAGAATTTTGGGTCAACTTTCAGCAGCCATAACTTACTCAATTTTGCTCGAAACTGTTTGATTTATTTTCCCTAGTAAATTAGGATGTCTTAGCTTTACAACGGCTACTCGCACACTTTCTAAAACCTCCGTTTGGTCATCCAAAACACTGCTGCAAGTTAGGTGCGCAGAGCTGTATTTTTCTGTGAAAAGTAGACTTTGCTTTTTGGTTGAGCATGATAACCTCGTTTTAATGATGGGTTTGTTAAATTAAAATGAGGCTTATATATTAAAAGTAAGATCTGGAAGGTTTCATGTTCAAACTCTAAGTTTTGAATGAGCTATGCAAATTTTAAACCTACGTTGACTATTTTGCAAAAAGCTAAAATTTCCAACTTCCGACGCGCATAACTTTCTCAATACTTATCCGATTGAGTTGATTCTTTTTGCAACATTCCCTAAATATTGAGTAGTTATTGCCTGCCAAATTTTAGGAGTTAACTCCAAGAAATGAGCAATTTAGCTATGTCACCAAATGGTGTGTTAATGTTTGACAAATGTGATTTTTAGCCAACTTCGTATGCGCATAACTTCCCCAATTCTTAACCTTTTTAGCTGATTCTTTTTGAAAAATGTTCTAAATATGGGAAGTATATGTTGGAAAAATTTTAGAACGTAACTCCAAATATGAAGCAAATTAGGCGTATTCCCAAACGGTGTGTTAGTGACAATAATGTTGATTTTTGCAAACTTCCGACGTGCATAACTTTCTCATTTCTTAACCTTTTGGGTTGATTCTTTTTGCAACAATTCTTAAATGATATTTAGTAAATGCCTGTAAAATTTAAGGAGTTAATTCCAAGTATTGTGGATTTTAGCTATGTCACTAGTTAGGTGCTTAAAGTTTGACTTTCTGGGTCAACTTTGACTTAAGTTGCAATTTCTTGTTTTTCTCCCAAATTGGGACTTGTATGTGCATTGTGTGGCTTGTATGATTGTATGAAACATGTTTAGGTGTTTATGTGTTATTTTCGTCCTAGCGACACCTACTAATTTGATTAGGCCATATTTTACCCGAATAGGTTAATTTTGACCAACCGGTGGAACCAAGTGTTGAGTACCAGTGCACCCTAAGGTGAGTTTCACTTACCATTATTATTATATCCGGTTTAGGATGATAACGCACAAATAGTTGCATCCGGTGGAGGATGGCAACCCAACGGTAAAGGTATTTCTTTACTTGAGTAACTTTCCGACAAAATATCATATGTTGCACTGAATTGCTTTTATTAAAAAGTCCTTACATTCGAGCCGTTAATATACAGTAGCGAGGTAATGTTGAGTAGTACTACTGGGGATTGACACCCCCGCTCAGCGGTGCACGGGATGCACCCTCCCGACTGGCGGTCGGACTGAGATCAATGTTAGCCTAACCACCGTGATCCGGATAGACACGGGAAGGCAAGATTCATAGGTACCCCCTATCAAAACGTTGTCAGCTTCGGTTACAAACAATTCAGGTGGACATAACTACAGGCTAGCTACCTACGATATGGAATTTTACTGGTCTTATGATTATTGATTGTGTTTTACCTTTCTTTATTCATATACATTAGGTCTACATGTGACGTGTAGACCGCTTTAGTGAACTTACTAGCCCTGGCTGACACTTGATTGTTGAATGCTTTTCAGGTTGCTTGGAGGATCACGGATGGCACGGGCGTTGGCAATACTTACCTTTTGTAAAACTCTTTTGGAAATTGTATTTCAGATACTTAGTAATCACTTTTACTAAACAACAACCTTGTAAACTTTTAATGCTTCCGCTAATTTTGTTAAATGTAAACTCTGATTTATTAAATGTAATTCTTGACTGGTTTACCCTTTAACTATGGCTTGGTTGTAACTAAAGACTTGGATCCTGGTCTGGATCACACCCCACACGGTTGTACTCCGTTAGTGGAAATTGGGGGTGTGACAGATTGGTATCAGAGCCCTTGGTTACAGCGAACCAGAACATTTCAAAAAGTGTTTTCTGAACTGTAACTGTTTTTGAAAGCTTTGGTTACAACTTTTTCCCAAAAGTATTGCTACTCGTGTCGAAGATGATCCTCACTAAATTCATTTGTTTTATGTCTGTGTAGGATTATGCAGTCATGATGGTAACATTAGATTTACAGTTTTTGTGGATGAATGGATCCATAGATAGTCTTCTTTTATGTTTTCACATTTGGTTATCTGAAATCATTCTTGGAGATCTCGTTTTGTTCTTGGAGATCTCGTTTTGTTCTTGGAGATCTCGTTTTGTTCTTGGAGATCTCGTTTTGTTCTTGGAGATCTCGCGGTGTTCTTGGAGATCTGGAAAGTTGCCTTGGCGATCTCGGGCTTAGCCTTGGCGACTTCGAGGCTGGTTCTTGGCGACCTCGCCACCACTCCCTCCCTTGGCGACCTCACCAAGGTCTGGGGTTTCTTCTTGGCGACTTCGCCATGCTTTTCGTGGTTTGGGCGATACACTTAGCGATTTGGTGGGTCGATTATTATGACCACTAACTTAATAAATATTTGCTTGAATGTTTTATTCGTCTAAATGTAAAATCTCATGTAAGTTGTGTTCGTATGTGAATCGTGCCTGTGTGAAACATTTCATAGGGATATCTTGGATGTTCCAACACTTAGCACACTCGTAACGTGTCTTAGCGCACTTTAGTTGTTCTTGACGGATATTAGCTGACACCTGGAAGAATTTCTTGATTTTAGTATAACGATTGTTTGATTGATCGTACCATGTGTTTAAATGCACATGCTCCTTGTATATTGTATAAGGGACCCTGAAAACTTTATTTGAGATAAGTCTCACCCAAAACATGATCAGAAAGAGGGTTTTCTCTTTCTACTGGATTTCTTCAGCAAAACTTGAATGTTTGATCATTAGTGCTTGTAGTATCGCACTAGCTTCATAAACAAGGTAAGATACATTGTTTAGGATCCTGACGTCTTTATGGACTTGTTCCACCCTTAACGACACTGGTTGTTCTTAACGATCTCGTTTATACCTAATGGTCACGTCTAACGGCCATGTAGGGTAATGTGCTTTACGGCCTTGTTTAACGGCCTCGGTAAGTTTGTTCCTTACGGTCTAGTTCATGGCAGCCTAGACTCTAAGACAATTATCCAACGTATCTTAAGCTTGACTGCTCATACTCTTTTATAGCATAAATAGGAACTGTTGTAAACCCTATTTGAGTAAGTCACCTATTAACACAATCCGAGAGTAACCTTATCGAAATGCGTTGGTAAGAACGTTGTTTAGCCTTGTTTAAGGCAGCACTGTATAGAACCGGATGGTTGCTCATGGGACGCTTGTAACTGTTTCTGTTACCCAAATTGTTGACACCCTTTTTCCTTGGTCGTTTTAGACCTTGCATTTTAAACACATAGTTGTTGTGTGATAATCCAACGTGGATGTGACTTTTATAACCTGCATGTAATTGTGCATGTGATGACTAAGAATAATATGTTAATCTCTCTCTCGATATATATGTATACAACAGATTCGTGATTGAGTCAAAGTGGGCGATAACCATTCTACGTCTCGGAGCTAAACTGGGGGCAGTATGGCATGCCCTACCCAAACTCCTACTGAGCCACTTGCTTACTAAATTGTACTAAGTGGTAAATTCTACACTGAATGAGTATTTTATTCTCAACCTGTCTCTCTAGTGAATTTCGGTCAGTTAACTTTGGGTCTAGTGACCACATTCTTGATACTCACCCCATGGGAAACCACATACGTATTCACAAAACCTGTTAGCTAAAGTAAGAGAAACCAGCGTGACCATACAAGGTAAAATTACCGTTACGGGTGCACACGTAAATGTAATTTGTAGTGTATGGAAACCCTGGGGAATTCTACTCGGCAAACTACTGGTTGTAAGAGATACAACCTTCCATTTCAAAAACCTCATGACATCGATTGTCGAATATGTGGGACTCAAACGTATGGTTAAAATCATCTATCAATGTTTGTTACGCTATCACACGTGATCTCATTTTTTCTGGATATGGCTTCCAACCTATCATCCTTTAAAATGCTTCTGTAAATGATAACCCCGGTTCGCCCTTCGAGCTCTCACAACTATGCAGCAATTCAATAAACGTTGACCTGATGAAAACCCAGACATTTTGAATGGACAATTACACCTCAATCACTGGAACCAACCTCTCGGCAGGAAAATCTTGTGAAGTTTTCCTCTCTTGGCTTGTAACCCCTGTTACGTCTTTACGAGTCAAAATTTGTTACCAACAGTTTCGGTGTGATTTCACCAACCTTATACCTCATTACGATTATAATTTCGCCTAACGGATCAATGTAGGCGGAATGACTTCCTGAACCCGTACGAACTGTTTTATCTTCGACACACGATTCGTCTGTGAAATTAACTACCAGTAAACTCATTCTTTTATTATCTTTCATGACTGGATTATCTTTAAGCCTTGAGCCCTTGCGGCTACTTAACCTCAATGACGACACTATCTTGTACCCTACCGTAGTGCGCTCCTGCACGACAAGCATCGACAACGAACAATAGGCAGCGATATGCCTAGAACGATTTTCACCACATCGACTGCAGGATGACAGACAAACTGCGAAAACATAGATACCCATTGTTTTCATCCCTTCTTTTCCAGGAAGTTTTCATTTGTAACCCTTGCTTCATAGCAAATGTTGACTGGTCGAATGATCGACTCAAACCTTTGAAAAACACGCGTAAGGAAGTAGATTGACTCTAGAATTAGCGAAGACACGTTTGAATATATCATTTATGCGACAAGCTACCCGAGGATCACTAAAAGTGACTCAGATACCCAATTTTTTTATCCCTTACATACAACGCGACCTTTAGATACGCAGTAGGCCTCGTGAAATTGTACGTATGACTCTCTTCGAAAACGTGCAGTTACAACTACCCTACACTAAATGCCTCGCTCTTCATCCTAAATCTGTATTCCCCTACTTGATATCATTCATGCTTCTACAAAGAAACTTTCAGTCATTAGAATGTTACCCTTATTTTGGATCTTTACCGGAGGGTAATATTCGTAACGATATATCCCATGTTGGCGAACCTCATTTTAAACCTAAACGTGAAAGACTACCTTCTCTTTTGAATCCTCTTTAGAAACTCAAAATTGTATTTGTGTTGCGCCCGCTAAACTCTTAATAATCCGCACCATAGACGAAGACCCCACCTACCGAAAACCCTTTTGTTGCAAAAATTCAAAATTTTCACATGATTGCATGGTTTCAAATCTTTCTCTCCCATTCAAAGCCAAAAGCACCAGGGAACGACCTAAGAAACCTTATTTTCAAGATATGTCAAATAGCCAGAAATGGCAAGGAAATTGGTACACCCGCAACGTGCTGGTAGTGTGGTGGGTTAGCTGCGGTATATATATATATATTTTTTTTCACTAGAAGGGATATGCACAGTTTAATCAAATAAAACTTATTGTTTTCCAACCCTCTAGATTGAGGGGAACAATCCTGATATAAATTTCCTACTAAGGCTCAAATATAGATTATGACTCAGATGAACAACAACGTTTTAACAACTCAAGTTTTGTATTATAAAAGACAAATCACATGTTCTTTGGAGCAACCCCGTGACTTTTCCAGGACCCTTATCAACGTTTACTCGTCCCAGATCCATACTCGTCTTGGTTCACCATGGAAATTGGTGAAATAATCCATTTGGTCCTCTAGTTATTGCATTTCTGACGTCCCACGATTTGTTAACCTCGCGTACGCCTAAATTGCCACCGGCTTGGTGAAGCATAGCACTTCTTTATGGGATTACCGCGCTTACTCGCTATGCTATTGGTACTACAATACCTTGTAGCGTCATCTGCCTATACCTTTTCTGCGAACTGTAAGAACCACCCGATCTTAGTCAAATTCAAGGATGCATAACCACCCTCCAGATACGTTAACATTTGAACCTTTTTGCAGCACTTCTTGCCTCTATCGTGTCATTTGACACAATACTTTCTGTTATCTTGTTGGATACTATAGCTAAAGACTACTCGAACATATTGTCACTTCGTCATATTAAATATTTCAATTTCGGATATGGCGTCGCCGTCGCATTTGTTAAACCTAACCATGCGATGCGATCCAACTCACTCATGGAAACGTTTGTTATAGGAAAATCACTCTTCATACGATCATGCGAAAATTCACTCGATGTTTTTTTATCATATACCGTCCATCACTCCCCTAGAACAGAGAACTTGGATTCTCTCATAACGATCCGTGAAACGGTTAGCTCTAATGGGGACGCTGTGACAATTGCCACTTCCCAAGTTAACTCCGTTAAGTTTTTCCGTTAGTTCTGTTAGTTCCGTTAACGAACCCGAGACCCGTTATTTAAATGATTACATGTTTATTCACGTTTATTTGCTAATTAGTTTTAGTAACTTGTTTCGTGAACTCATTTTGTGATCTTATGTGTTAATTGTGAAAATTTACATTTTTATGCGAAACCGGGCTTCGTGTGTAAATTTGTAAATTTATGTATAAATGATAAATTTATATAAACCGACTAAATCTTACATGTTTAATGATTTTAAAACACTTGGAAACATTTTTAAAACTTTTACTTTACGACTTGTAGTAAAAACCCACTTAAAATGAGTCTCATGCTTGTTATGTTTAAAAATAAAGTTGAGGGGCCAAACATGTAATTTCTCATAAGAGAAATCTGCCCATATCCTCCCACATCTCTCATTCACATTCATCATCTTCATCCTCTCCCTCTCTTCACGAATTCACGCACACACACACACACACACACACACACTAGCTAAAATCGTGAAATCAAGCTCAAGGAAGGAAGAAATCAAGAGTATCTATCTAACACAAGCCTCAAGGAAGCTCTCCTTTCTTTTCTCCATCTCTAACCTGCGATTTCTTCCCCAATCTTGTAAGCCCTAAGTTTTGCATTTCGAAATTCTTAGTTGCATGTGTGCTATTTTGTGTTTTTGTGCTAAATGGGGTGTGGGTATGCTCATAAAACTTGTTTTAGCTCAATTAATGGTAGTTTAGGATTTGGGACAGATTTGTGGTGGGTTTTAAATCTGGAAATTGAGCTTAAAAACTGCCATGTATGTTCTTGTATGTATGTTGGGTGTTTTGGACTTAAAGTTTGAGTATATGGGTTTGAATGCTAGTTCCATGTTGAGATTTTGCTATGAATTTGGTATGATCATGTCAGGACCAGAAATCTCGTGTTATTATGATTAAAATTGTGTTAATGTATGTTGGATAGCCATATGGTAGCATAAAAATCGAAATGCTAGACTTTTGCAAACTTGGAATTCCTAACAGCTTTGACCAGATTTTTGGGTCAACTTGCAGCAGCCATAACTTACTCAATTTTGCTCGAAACTGATTGATTCTATTTCCCTAGTAAAGTAGGATGTCTTAGCTTTACAACGGCTACTCGCACACTTTCTAAAACCTCCGTTTGGTCATCCAAAACACTGCTGCAAGTTAGGTGCGCAGAGCTGTATTTTTCTGTGAAAAGTAGATTTTGCTTTTTGGTTGAGCATGATAACCTCGTTTTAATGAGGGGTTTGTTAAATGAAAATGAGGCTTATATATTAAAAGTAAGATCTGGAAGGTTTCATGTTCAAACTCTAAGTTTTGAATGAGCTATGCAAATTTTAAACCTACGTTGACTATTTTGCAAAAAGCTAAAATTTCCAACTTCCGACGCGCATAACTTTCTCAATACTTATCCGATTGAGTTGATTCTTTTTGCAACATTCCCTAAATATTGAGTAGTTAGTGCCTGCCAAATTTTAGGAGTTAACTCCAAGAAATGAGCAATTTAGCTATGTCACCAAATGGTGTGTTAATGTTTGACAAATGTGATTTTTAGCCAACTTCGTATGCGCATAACTTGTTTTCATATAATATAAGAATATATGAGTTTTGATGATAAAACGAGAAATTCATAAAATTAGGGTTTCTAAATATGATTATTTAATATAAAATAATCCGAAGGGTATGGGGACTTGATTTTTGGTATGATAACATGTTTTCATATAATATAAGAATATATGAAATTAAATTGGATAAAAAATAAAGTATTTAAAATACCGAGTTAATCGGATATTTTGAAGTTCGTGCGGACCAGAAGGGTAGGCGCCTGTACACTGGGGTTTCTAGCAAAGCGAGGTTGTCGCATAAATCCCCGCTGAGAACTGGCATACCTCCCTAGGCGACCCCGGAGTGAGTGTCTACTTATAGGAATGCGCATCTTCATAATTATCAATAAAAGAAGATAATATGCCTCTAGGGGCATTTTGATCATTCTGACCCTTAAAAGTGAATAAACTTAATAATTTATATTATTAAGTAAATAAAATGTTATAGTAAACATAAGAAGTGTTTATTATATAAAAAAACCTTGCGTTAACATCATACAATACGCAATTAGGTTAAATTGGAAGACGTAAAGGAGATTCTGACTGAATTAATTGGCTTAAGAGAATAAGGTGAGTTCTATGAGCCCACTTTTAAATGTTTTAAATGTTTTAAATGTTTTAAATGTTTTAATGTTTTCGGGCTGATATACATGCAATGATAAATATTCAACTGTTTACTTGAAAAATACTTGAGATGCCTTTACTTGTTTTGTGTTGATACTTATAACTGCTTTAAAGTTATTATTACCTGTTATTACACTTTTCGGGAATGTTATAATAAACGGGTAATGTAACGGATGAAACTTTTATATAAAGCTTTGAGAAATGAAAATTGTGAATGTTTGGTCTAAGCCTATGTATGTGAATGAGTGTCGGGTAAATATGATCTTATTAGCCTTGTTGTACAAGACCCATAACATTATATTTATGAAACGCTTATTTCCATATACGGGCGATGGACTGGTGTTGAAAAGATTATGAGTCCAAATACAAGAGTTATTTAAATGGACTTTTGAAAAGGATGAAATGGTTTAAAAGGTTGAAAATGTTTTAATCTAAGCAAATATTGTCTATTGAAAAGGGAAAATGTGGTTGTACAACTAGAAGCGGGGAATGACGGTTCCCCGAGGTAACGACGGTTACTCTACGAAAGGTTTCGGGTGGCGACGGTTGCCTGAGGAGCTAACGTGGTTCCAATAGACAATGCTTAGGAAAATGGATAAATGGTTAAATGTTTTGGTATAATTCTGTTATGTTTTTTACCTAATAAATGTTTAAGGGTTATGTTTTGGTATAATTCTGTTATGTTTTATACCTGATGAATGTTTATAAAAAGGGGGCCGTTAAGCCCAAGCGTTGGAATAAACTTTCGAGAAAAGGTAACGCTTTTAGAAAACGTAGAACTCACCAGCGAAAGTTGATCCTTTAAAATATGTATATCAGGTGACTTTAAGGATCCGAGTATAAAGGGGAAGGCTAAGGTTTGAGCAGGGTAAGGTGGGCAAGCTGTTCGTGTGAAGCTATAGGGCTGCTGGCATAAGCAATGTATATAGATGCATATCTAAATAATCGTTATCTTTCTTAGTTATAGATAACCGTTTTATCTTACTTGTACTTGGCATTATAAATAAATAAAAGTTTTTAATTTCCGCTGCTTTAATTATCTCTGTTATGTTGGGTTACGACTGTGGCATTCGGGTCTCGGTAATGGAATTTTTTTTTTGGAAATAATTATTTACGATGAATAATTATTTAATCAATTACCGAACATATTAAATTTGATAATTAAATTAACAATTAATTTAATTGGCAGCGAAAAACGTTTTAATATGTTAACGCGAAAAACCAGACAATTAACGTAAACCATAAGCAACAGGATTCGACAATCACCATACGCGCAAACACCAAAACGCATTTATATAAAAACGCGACATATCATAAAATAAATAAACGATTAAATCTAAACTAATAACAAGTTTAGATATACCTGAGCGGTGATTCAAACAGACGTTCGAGACAACGGAAGTCAACGGGTGACGCTAGGGTTTCGCAGGATGATTTGACGGGCAAATCGAAACGACCTCACAGATACGGAACTCCCTCGGTGACACGGCACTGAAATCCCGTACGTCGGATAGGCGCGAAATTAGGGTTTCACGGACGACGGCGGAACTCGCGGGTGTCGCGGTTCGCGGCTAGGGTTTGTCGGCGGTGGAACCGGCGACGACGAGGAGGGGCGGCGGCCGGCTCGGGGGGCGGCGGCGAGCGACGGAGACGGTGACGGTAGCCCGGTGGTCGGCTGCGGCTGAGCTGCAGGCGGCGGCGGCTGGGTCGCGACGGTGGGCGGCAGCAGCGGCTCGCGGGACGGCGAACGGCTGGCGGCGGCGACCGATGGAGGAGCAAGGGTGGTCGGCTGCTGCGGCGGCTCGGCTTGGGCTGCTGCGGCGGCTCGACTTGGTTGCTGCGACGGCTCGGCAAATGGTGAAGATGGATCAAAATTTCTCGCGATCGAATGAATCGATCAACAGAGAAAAAGAGGAGGACGGCGGCGGCTCGTGGGTGGTGGCGTCGAACGAGAGAGAGGGAGTGGAGGGGGCCGAAAATTTTAGTCTAGTGATTAGGGTTTCGTCCCCTCCATTAATCAGATATATATATATATCTGATTAATTTTTCCGTTAAGTCCCTCGTGTTTGTTTAATCTTTTGTCGATCCATTTAATTTTCGAGATTAACATTTAAACCCTTTAAATGTTTCTCTGCCGATGTTTAATGAATATTAGACAAACTAATAGATCGTTTATTTCCGTCCATGACATTAATATTGTATGTCGTCTTTTGTCGCTTGATTAATCTTAATGATTAATAGTAAATTGATTAAGTAATTAATTATTTATCTATTAAACTATTTAATAAACAAACAATTAATTCTTCTGCGAATTTGCCGGTTATAAAAGTAAGCGTTCTTAAATACCCGTTGCCTCCGGTGTAACTTACGGGTCTTAACCGGGTCGGGTACTTGATTTAGTCGGGTCTGGACACCTAAATCCAACAGTCTCCCACTTGGACTGATCGCGACTATTAATTAAGACACAGTCAGAGGTGATCTAGCTACACGTGGCTGTCCCAACCAGTCATGACACTTCAAGTCAAAACAACCAAGGCATATCAGTAAACTTGTGATATAGTAGACTTATGGTATTTGTAAAGTCATCAGATCCTTTCTGTATGAGACATCAATCGAACTAGAGACATGGATTTATTCATTCTCTATCATGTTCGATCATTGTATTTCTCGTTGTTCTGTTCGAAATGGTCCAATCAAACACACAGTAAGTTTGGGTAAGGCCTTACACTTAACACTTGGAACTAACGAGAGGGCCCACGATGTCAAACTGTTGCATTATTAATGCAAGAGCACAGAATCCCATATTGACTACATACAGCTCCCACTAAGCTTCAGATCCGTTCCCAAAAGTAACCGTTAGGGCTGGCAGTTACGCCACAGCCTTAAGCTACAATCAAAGAATGTTCTTTGGCAGACGGGAGGTCGCTCATGTATCTCAGGTCGAAGGATACCGTTGAGTATACCATCAATCAGAATTGTCTTATGATTAAATCCATGAAGACACTCTGATGCGAGTTACGTCCTGACGTCATTATCTAATGAGGCCTTGTGAGTCTAGAAGTCAACACCCTGAGTCCAGAGTCAGAATAGTCTTGCTTCAGGCGTTGCTCCCGCAATGTCTGATCAACTACGGACCTTTAGAATATTGACGAAATATTCATGGATAACAAAAACGTATAAAATTCGAACGCGTTACGCAGAATTCAAAGTCCCGTCTAACAGCTTAGAGGAGATCGAATGATATGGTGCAAACGATAATGTTCGACATCCAACACTAAAATTAAATATCGATGTGATGCAGAATTCATGCACTATCCAATAGTGTCATTTCACTGATCTGACCTGATCATTGAAAACTATAAACTCGCAATCATTTCCTCGAGTTTCGTTTTAGGATTGCCAATATCTGTTGTTTCTTAAGATTCAGTGTTTATCTTGAACAGTGAGTCTTCTTAAGTGAATCGAACTTGTGATAATCTAGTGCCCTTGGTAAGCTCATGTACGACTGTGTTATCACTTGAGCAATATCCAAGTATTGGATTTATTTTCGGATCACATTTAGTGTGATTCGAATCGTTTCAAGAGATTGATCGTATTAATGGTTGCTTAGGCATTTGATGATCAATACTTAATTTAATCTTGAAACTTATAATTAATTGAGGTGTCATTTGAAATTTTACTCCAGTAAATTTAAATGATCTTTAGATCAGCACTTGATCGTGATTCCGGTAAGGATCAGTGGCGATGCTCCCACTTGCTTGAGGCAGATTGACATTCCCTATCATCATTCTTCTTTCAAACCGTTTGGATATCAAATTTGCACGAAGAAAACGTGATAGTTAAATTTCGTTTCCAAGAATGAAAATGTTAGACTCCGTAATATGTGGTACGGAAATCGAATGCTTAATATCCAGATGTTATGACTTACTCATAAGTTCAAAGACGATTGTCAAAGTCCTTTCAGAGTTTGATAGCATGAAGATGCGTTCGTCTATGATCGTTTGAAAGTATCTCGTGGTGGTCGAGATGATGATTTATTCTATCGGATTCTTGGGTCCGATATTAGAGGATGTTTCCCTTACTCAGTTAAGGTAAACATACAAACTCTAATCGGAATGTCAACATGTTTCGCTAAGCAACAATCCATTTTTGGTGAAACATTGCCCATCTTGCTCGTCACGTTCCGGTGCGAGAGTTGCTTTACATAGTCCAGTGACTTATAAGAGTCACCTTTCTTCAGATATTTAAAGATCTAGCTTTGGACATGTAATTATTAAATTCCATCTTCGCAAGATGCAGGTCTTGGGATTGGAAGTTAGTTATGCAAGTGATGTGCGAAGGGGCGTTATGGTTACAAAATGTCAAGGTCTTTGTTGTGGCAAGTCATTAGTCTTGTGTTTATCAGTTTCAAGATGAAACTTTTGATCGTCGTACAAAACACTTAGTGCATGTCGGATTTAAACACCCGTGAGTACAACTATTGTAGTCTAAGACTTCCAAGATGTGTTTAGGTATGCACATGTAATGGTAATGTGCACCAGAGGTGGTTGACCATTCTACAATGTTATAATCAGCAAGTGATTATTCCTGTAGTAACTCAGCTGGTGATTCGAACTCATATGAACAAACGTTTGCTTGAAGCATAGGATTGATATGTTCATACAGTTGTAGATCGAAACGGCGATCTTCAATTTGGCTCGACTTGATTTAATATCTTCTTTTGACGTCGGATGGTTCAAAAGTCATAAGACTTTATGAATGACCGTTACGTCGTGCGTTTTCTCGTAACAAGTACGGTATACGCTTAAGGCATTATGGCTTCGATGGGATATGATAACCAAAGGGTTATCATGTCGCATTTAAGCTAGCCTAGATCAAATCAAGTGCACCAGGTTTTAAGGTATGTTGTTATGGGATTTTGAATTTAATCTAACAAAAGGTTGAATCAAATTCAAAGTAGATTAAAACAATCATGTATGTTTCGAAAATCAACCATTGTCAAAACATGTCATAATCAAAATCCAAGGAAAGCAATTTGTTCATCCCGGAAAACAGCCACGGAAAACCAAACAAAACAAGTTGTTTCAAAATTACCAAGAATTGTTTTAAACCGAAAACTTGAGACACGAACTTTATTTAGGTGCGAAAATCGCAGAATAGCTCAGTGTCATCTTGGCTTGCTTCCTTTCAGCTTCATGCACCTACAAAATGTAAAGTATGTCAAACATATATTTTGTAGGAATAAGTGAAGCATCATACAACATAATCTTATGTGTATACCTGAGGAATTACCCGGTTGGGCTTTTCCGCTCTTCACCTTGGCAAGATATTCTGGGCAGTTTCTTTTCCTGTGCCCCATCATGTGGCATTCAAAACACTCGCGCTGTTCAGGCGGCGGTGCCTTGGTTGCCTTAGGCTTTCCCTTCTGGGAGCTTCCGGACGCTCTGGTGACAGCTGCCTTGCCTTTCTTCTTGTTCCCACGCCTACCCTTCTTTACCTCGGGCTTCTTGATGCCTCCTGATCGGATCGTAAGTTCATCAGGTGCCTTGTCGTTAACAAAATTAACATCAGCGGTTTTAAGCATACCGTGAAGTTCAGTCACTGACTTTACCATGCTATGCATGTTAAAGTTCACCCGGAAAGGGGTGAAGGCACTGGACAGTGAGTGAAGAATTAGGTCAGTCGCCATTTCGGCGGGAATGACGTAATTCAGTTTTGCTAAACGGTCGCTGTAACTCTTCATCTTTAGGACATGAGGGCTGACAGGAGCGCCTTCGGCCATGCGACAACTAATAAGTGTCACAACGGTGTCATAGCATTCCTGTCGGGCCTGAGTTTCAAACATGCCCCTCAGATCACCGATCATCTGAAAAGCAGTACTGTCTACCATGTTCTTCTGGATTTCAGATTCCATGGTGGCTAACATAAGACATGCGACATTTTTGGCATTTGTTCGCAATGTGTTATGGGCGTTTCGCGCCACGGCCGTGTCAGCTTCAAGGATGGCAAGCTAATCTTGAATAGGAATTGGGAATTCAGTTAGTTAGACAATTTCTCCAGGCAACGTAAAGTGCTTTCAAATTTTCTAAGTAGCTGAATGGACAACGATTGTCACTTGTGACTGTCACAACTCCCGTTATGAGGCTTTCGCGAACGGATCAACGAAATTTTTTTAGCCCCATCTATGCCCATTCTGTCTACATGTCGACCAGAGGTACGGTGTTGAAATACTCCAATACCAAAGGTGCGTGTAAAGAAAATAGTAGTTGTCCTAAGTGGTCAGTGTGTGCGTACGATGTTGAAATACTCCAATACGCTCACCTTGGAAGATACCATAAACACCACGTGCGGTGTTGAAATACTCCAACACGGATGTATCGGTCAATATGTTCCAAGTTAGACTTGACATAGGATGGCATAGACTACCGGTTTTAGGCTTACCAGATAGGATTATATAGTCATATTTTAACGTTTAATGTGACGACAGATTTTATGAATCCTGTCTTACTCGGGACGATCATTTAAATGACCTAAGTATTAACGATCTAAGTGTCGCGAGACGATAACCAATTTTAATAACGTTCGATTACTTTGTCGAAGAATCCGAATTTAATGTCGAATTAAATTGGTTAATAAATTTTATAAAGTCGTAATAAAATTTGGACTTTTATTTAATCGATTGAAAAATTAGTTTTATATTAGTAAAACTAAGTTTGGATTTTAGGTTGGCGTGTTAATCAAATTAAGACAAGCAACCAAAAAACAAGCAAACACACATGTGCATATCCGGCCATGCAGGGGTTTCAATATTGTCAGAGCCTATGACAATATCGAGTAAGGGCAAGGAACATAAAAGTAAATTAACCACGAGAACAGAGAACTCCCTGATCGACTTAGTTGCTCCCACTTGCTCCAACAAGCTCCTGCGTGTCATCAGGAAACGTCGGTCTCGTTTTGACTTCTAGCCATTTTCGAAAATCCCATAAAGGGATAATCTTAAATGGGTCCTTGTATCAAGCTCGTCTCGTTCGTCCAGGCGAAGGTAAGCGATTACAAATTAAAATAAAACTATTATATTTTAAGTAATTACAACTTTGAACCCAGTAAAAGTGGGCCAATCCAAAACAAAACAACATGGGCCAAAAGGGCCAAACCATAACGAATCCATGACAAAATTGAATGGGGTTGGGCCGAATATGCACGAAAGATAATTCAATCAATTATGTTGAATCGGATTATGTTAAGTGGATCCAAATCGACTAAACATATTTAAAAGGCGATTCATTCAATTTTGCGACTTTCGGGTTCAGAACCCCAGTTCGCGAAAGTATACCGGTTCAAGTCGACCGGTTGGGTTAGCGTGTGGTGATCAAGGCTCTGATACCACTGTTGGGTTACGACTGTGGCATTCGGGTCTCGGTAATGGCATTTTTTTTTTTGGAAATAATTATTTACGATGAATAATTATTTAATCAATTACTGAATATATTAAATTTGATAATTAAATTAACAATTAATTTAATTGGCAGCGGAAAACGTTTTAATATGTTAACGTGAAAAACTAGACAATTAACGTAAACCATAAGCAACAGGATTCGACAATCACCATACGCGCAAACACCAAAACGCATTTATATAAAAACGCGACATATCATAAAATAAAAAACGATTAAATCTAAACTAATAACAAGTTTAGATATACCTGAGCGGTGATTCAAACAGACGTTCGAGACACCGGAAGTCAACGGGTGACGCTAGGGTTTCGCAGGACGATTTGACGGGCAAATCGAAATGACCTCGCAGATACGGAATTCCCTCGGTGACACGGCACTGAAATCCCGTACGTCGGATAGGTGCGAAATTAGGGTTTCGCGGACGACGACGGAACACGCGGGTATCGCGGTTCGCGGCTAGGGTTTATCGGCGGTGGAACCGGCGACGGCAAGGAGGCGGCGGCGGCTGGGTCGCGGTGGTGGACGGCAGCAGCGGCTCGCGGGACGGCGAACGGCGAGTGGCTGGCGGCGGCGACCGATGGCAGAGTAAGGTTGGTCGGCTGCTGCGGCGGCTCGACTTGGGCTGCTGCGGCGACTCGACTTGGTTGCTGCGGCGGCTCGGCAAATGGTGAACGACGGATCAAAATTTCTCGCGATCGAATGAATCGATCAATAGAGAAAAAGAGGAGGACGACGGCGGCTCGTGGGTGGCGGCGTCGAACGAGAGAGGGGGAGGGGAGGGGGCCGAAAATTCTAGTCTAGCGATTAGGGTTTCGCCCCCTCCATTAATCAGATATATATCTGATTAATTTTTCCGTTAAGTCCCTCGTGTTTGTTTAATCTTTTGTCGATCCATTTAATTTCCGCGATTAACATTTAAACCCTTTAAATGTTTCTCTGCCGACGTTTAACGAATATTAGACAAACTAATAGATCATTTATTTCCGTCCATGACATTAATATTGTATGTCGTCTTTTATCGCTTGATTAATCTTAATGATTAATAGTAATTGATTAAGTAATTAATTATTTATCTATTAAACTATTTAATAAACAAATAATTAATTCTTCTGCGAATTTGCCGGTTATAAAAGTAAGCGGTCTTAAATACCCGTTTCCTCTGGTGTAACTCTTACGGGTCTTAACCGGGTCGGGTACTTGATTTAGTCGGGTCTGGACCTAAATCCAACATGTTATACCTTACGTTCATGAGTAAATCCGACACGTGACCCCTTCTAGAGCCAAGTCTGGAAGTGGGTGATGAGAGGTTGATTGGGAGCGGTTAAATGTGATTAATTCCATGATTTTATGTGTTTTAGCATATGGAATATGGGTGCTTTGAGTTTGTGATTGATTTCAGGTCCCGTATGCATAAAGGAAGCATTTTGGATGTTTTGCGGGAGCTAAACGGATGTTCAAAAGTTAGGATTGAAGCTCGGAACGAAGTTTGGAAGCTATTGGGAAAAGTTCAAGACAGGGCGCCCCCTGAGGCCATCAGGGCGCCCTCCACTGTGTGTAAATGGGCAAAGCAGGGGCGCCAATCAGCAGGCTAAACTTCAGATTTTTCAGATACAGCGCACAGTGCGCCCTATAGGGCGCACTGGGCGCCCTCCTCGACGCAATTCCGGATTTTTTCCTTTTTTATTGGTATTTAAGCCATACATTTAGGTTTTCGAGAGGACTTTTCATTCCAGCCGTTTTTGGGGTTTTAGAAGGCGATTTTGGCACTCTGAACACTTCCGGATTACCAGGTTTTCATGTTTCAACTGTTTGATTCGATTAGTGTCTTTGTTTGGATGATAAACATGAGTAGCTAAACCACCCGTGATTCTCTCCGGGTGTAGAGTTATTGATTTATGGATTGTTTCTTGGTTGTTTACATTCTAGGATTGTTTTAGTTGGTAATTCAAGTCTGGTTTTCTTCTTGTAAAGAATTCACACGTCACAGCCTTAGACTGTGAATGGATTTGTTGATGTGCACGTTCTGACCAATTAAGTTAGTCCTCACATTTTCACAAGATTAAACCTTCGCACAGTCCCTCTTAAGGACTTCCTAGTGATCAATCAAGTACAAGCCAAATTTCATAAGCTTGAACCCGGAGAGGATCATCGTCTCTCCATAAGGTTCAAAACCTAATTTTAGTTCCAATTTACGTTTTTACGCAATTGCTAGCTTCAGTCTTTCTAAATTCAGACCAAACCAAATAATCAATTTTTACACTTCGTAGTTTCTTAGATAATTTAGTATAAATAATCAGATAAAATTTATAACACTAACCACGTGCTCCTCGTGGATACGATACCCGACTTACCCTGTCTATAGGTAAAGTTAGGTTTTTGCATGACCCCAACGACAGGTCATCAAAATGGCGCCGTTGCCGGGGAGCTAGTGCGCTTAGTGTTATTTCTTTTGTTCGATTTTAGTTATATTAGTTTGTTTTAAAATAAAAAAAAGATCCAAAAATATATTTTCTTTATTTTATTTTATTTGTTTGTCTTTACCTCCGGTATTCTAGTTTGTGTGTGCAGGTTAGTTTATTTTCACCATGGATGAACGTGATGAATGCCACAACTGCGGGAGTTACTTTCACGATGTTTTTCATTGCCCGACATTTCCTAGTTGGATTAAAATTGTGGAAGATGAAGATGATGAGAGACCGTCATATTACCTGCATGAGGAACCACCTCTATCCTACTACCATGGATACTCACAACATAATTCTTCCCATGATTACTATCAGAATGAGTGTCAATTTCCGCATCAGATACAAGAGCAGTTTGATATCCAGCATGATGAACCGATATATCAGTATGAGGAGGATGAACAGATTGCTCAATTCAACTCGACATTATCTAGGATCGACAAGTTGTTGTCGTTATCTGGTCTCTCAGATCAAGAAAAAATTGAATGCTTGAGTTTGAAGTGTGAGGTGCTTTCAATGAAGATTCATAAAGAAGAGGCTATCACACCATTATCTGATGACTTATATTCTCAAGTTGGGGAAGAGGTTGTGGAGGCTAATACCACACCGATGATTCCCTCAATTGCTGAAGTGCTTAAGGTGAAGCAGACTGTTGGGGGTGATGAAGAGGAAGAAGAACAAAAGACAGGTCTTCCTGAAGAATCAAGGACCGAGATAATCCCAAAGAATAAAGTTAAGGATGGAGATTTGAGGCCGCGAAGTAGAAAGGTGGGGTTACAAGACATTGGACAAGTTATCAAGCAATGGCCCCCCAACATCTCGTTTTATTCACTGAACATGCCACAAATCATCAAGCAAATCTTGATGTGGCATTTTAGCTACCGAGCCTACATTGGAAACTCAGTAGGCAAGTGTTCACTTAGACCACCATGAGCATCAAATCAGGTATGGTCTGGCTGAGGACCTTAAACTTAGCGCTTCCGGGAGGCAACCCGAGAACTTTGTGGGTGTGTTCACTAGAAACCCTCACGAGACTTCACTCGTCCACTCGGGCTACCGAGTGGTTTAAAAGGCTTGTTGCATGCGCTAAATGCAACCGTGATTCCTACGAAAGTGAGTTTAGGATTTTTTTTTTAAATTAATTGTTTTTAACCGAATTATGACTTAAGTGTTGCATTGGGGACAATGCAATGTTTTAAGTTGGGGAAGGGGATTACTTATTTTTGTGGTCTATCTGTGGTTTTTGAAGTCTTGTTTAAAAATTAAAAAATTGCAAAATTTTAAAATTTTTGTGTGATAATTGCTATGAGGAGCGTGCTTCTACACAATCTTTGCTAAGTTTTACAGGTTATGAGATAGACTTTGAAGATCATCACACCACTTGAGATCTCGCCATGACCACAAAAATCAGGAAATAATGAGCAAGAAGGTAAATGGGCCTTGGCCTATTTGGACGTAGAAAGCAGAAAGAATTAAAAGGGGTCAAAGGCATTCACGCAAGGGGAGTTCGACACAAGGGTTTTTGGGAGACGGCTGGAATAAGCAGCAGCCTTCTCGGCTGCTTGCTTGCTGCGTATGAAAATCAACAGGAGCCAGAGATAGTTATGAGTAAAGATTTTTATTTTCTTAAATTTCATTACATTGTACGCATACTCTATATTTAGTTGGTTGATATTTGTGATGAATCGTGTAGTGACAGTATACAATTTGATCATTATGATTGGCTAAATATTTTTGTGATCATACCTAGGTGTAAGGTTGTTCAGTTTCTTTATTGTTTCTTGATTGTTTAAGTACCCTAGGATCGGTTTAGTTGGTAAATCGAGTCTGGTTTAGTTTATGTAAAAGATTCACACGTCACAACCGTTAATTGTGAATGAATCTGGTAACTCGCACGTTATAACCACTTAAGTTAGAACCTGGGTTGTCACATGCTATTCCTTCGCACCGTCCCCCTTAAGGACGTCCTAGTTAAGCAATTAAGAACAGTTTAGATTTTGTAAACATGAACCCTAGGTGTGATCATATCTTTGTTTATCATTATTCTCGTTTACATTTTATTTAAAACCAAAAATCAATTTTTACACTTTTTAGTTTTTAGATAATTTAGTTAAATATTCAGATAAATTTTATAACACTAACCACATGCTCCTCGTGGATACGATACCCGACTTACCCTGTCTATAGGTAATTTTAGGATTTTTTTTAATTATTTTTTTAAAATTATTTATTTTTAATTGAATTAGAACTTAAAGGTTGCATTGGGGACAATGCAATGTTTTAAGTGTGGGGATGAGGGGGTTACTAGTTTTTTGTTCAAAGTCGTGTTTAAAAGAAAAAAAAATGCAAAATTTTGAAATTTTTGTGTGCTAATCGTTGTGAGAAGCATGCTTCTACACAAACTTTGCTAAGTTTTGCAGGTTGTTGAGATGGACTTTGAAGATCGACACAACACTTCAAGATCTCGCCACGGCTATGAAATCAGGTGAACTCGTTCCTTTTCTAAGTTTGGTTAAAAATTATTAATTTATATGTTTTGCATCTTAGTTTAGTTTAGATAAGCCATTTGTAGATTCTTGCATTATGTTGTGTGAAAAGAGTCGATTGTGTGATTGGTGCTGAAAAAGATTAGTGTCCTGAAAAAAGAGGTTTTGCATATATGGAAAATGATAGAAAAATTGGTAGGTTGCTGCTTATACATGAAGTGGATTTCTAGGACAGAAAATGCATCTAATATGTGATATGTTGATAGGCTCGATCTAAACTTATGAACACTAATGTGCGTGCAATGACATTAATTGAAATATATGTGTTTAGTTTCTCATCCCAGTATGCATGGTTTAAAAAACTGAGTCCCAGCAAAAACGGGTTACGAGTGGTATTTATACCTAGTATTCCTTTCTCACACACCATGTTTTTATTATTATGACACATCCACCAAATAAAATTGGTAGTTCAATAAAAGCAAAAAAAAATGAAAAGAAAAATAAAGTTCTGAAAAAAGAAAAAAAATGAAAAAATATATATATATATATATATATATTGAGAAAATAATGGGAGGTAAGTCCCGGATGTCACGTAGAAGGAAAATAATTGGACTTAATCTCTATTGTGTCATAATGGGGGTGCATGGTCTCCTTAAGTTGTGGGTTAGTGAATCCTCAAGAAACCATGAGGTTGGGTAGGTTTTGCTATGTATGCTTGGGCGTGGGGACGGTTACACATACTGGTAATTTTGTATATTTTTAAGCACAATGCATTGTTCGGGATTAGAGGGGTTGAGTTTAAAGTGGATCAATATATTGGCAATCAAAGTTAATGTAGAGTCGTGTTCCTGCTTGAAATGAATTGCGATAAGATTAGTCTACCGATTATGATTCCATTGCATCTCTTTTTCGGGACGAAAAAGGTTTAAGTGTGGGGATGTGATGAGAGGTTGATTGGGAGCGGTTAAATGTGATTAATTCCATGATTTTATGTGTTTTAGCATATGAAATATGGGTGCTTTGAGTTTGTGATTGATTTCAGGTCCCGTATGCATAAAGGAAGCATTTTGGATGTTTTGCGGGAGCTAAACGGATGTTCAAAAGTTAGGATTGAAGCTCGGAACGAAGTTTGGAAGCTATTGGGAAAAGTTCAAGACAGGGCGCCCCCTGAGGCCATCAGGGCGCCAGGGCGCCCTCCACTGTGTGTAAATGGGCAAAGCAGGGGCGCCAATCAGCAGGCTAAACTTCAGATTTTTCAGATACAGCGCACAGTGCGCCCTATAGGGCGCACTGGGCGCCCTCCTCGACGCAGTTCCGGATTTTTTCCTTTTTTATTGGTATTTAAGCCATACATTTAGGTTTTCGAGAGGACTTTTCATTCCAGCCGTTTTTGGGGTTTTAGAAGGCGATTTTGGCACTCTGAACACTTCCGGATTACCAGGTTTTCATGTTTCAACTGTTTGATTCGATTAGTGTCTTTGTTTGGATGATAAACATGAGTAGCTAAACCACCCGTGATTCTCTCCGGGTGTAGAGTTATTGATTTATGGATTGTTTCTTGGTTGTTTACATTCTAGGATTGTTTTAGTTGGTAATTCAAGTCTGGTTTTCTTCTTGTAAAGAATTCACACGTCACAGCCTTAGACTGTGAATGGATTTGTTGATGTGCACGTTCTGACCAATTAAGTTAGTCCTCACATTTTCACAAGATTAAACCTTCGCACAGTCCCTCTTAAGGACTTCCTAGTGATCAATCAAGTACAAGCCAAATTTCATAAGCTTGAACCCGGAGAGGATCATCGTCTCTCCATAAGGTTCAAAACCTAATTTTAGTTCCAATTTACGTTTTTACGCAATTGCTAGCTTCAGTCTTTCTAAATTCAGACCAAACCAAATAATCAATTTTTACACTGCGTAGTTTCTTAGATAATTTAGTATAAATAATCAGATAAAATTTATAACACTAACCACGTGCTCCTCGTGGATACGATACCCGACTTACCCTGTCTATAGGTAAAGTTAGGTTTTTGCATGACCCCAACGACAGGTCATCAGTGGGCGTCACAACATGTGTAGCATAAAATTTAAAAAAAAATAAAACGTTAAATCTATTTTCATAGTTAAAGATACCACAATTATAAGATTTATGGTGCAATTTCTTTTTTAAAATATTAATGTATACGACACGTATAAAGTGTTTTTATTAGTGTACATGTGCACTAATAAAAAAACACGAAAAGCTAACAAAATTATAATGTATTTGGTGCGATTTTTCGATAAAAATATTAATGCGTACTATATGTATGACTTTTATTATTAGTGCACATGTGCACTAATAAAAAAACGACGAGACGTTAAAGGTTTTTGAAATTTTTTCAGAATTAAAAACTCATAATTCTAAGGTTTTTGGTGCAAATTTTTTTAAAAAAAAAAATTGAACGTATGAAAAAAATTATAAGTGTTTTAGTATTAGTTTTTAGGTTTTCGCAAAAAGATGTGGTTTTTACATTATCTTTACCCTATATATATATTGAATAGTTCATTATAGACACCCCCATAAGTGTAGGCATGTAGACACATTTTTTTCACCATTAGATCTCTTGATCTAATGGTTGTGATTAATTTCCTTTTTAATTTTTTTCTTTGTTCTCATTATTCAGAAAATCTCACATGTGAAAAAGAGCTATTTCACATCCAAAACAGTATACAATGAACCTCACCCTATATATATATATGTATATGTGTGTGTGTGTTTGTGTACATGTACAAGTGTCTGTGTACATGTGTACAAATGCACATGTATACATTTGGACATGTGTACATATACAGGTGTAAATTAGAGACTTACAATGTATACATTTACATATGTTTACAATAAAAACTTATATATATAGATAACAAAAAAAAAATCAAATCCACTTATTATGTTTCACAAATGTCTAGAATATGTGTAAAAATAAATGAAAAATGTACATGGTTTACTTAAATCATTTGTTTACACATATGTAACGTTTGTTATATGCATGTGTAATGTTTATTATTCACATGTGTTAAGTTTGTTTTACACGCGTTTAACATTTGTTATATGCATGCGTAACATTTGTTATGCACATGATTAGGGCTGTAAACGAACCAAAAATGCAATGAAATGTTCGTGAACCGTTTGGGTGAGAGTTCGTTTGTGTTTGTTCGTTTACTTAATGGACGAACACAAACAAAAAAAAAATGTGTTCGTCTAGCTTAACAGTTTATGGGTTTGTTGGTTCGTTTGTTTTGTTTGTGACTGTGTTTGGTTTGGTTGTCACTGTGTTTAGTTTGGTTCTTCCGGTGCGTTTGGTTCATTTGGTTCATTTCACCATATGTAAAACAATAACAAAAAAATACAAATAAACATGAACAAAACTCTTTGGTTAACAAACGGACACAAGCGAAAAATCTTGTTCGGTTATTTGTTCGTGTTCGTTCGATTGTCCAATAACATGTTAACAAACAAACACAAACATGTCTCGTTCGTGTTCGTTAGGTTCGTTTACAACCCTACACATGATCTTTAACGTTTGTTATACACAAGTTTTTCAATTAGCGCGTTGCTGCTAGCGTAACGTAGTCGAGGCAATTTGGAAACACGTAGAATAACCGTAAGCAAGAAAACAACAACGCAAGGCATACTATAACTGATGAAACCATTGTCGTTAGTGATTGCTATTGGTTCCTATCCCAGAAGACCACATACCTATGCTATTATATTTTTGATTGAGAACATAAAATTTATAGAACAAAGTAATCCTATCTATTTGAAAGCATAAACCAAAGAGAAAATTTTGTTCTAAAGAAAGTAACTTAGGAGCAGATGCACATAAACAACCAACAATAAAAAAAATCAAACCCATATGAATCACCAACCTAAGAATTACTATATCCATATCAATTACCAACCTGAAAATTACTATTAACATATGTAGTGAAAACGTATGCACTTGACCTGGATATTACCTTCTCTTTTTGATTTCACTGGCTTCATGTCCTGCAGAGGATCGAATGATTGATGTTAGTAAAGAAAATGTCGATGACATCATTATATTATACAAATATTATACAAATGAGGTTAAAATATCACTAAACTAGGCTATTTGTAATCTAGGTTATAAATAATGTAGTAGGAACACAAAGCAAATTATTGAACACAAAGCAAATTATTAATTTGAGCAGTTAAACTTGATATAAGAAGTTGAATAACTTTGAGTTCAGCTGCGTTTTTTTTTTCTTTTTAATTTATGAGGGCCATTGCCTGCGGTAATTGTTTCCATTTGTAGCACATTAAATTTACAGAGTTTAAAAAATAAAGTTTGGTTACATACAATTATAAAAATATTAGCCCATTATATATGCTGCATTTTTTGAAGCTTGATTTTATTGTAATGATATTTTTTTCTAAAACTTACTCTTTTAACCCAAACCTATTTTGCTCATAATCCGTTTTGACCCTGTTGCCCGACCCGTGACTTTTGCCTAGCTTAAATTTTCCATTGTAATTAGACCAAAACTCACCTCACAGTTTCCAAATCATTTCCATCATTATCCAAAACAACATCAGATGTCAATCCTTCCAAAACTGTTCTAATTGCACCAACATCACCCCATATAGTCTTACCACCTCCTTCCACAATTTCCTGACACAATTTATCAATGCTTAAGTACACAAATATATCATTGTTATAGAAAATCTAGTGAAGGGTTGCTTCTTCATCTTGAAGGATTATTCATCACCAATAGTGAAATCATGACCCGAACCCGGGAAGCACTTTAGTCAAATTTTCTAAATTTTATACCCAGTTTTCTAAATTTTTACATCTAAACTATATTATAACACTAAATTTTACATCATGTAAAGCATATGTAATATGTGTGTGATAACTTTAAATTATAGTTAAAGTATTAAACAAAATCCCCAATCCACCCATCTTAGAAATGAATTCCAAATTCCATCTATGGATTCGTACCTTATATAAATATTCAACACTTTGTAATCCTGAACTTAATACTCCTCAACTGAGGTTTGATTCGAAGATACACCAAAACTTTACATGCCTCATTACCTGCAGAAACAAAATGGAGATCAAATCTCTTGAGTTTGGACCAAAATGTATAAAAATTGAATGCCTTCGCAACGCTAAAGTCTATCATCGTCCACCCAATAAATCTTAAGCCCCAAATCAAGACATCTTGCTATGAACTTTTAAGGCCAACATATTATAATTAATATAAACAGCTGACAAACACAAAAACCTTGGGATTTAAGGGTTAATTATATCCAATCTCTAAACCAAACACAATAATTCTTGTGAAGGTTTAGGATTTAAGGGTTAATAATATGCCAAACCCCTGTTGAATTGAAAACCAATGAACTGTAAAGGATGAACAAAAGCAAAAATAGAAAAGCCAAAACCACATATAAAACCATTGAGAAGATTAAACTGCAACTGGCGTCGTCTCCATTATGTGCTCACCAACGACCATCGAAAATCACGTTTATGAAACATCATAAGCATAAAATATAAGGCCGGTGCTGTGAAATTAGTGTTCAGAGGAGATGAAAATGCAGATTAAACAAATCAAACCAAAAATCTCCAGAAATTAAAGATTATGAAACTTCATAAATGAAAACATAAATCAATGGATGCGATACATACTTTCTAATATGCCATTAATGGATGTGTGGAATGTCGGTTGGAAACACGTTTTAATGCACCATAATGTACCAAAATTATGTCAAAGAAAAGTCATGATTCAAATTTCAAACACTAAGAAATAAGTAATATGAAAAAAAATGGATAAAGATTATCATAAGAAATATGAGATAAGTACATTGACCTGTACATACATAGATTACTTCTGATATATCTTTCAACTCAAAACATAATCCAATGACAAAATTTATCTGAAACTTTTGATTACATCTTGGACATGGCACAGAGTAAAAAACAAATGACCATCATATTAAACCATTGAGTAAGAAGATAGTAGGGACTGCGTATAAATTAGTATTAAAGATATTAAACGACCCAAAGTTATTCACATATATAATTTAAGTGTCTTTAGATATAAGCAAGGTAACGAAACATATAAAGGTGTAAACAGGTGGTTGATGCTAAAAGGTAATTTCTAGACTTCCAAAAGATGTTTGAAAAGAAGTTTACCACAAATTCTATACACCAGTTCAAGTACAGAATACTAAAGGTTCATTATGTATTACTTTAATTTTCTTAACATCCAAAAACATAAAGCATGTAGAACTAACATCAACCATCTGATATGAAATTAGGTCAGGATCAAACAGAAAAAGTACATGTGCAAAGCCGCCAAAACCTCCGGCCACCGCGTAGAGGGAGAGGGAAATACGACGATCTGTGAACAGGGTTTGGAGTCATTTGATTTCCACCTCCATCCATCTTTAAAAATCATCCAGAAACCCTAATATTTTCGATTCATTAATCATAATCAGACCCAAGAACTGTCGATTTAAAACTTACTTTGACGTAGAGATCTGCGAATCTCCCTCAAGATGACGGGTGCCTTCGGTAATCAACAACCACATCGTCGTCTTCTAACCCTTCGACCTCGAAAAATCCTGCCATAACGAAGGACAGACATCGCCAAAACAAAGGACAAACATCATATTCGACATTGACAAACATCAAAGCTGAAGAAGAAAACAAACCCAAAAAGAAAGTGAAGAAGGGACCGTTGTCTGTCATCGGTTCAGAGAGAGAGAAAGAGAAGGTGTACTGCCATTTGAGAGAAATCAGTGAGCGAGTCTTCTTTTCTTGGTTTTACACGGCAAGCCTTACAGCAACATATATATGACATGCTTAAAGAGTTGTACCGAAAAAGATGTTATGCTTGTAAGTTGTGTATTATAATTTATACAATACGCATTAATGTATGTACAATAAGTTGTTAAATGTTATATAGAATAACATGTCACCTTTGTTTTACACACGTGTAATAGTTGCTTTACTCATTTGTGACATTGTAAATCACATATGAGGATCTTACTAATGCATGATTGTAATCGGATTCGGAACACACGAGGTACATAATGATTCTTTGATTGATCACAAGCTCGATAACAGAGAGAGAGAATACAGAGAGTAAACACTGTAGAAAACACACAGTTAAGCACTCAACCCTCACAACTGCCCTCTAAGACACGAGCTAAACATATTTATAGCGGACTGCCCGGCGTACCAATAAACCAACGTACCAGATGGTCCGTTGCTACGTACCACCTGGTCCGCCACTGGTACACTGGGGACAGAATATACAAAACGATCTATACAATTAGACAAAACACCTAGACATAGCACTAAACATCGTAATATGTTCTAACAAACTCCCCCTTGTCTTGTGCTAGTCTTCAGAAGCTTTTGTCTCCGAATTCTTCCAATACTGTCTTTAATTATTTCCAACGTGAATCCCAAAAGCAAAACATACTCTAATCACTCATCGAAACTGCAAGGCTTGCTCAGCATTCTCAGCCTTATACAAAATTTTGTTGTGATAGAGCTTTTCAACATCAGCTTTTGACAGATTGATCAACCACATTGGATCAAAGATCCTAACCACCTTGTTTTCTTCTTTAATTACAATCATTTCTTCTCCAGTACACTCGTCATAGTACCACCACCTCAAAGTCTTGATAAAATCTTGTTCAAGCTTCTTTAATGGAATTTTCTTTAACTGAATAGGCTTCTTGTATTTCAACACTACAACAGCTTTCCCAGTTCTTGGATTAACATTAGTCGGATGCTCTGAATATTTTTCTCTTTGAGGAGTTAGAAACCTAAACTTTCCTTGACATTCTTCTGACAACTTGTTCTTGAAAAAATCTGCCAACTGATCACCTCCATAGTTCATAATTGGTTTTCTCGATAAGTCTCGAACATCACAAACAGGCAAAGTGTTGAATCTTGTGACATTCTTCAAGTATAGAATTCCAAACTCTTTCTTTATCGCATAACACTTGAGTTCTGGATCAAACATCCAACTAATTATGTTCCCAGTAGCTTCACCTTTGTTTTCAAAAAATTTATTCTGATCAACTTCATTTGTAGGTTTCACTACTGGTAGCTTCTTTGCCCTTTGAGTCTTCAACCATTCATCAAATAACATCTTCTTTTCTTGTTCCTCTGACAAATTATCAGACTCAGTTGTTTCAGTTGGTTTCTCTGAAGTTGCATTTTCTGATTCTTTCTTTTTCATCTCCTTCTCTACCTCTTCTTCATCATCTCTACCAAAGAAATTGAAACCTCCAGATTGATCATTATCTGAGAAATTCCCATAAACATTTGGATCATCCGGATATTCTTCAGCAGTCATGTCTTCAACATCTACATGTTCCTCTTCAAAACCAATATCATCATCAGAATCTACTTCCCGTATGGCTCAGCAAAAGGAACTCTGTCTACATCATCCACATCGAGAGCAAAAATGGCAGCAAGTTGCTCCTTTGTATATGGATTGATAAACTCCCCTTCTTCCAACTCTACCCTGGTAATAGGAGTCGCATCATAAACAACCTTTTCAGATGACTCCCCCTAAGATGCAGCAGGAGCAGATGTTCCAGTAGCAGCAGATGTTCTAGTAGCAGCAGATGTTCCGGCTGCACCAGTACCAGAACCATCTCCACCAACGCCACCCTCAGGGTCATCATTATCATTCAGATATTTTGAAACATCATCCTCTTCTCAACATATTTCTTCAGGATTCGGTCTCCTCTCCCCCTGAGCAGGTAAAGCTTTTAACAACTGATTTAGCTGCTCACCCAGAGACATAGAAATTTGTTGAAGTCGAGCAATCTCACGATCTTTTGACTGATCCCGAGATACCAACTATCTAACAATATTCTTTAAACCTTTGATTTCATCAGCTTGCTGTCTATTTGTAGATTCTAACTCATCTAGTCTTGTTTGATGTAAAGCAAGCTTCAAATCAGCCAAAGAGATAGTGGAAGTTGTAGAAGCAGCGGTAGTTGAAGCAGAAGCAGAAGTAGAAGAATTTCTGATAAGCAGTTTTCTAACAGGTGGCTGAGTTGAACTTTGTATATTAGCAGACTTGGTGGTTGGTTGATTTGGAATCGAAGACTTTGGATCAACCTTTTGCTTCTTGCTAGGCGGACTGCTCCCAGCCTTTCGAGCATCAGCAAGGAATGAACCCTTTCTTACCTTCATATTAGGTCTAGCCATATGCTTTACATGTCTTCCTGTAACGACCACTGGAGCCTTGCCTTTATCAGCAACTTTTGCTTGCCTAGCTGATTCCTCCACAGAAGGAGTATAAGATGGATCATCAACCTCTTCTTGATCAGCAGATCGTTTTGTTAAATGCTCATACTTAGAAGTATCTTTATTTTGTGAAGCCAAAATTGCCAAATGAGCTTTATAACTTTTCTTAACTAGGATACCTCTGGTATTATGCAAAATCTCAACATAATCACCAGGATCAGAATCTGTATCCGAAGAACTTTCATCATCATCATTATCAGAATCATCATGCATCAACTCATCATCTTGAACATTAACCGCCTCAGGTTCAGTAACAGGTTCTTGAACAACTTGCTCTTGAGATTGTTGTTGTTGCTTTCTGAACAGGTATAGAAGCAGCAGGTTGTTGTTCTACAGGTTCTTGTACAGGCAAATCATCTTCTTCTTCATTATCATCATCTTCAGCTGGATCTCCATTCTCATTATACACTACTTCATCATCACTACTGTCCGGATGTCTTGGAGCACTGTCAGCAGGAGCTACATAAGCAGGGTTTGCTAGATTGTAAAAGCACGAGACGATCTTACTACAGCATGATTCAGTAATTGGATAACAACAAGAAGTAAATAAAGCTTTGCTTTATTGATTCACTAAGAGGTTACAAACTAGAGAGAGGAACACCTTCAGTTACACACAGTTAAGAGATATAGAAATGACAGAACTGCACTAACTCTCTCTAACACGAACTATTTATAGTTACTTAGTCATAAGCCAGCGGATCACCAGCAGACCATCTGGTCCGCCGTATTAACTGGTCCGGCGGATCATGTGATCCGGCCAGATGACTAACTGACTCACACAGAAGCTCTTGACTAGATACAATACACGAGACACAACGTTAGCATAG
Source organism: Deinandra increscens subsp. villosa (assembly GCA_039602395.1). Classification (NCBI taxonomy): domain Eukaryota; kingdom Viridiplantae; phylum Streptophyta; class Magnoliopsida; order Asterales; family Asteraceae; genus Deinandra; species Deinandra increscens. The sequence goes on along the minus strand of JBCNJP010000009.1, from coordinate 65,149,156 downwards.
GAATATGCTCTAACAAACTCTCCCTTAACGTATAGTGTATCTATATTCCAACTAAACTTCAGTCTTCAATCTGCAACATTGCTGCATCCGATCTTTGACTTGAAATCATGTTAGAAACAGAGCTTGCATGGCTGGATCAATCTTGAACAAACTTTGAACTTCAAGATCCACTTGCGAAAGATATAATATACTCCCCCTTTCACCATGCTTGAGTCTACTCACTCAGATAACCTGCAATTTCAGAAGACAGAAACGCGGCTTTCCTTTTCTTTTGAAAATTAAATTAATCTTGGCACAAAACTTCTCTTTGAGAATCCAAGATATAGTTTTGAAATTTTGAATTTTGTACCAAGTATCGATCGGTCGAAAACAAATAAGAAACAAAATCTTTTTGGCTTTTTGAAACTTTATATCAAAACACACCGAAAATCTTTTTGAAATTTTCAGATATGAAACATAAATGCAATACAGAAATGAAATACTGAATCACACACTATTTTTGCCTTTTGCGAGAAAGATCACAACTTGGGATCATATTGGTCATAACATACTGAACTACACTTCAATTTCAATTACTTCAGCACATAAGTCATGTCGATTACTGGTATAATTTGTCCATTCTAAACTCAGGCACAATCATACTCATACCATCTGGATATGTTATTGTATTGATTAGACGTGCATTGACCAGTGTACCCCACACTATCAGACATACTCAGACATGTTTTTGCTTTTTATATCACACTTTGTGATTTCATTTGTGATTTAATCACATAATGATTGTATTCATGATTCAGTCAACTGTGTTCCATGCAAAAAGAAATAAGAACGTTAAATCGTCTACCTTAAGGTCGATCTTCAATACGCAGATAAGGCCTCGGATTTAACAAAATAAGAAAATAAAACAAGTTGAAATTGTATAACCCAACAACAATCAGGTCGGTACTCCCGTACACGCAGAGAAAGTCCGATGAGTTATACGAAACACTAAAGAAAATAAAGCAGAACGTCAAACGAACAACAATCAGGTCGGTCTTTCGACACGCAGAGAAAGTCCGATCGTTTGACAAAATAAAGAAAATCAAACAAGTTTAAATCTTTGCAAAATGAACACATGTATACACAGTGACTTCTCATTTTCCTTTTCACATATCTTTTCTTTGATATCATGAGATATGCATCAAGATGTTGTCCACTTGGTCAAGCATTAGTATTTAGTGTGTATCACATCTGAATACTTTCTGATTTAATGCCAAGCCTACCAAGTACATCAAACAATGATCTTATGGCTTTTTCATCTAATTTATCCATGAGTCAGACACGTAAGCCAATGTACCATCATTTCCCAATCATGTCGGATACAATTTCTCATTTTTAATGTTTTTGTATTTTTCTGTTTTTCGATGTTTTTGTATTTTCCAATTTCTCCCCCTTAAAATGAAAACTCTATTTTTGGATTTCATTTTAACACAAACAAAAACAAACAACGACACTATTTTTGGTTTTTCAATTTTCTCTACCTAAACTACAAACAAAATGCATTAAAGAAAGAAAATTGACCAATCGATACTGATACCTTTTCAGTGTAAGCTTTTAGCAAAGCTTGCAATTTTGTAAAATAAAGCATTCAATTTAAGTTAAGAACACATAATACTCCTCCATCAGCAACTTGGCAATCACCAACGGGTCTTCTAGGAATACCTGCACACTGGTTTAAATATTAGTACTCAAATGACCCGAAGTACACAGCTTCTGGTCGACCAGTGTCTTCCTCAAAGTCAGTTGCAGCTTTGCTGACCACTTTAGGTCGCCACTGCATCTTTGCAGGTGCAGTTTTCACAGAAACATCATCCTGTGATGAATCACCAACACTAGACTCACTTTTGAAATGTTTTGATTTAAAATGTGATGTTGGTGAGTCATTAAAGATTCTGCCGGATTCATCAATTATCGTGGCAGTTTTTCCAGAAAATTTCCTTTTAACAGTGACAGGACAATGCTGTGCTATATGTCCCTTTTGGCGACATTGATAGCACAAACGATATGAACGTTTAAATTGTGACTTGTCCTGAACTGGATGACATTTATCAGAAAATTCAGACTCATCAGAAACATCATCAAAAACCTGAAATCGGTTAGAATGAACCCATTTCGAAGTAGGACTCTGAGGTGTAGCATTAGAACCAGATGAAGAAGATTCGTTCGGTGAACTTGCAGATGAACCTTTCTTCTTTTGCTTCCCTCCAAAACCTTTTTCCATGGTGGATACAAATACCTGCGCCAGATGATATATCTGTTCAAGACTAGTATCTTTCTTCGCCTTAGGAGTCTTCTTTGGCTTGTTCTTCTCAACTTTCTGAACAACTTTGTGATTATGATTACCCAAACCAGATCTTTTATAACCAGGTAACTTTGATAAATCTACTTGAGACGTAGAAGAACCAGCTTGAGCAACCTCAGTAAATTTAGCTTTAATACCCTTCAAATTATTAGCTTGAACAAGCTCAGCAGCCAACTTTTCTTCAGACCCTATCTTCTCTTCTGTCTCAACATGCTTGATTGAACACTGTGATTCCTTTTTCTCACACTTCGCAGATACAAATTCAGAATAATCTTTGTTTATCACTGGAGTGTTCAAATCAACAACAGACTCTGTTTGAATCACTGGATGAGGAATTTGATTAAAATCATCACCTCCAAATACCTTCTTGAAGTTGTCGTCTTGACACAAATAACTTGTAAAAGAATGAGAACTCTTCAAGTTATGCAATTGACGATTGAGATCGAGAATCTCAACTTTCAAATCAGCTATGATCTTTTGAGCTCCAGCAAGAACTTTTTCTGATTGAATCAATTTCTCAGATGTGGTGTTGACTAGTGATTTTTCTCGTCTCATCCCATCATGAGCAGCAAGCACTTCTTTGGTAATTTTATCCACTCTTTCCTTATATATCTCAATATTCCTTGTTAATAAATTTTTGTCTTTCTTTAAAGAAGTGATTGTATCCTGCAATTCAGACTGAACAATCTGATATTGAGTTCTATCAGCAGTAACTTCATCCAATGCCTTCTGAAGTTCATCATTTGATGTTTGAAGCACTTCAACCTTTTTGATAGACTTTTGAAATAACTGTTCAAAATCGTCACTAACATCTTGAGCTTGAGACTTATATTCTGCAACCTCCTTGACCAGCTTTTCATTGATAGAAGAAAGCTTGACAATTCTTGACATGAACTCATCATTCTCGTGTTGAAGTTGTAACTTTTGTTGATCATTCTGAATACTGCTTTCTGACAATTGGTTCTGAACAGTCGCTAATTCTGTCACCAACACACTCTTTTCCTTGAGTAACTCTGCATTTGTTTTGCAAACTTCCTTAAATTCCTGACATTTCTTGATGAAACTCTCCAATTCTTCATCCTTTCGTTTGATTTCAACAGATTGACACTCTATTTCCTTGATCAAACCTTTAATTCGACTATCCTTTTGTGAACAAAATTCACACACGGATTCGTAACCACTCATTTCGGAATCAGAATGACTTAAGTCAGATTTACTGGTCTCAGATGTATACCCACTCGATTCAACCTCAATATTTGCCATCAATGCATAACTGTCTTGAGAATGAACCACGAATGCAGATTCATCTGGAAAATCTTTAGCCCAATCATAACCTTCATCAGTTTGAGATATCATAGCTTTAACATCTTTATCTTGACCATTCTTATTGGAAATATCCTTGTCAGATGACTTGGTAGGACAATTGCGAGCAAAATGTCCATGTTTGGCACATTTAAAACATTTAATCATTTTTCTATCCAAGCCAAGTGTTTGTCCTTGAAAAATAGATGTCTTACCATGTTTCTGCATAAATCTCTTTCCCTTTTCCGCGACCATAGCAAATTGCCATTCCAAATCGAGTTTATTCAATTGATCGTCATCCAGGTTATTTAAATCCTCGCCATACAAACAAGACTGACCAATTTGATGAAATATAGCTCCAGACGAAGAAGATATAAAAGCAGATAGCAAAGCAGCTAGATCTTCGGTTACTTGATTAGAAGTTGACTTGCTTGATGATTTATCAGGAATAGTAAAACTACAACCTGAAGAATATCCACCATTATCTGACTTTCCAGCAAGAAATGCTGTTACTGGTGGATTACTGCTTGAAATAGAATTTGATTTAGCTTTAGCATGGGCAGTAGCAGAATTCTCTCCAAAATAAACTGCAGGATTCTGAACTGATGGAATTGCTGATTTCTTTACAAGTAACTCCATTTCTCGAGCTTGTAACTTGCTTAATAATTGATTGAAAGTCCAACTTGAATAATTTGGATCATTAGCAAGCATCATAACAAAGTTCTCCCATGTTTCCGGTAAAGCTTCCAGAAATTTTTCCTTCAAGTCATCTTTTTCTTTCTGGACTCCTACAATATCGAGTTCATTAATCAGATGAGAAAATCTAGAAATCAAATCTGCAATACTCTCTTTTTCACAATGCTGGAAGTTATCAAACTCCTTTAACAAAACTTTCTTTCGACTCTTCTTATATTGCTCGTTTCCTGCACATCTATCCTTCAGTGCATCCCATAATGTTTTAGAGGTTGTGCAATTTTTGAATTGATGCAAGAGTTCTCTTGGTAAAGCCATTGTGAGATTTGCATACGTTTTCTTTTCTCTGGCATACACTTTCCTTTGATCTTCATCAAGATCACTTCGTGGAATTGGTTCTCCATTTTTCTTAGGATATGTATAATCTTGTTCAATAGAAATCCACAAATCAATGTCAAGAGCATTAACAAATGATTCAAATCGTTGCTTCCAATTCTCATAATCCTCCAATCGAAGTAACTTAGGAACTTTCTGAGTTGTTCCTATCTCGTTATCATAGTTCAATATGGCTTGCATTGATGATTGAACAGCTGAAAAAGCGTGAAAGTCGCTCATTTTGAAATTTCAATACCGAACGCGAAAACTTAAAACTAAAAAACGGGCGTCTTCCAAGCAGATTTTGGGGGTCAAAACTTGACGGTACTAGCCGTAGGCTGGTACACGTTCTAGATCTCTGAAAGACGAACGTTTTGGCTGGTATTGGGTTTCGTAACTCCAAACGGTTTGCAAGTTACGTCAGTTTTAGTGAAGATCACTATTCTGCCAGCGGACCAACAACTCCAGCGGATCAAAATATTATCAGCGGATCAGGTTTGTACTAGCGGACCAGATCCGGATCAGATTTCGTCCGGCGGATCAAATTTCGTACGGCGGATCAGATTTTAGTACGGCGGATCAAAACTGGTACGGCGGACCAGAATTTTCAGCGGATCACACTGGTACGCTGCAACTGTCGTGGATCAGACTGATGAAGATTGCCGGGCGGATCAAACTGCGGATCAGACTGTTCGTCGGGCGGACCAGATGCAGAAAACACAAAAATCGACTGATTTTCATAGATTTCGACAATTGAAGCTAGATACTGGATCAGTATGATGCGAAAACACTCCAGGAACATCCAGAAATCATTTTTATCCTCGGAATCACTCAGAATTATGAAAAATTGATGAAAAATGTAGAAAACCCAAACTTTCTCTCTCTAGAATTTCGAAAACTTACCAAATCACAGCAGTAGAGCAACCTGGAATGCTCTGATACCACTTGTAAAAGCACGAGACGATCTTACTACAGCATGATTCAGTAATTGGATAACAACAAGAAGTAAATAAAGCTTTGCTTTATTGATTCACTAAGAGGTTACAAACTAGAGAGAGGAACACCTTCAGTTACACACAGTTAAGAGATATAGAAATGACAGAACTGCACTAACTCTCTCTAACACGAACTATTTATAGTTACTTAGTCATAAGCCAGCGGATCACCAGCAGACCATCTGGTCCGCCGTATCAACTGGTCCGGCAGATCATGTGATCCGGCCAGATGACTAACTGACTCACACAGAAGCTCTTGACTAGATACAATACACGAGACACAACGTTAGCATAGGAATATGCTCTAACATAGATGACCAATCAGACGTTTAACTGGAGGAGGCACATTTGCTCCTTTTCTTTTCTGATATACCGGCAACTTACCCACAACCACTTCATTCATATGCTTCAAAACTAATTCAGTATCCAGATTCTTTGGAAGATTAGGATGAAGATCGTTCAAGATCATTTGCATAAACCTAGGATACATCACACTCTAGTTCTGTTTTACCGAAATGTTCTCCTTCATGTAATAAAAAATCCAACCCGAGAAGTTGAATTCCCGATTCATCACCAAAGCTGTAAAGAATGATAACACCTTCATATCAAATTCCTCATGACCTCTCAGTCGGTTACCAAAACATCGGATAATCACGTGTATTAGATACTTGTACGGAGGACATAAGTTTGCTTTAAGAAACCAAGATGCAGAGATATTGCCATCTTACTTTATTCTCCTTAACAAATCAACTATATCGATCTGATCGAATTCTTTAGGAAATGTCAGTTGATCATTGAATTGCAAAACTCTCTGAACATCGTCTTCAGTTACAGTAACATCAGTTTGAAAAATTCTGGCACGAATCACTAAAGATGTCACCGAACAATCGACTTGAGCTGATGTCCAAAACATAGTAAGCAGGTCTTTGTAAGGTGTACATTCGTGTGTAGCAGCATAAAATACTCTCGATCGTCTCAAAAAATCAAATATCTCTCTAAAGTGAGATCTCCATTTGGCATAAGCCCCGAGATATGCACAAATATTATGTTTGTCATTTGTTTTTAACGGTGCCATTTCTGAAACAATCACAAACAACAATTATCATTAAAATCACAAGATATAACCAAAACTGCTTCGAACCGACTCTAGTTTGACTTTAAACGCTCAAATGATGAACTTTGGTAAAAACTTGTCAACGGACCACGTAGCGGACCAAATTAGGCAAACGGACCACATTTGGTACGGAGCGGACTAAATTTGTTGACCACGTACCAGATTGGTCAACGGACCAGATACGGACCATAATCGTCGACCACGTACCAGATTGGTCAACGGACCAGATACGGACCACATTAGGTCACGTACCAATTCTGGTACGCCGTGTACCATCTGGTACGGCGGACGAACAGTTCATCCGAAGAGTCTTTTTAAAATTGACACTTAAATCCGTGTTGTTTTTGAAATCGGCCAACAAAGTTTTGATTTACTTCAAAAACCGACCAAGAATATGCCATTTAAACAGATTGAGATAGATGTTAATGCCTTTAACCAACCCGGTTCCAATTTTGCGAAAAACCTGACACTTAAATCTCAAAAATTAAGCAAATTAAAGCATGAAAACCAAATGCAAGACCATGAGAAGATGGGCAACAAATGTACCTACCTGTAGCAACAAAAATCTCGAGCAAAGGTTCGTTATACAATGAGAAATCAAGAAAAAACACACAGAGGCGATTTTAGGGTTTTCAGAGTGGTTCGCAGATGGTACGCTGTAAATGCAAGAAACGTACCAGATGCCCCTTTTATACACCAGGTGGTTCGGCCCAATGTACCATATGGTACGCGGCGTACCACCTACTGAACCAAATTTTGGTTCAAAATTAATTTTCAATTTTAACCCTTATCTTTCCGATTTATTAATTTTAATCAGTAAAAGCACAATTTTCCAGTTTCTCCCTTTTTAATGAAGATGAGCTGATGTAAATTAATGTCGATTGTGGTTCATTCAACAAAAATTTGCCGTTTCTGTATTCAGTTGATAAAAACACTAAATTCTTTTTTATTTTTCGAACTTATGCTAAAACACACCTAAAATCATTTTGAAATTTTCTGGAGTGACTAATCAACAGAAATAAGAATTTTAAATGCAATAATTTATATTTTTTGTGAGAAAGATCGCAACATGAGAGCATACCAGTGAGATGCACTTAACACATTTCAATTTCAATCTAATCAGCATGCAAGCCAAGTAGTCCACGAATCAACATTTTCATGTTTATTTCAGTCACATCAAATCAATTTTTACTGCTTTCTGATATGAATTAGGTATATTTATCAAGCATAGAAATCATGGTACCCACAAATTCAAGTAATTGAGAATCTGATTTATTATATTTTGACTTTTCTTTGTCCGTTATTCATCAACGAATATTTATAGATATAAGTCGTTCATAGGGTTTCATGCAAAAAGAAAGCAGAACCCTAAACAAACAACAATCAGGTCGGCCTTGTGAGCACGCAGAGAAAGTCCGGTTGTTTAGGAAAATAAGAAAGCAAAAAAAGTTGAAACTGTATAACTCAACAACAATCAGGTCGGTACTCCCGTACACACAGAGAAAATACGATGAGTTATACGAAACACTAAGAAAAATAAAGCAGAATGTCAAACAAACAACAATCAGGTCGATCTTTCGATACGCAGAGAAAGTCCGATCGTTTGACAAAATAAAGAAAATCAAACAAGTTTAAATCTTTCAAAAGAACACATGCATACACTAGAACACTTATTTATTCTATTTTTCCCTTTTTCATCTTTTATCAAGATTACCCAATCACAAGAATCATGTTACACCACAGATTTCAAGCAAGCGTTATGTTTATATCATACTGACAAGTATCAGATATTGATTGACACATTCAATGAAACACACGAGAACCTACAGCCTTTCAATCTATTTTATCCATGGTCAGTAACATTCACCGATGTTCTATCATTTCTCACGAGGTTGGATCACATTTCTTATTTTTTATTTTTCCATTTTTTAATGCTTTTTCATATTAGAATACAAGAAAACACTATTTTTGTATTTTTCCATATCTCCCCTAAAAAGCAAAAAATAACCGAAAACATCAAAAGAAAATAAAAATGATCAACTGAAACAGTTTACTTGGCATTCAACCGAGTAACCCCATTGATTTGAAATAAAAATTTAAAGCGAGTTTTGTCAAAAGCTTTAGTGAACAGCTCGTTGAAAATCCGTGTGAATTTTCCGCAAATCAATTAGTTTCTTCTCATAGCAATCACGAATAAAGTGATATCTGATGTCAATGTGTTTTGTTTTTGAATGTTGAACAGGGTTTTTCGTGATAGAAATAGCAGCTGAGTTATCAATGAAAATGGGAGTAGTGAGAAAATTCAAACCATAGTCGCGTAACTGCTGTTGAATCCACAAAAACTTGTGAACAACAACTTGAAGCAGCCACATACTCCGCCTCAGCAGTAGATGTTGCAACCGAAGTTTGTTTCTTACATTGCCATGACACTAATCTCTCCCCGAAAAACTGACATCCAGCGGTGGTGGACTTGAAATTGATTTTACATCCGCCATAATCTGAGTCAGAATACGATGATAACTCAAACTTATCATCATTAGGGTACCAAATACCAAGATCCGGATTACCCTTCAAATAAGCAAAGATCCGTTTTACTGCTACCATATGTGAAACCTTGGGAGCTGCCTGGTACCTAGCACACAAGCACATAACAAACATTATATCAGGACGAGATACAGTTAAGTACATAAGGGAACCTATCATTGCACGAAACAATGTCGGATCAACATTGTCCCCAGACTCATCTGGTTCAAGACCATGTGAAACTTGGATAGGTGTACTCGGGATCCAGACATCTTCAATTTTAAAGCGCCAAAATATCGGACACATATTTTGTTTGATGCAAAAATATGCCTTTGGCAGCGTTGATGAACTTGAAGACCCAGAAAGAAACCCATCTCCCCCATCGAACTCATCTCGAACTTCGTTTGCATGACACGCTCAAATTCCTTGCATAAGCTGTCATTTGTGCTTCCAAAAATAATATCATCTACATAAACTTGGACCAGCAGCAAATCCTTCCCAAATTTCTTTGAAAATAGAGTACAATCCACCTTGCCATGTTTAAATCCATTGTCCAGAAGGTGTGTAGAAATAGTCTCATACCAAGCCCTTGGAGCTTGATGAACACCATATAAAGCCTTGTCTAGCTTATACACCCGTTCAGGAAACTCTGGATCATAAAAACCAGGCGGTTGCTTCACATAAACTTCTTCATGAATTTTCCCATTCAAAAACGCACTTTTAACATCCATCTGATATACTTTGAAACCATGATGTGCCGCGAAAGCTAGAAAGATCCTAATAGCCTCAATTCTTGCTACAGAAGCATATACTTCATTGAAATCAATGCCTTCGATCTGAGAGAAACCTTGAACCACTAACCGCGCCTTATTTCTGACGATGATACCATGATCGTCCTTCTTGCACTTGAATACCCATTTCATCCCACAAGGTTCTTTAGAATTAGCAGGTAAATCCACGAGATGTCAAACTCCCAATTTTTGAAATTGCTGCAATTCTTCCTGCATCGCTTCTACCCAAGAAGCATCTTCTAACGCATGATTAACATTGGTAGGTTCAACTTGAGACAGAAAACATGAGTGAAATACTTCATTCTGAGCACCTGAATCCCTAATTTCAGCAATTAATGCATCAACAGAATCAGCCAATTGATGACGTGTGCGCACCCTAAAATTCGGATCTCCAATTATATTCTCCTGAGAATGTATATTATGAATCCGAAGCGTAGTTGAATCAGGAACTTGAATATTGTATGCAAGAGTATTTAAAGTTGCATGTGCATCCTCTGAGCTTGAAAGATCACCAATAGGTAAAGAAACCGGCACTGAAGAACTTGTACTTGGTAGAGCAATTGGATCATCAACCGGTGTTGATTCAGCTTCATGAAACGTACTCTCATCATCATCAGACGAACTGAATTGCACTTGGAGTCTTTGAACACCTCTTTTAGAGTTTCATCTTTGCAAAGAAAACTTGCAAAGGAAACTGAGTTTTTAAAATTCTCAAGTTGTCTTTTAAGATCCAGAATTTCAATGTTCAATTAAGAAGTCTTAGCATTAGCTTCTGAAACTTCTTTTCACAGAAGATGTAGTCTTCAATTTTGTTGTTTAATTCAATTTTGGTGCTCAAAGTTGAAGCATGTTCGCTTTTCAGTTCAGCCTTAACGGCCTCCCACCTTTGTTTATATATTTGTGTGTTCTCCTCTACTAACATGTATTTATCATGATACATAACTTTCTCATCAGAAAGTTCTTTCAATTTATTAGCAGAGGTCATGCAATGTTCGCAAGGTTTAGAGTCAACCTGAATGTTAGCCATAAACGCTTGCTGGCCTTCAGCAAAGAAGTCTTCACCTATAAGTTCAGGATCATCTTCAAGTTTCACATCTCTTTCTTCAGTACACAGCAAGGCAGACTCATCAGGATAATCTACTCCCTAGTCATAGCCTTCTCTAGTTTGAGAAACCAAAGCTTTAGAATCTTGATTCGAAGCATTTGCATTTGAACTTGATGGAGTAGAATTGCTTCCTGATACTTTTGAACTCTGAGCTGCATACTTCTGAAATAATTTTGAAGTTTCTTGCTTCTTTGCATACTTGCATTCCTTTGCGAAATGACCATAATTCTGACAATTATAGCAACGAACTTTGGATTTTTCGAATCTAAGTTTTCCTTTCGGATTTAAATCTTTACGACCTGTTCTTTGCATAAACTTTTTCCCCTTCTGACGAGCATAGCCATTGACCAGTTGATATCCATGAGTTCTAAGTCATAAGGGTCGATTTTCTCATAATCTTCATCTGTGAGCTCAGCACTAGTCAATTTTCCTGCTACCACTCCATCATATGAAGAAACCATTGCAAAAAATAGTGCCATAAAATCATTTGTAGTCTTAACTGAAAATGCACTCTGATTGGATGGAGGAGCAGAGGAGGATTGATTCGAATAAACTGGATACGTCACTGTAGAACCCCGAGACATACTCGCATGACCACTTGAAGTATTCTCCACATAAAATGCAGTAGTCGGTGGATTTGAACTAGCTTTTGCCTTTGTATGCATGGTTAAAGCATTCTCACCAAAATACACATCGGGATTCTAAACTTGAGCTGGTTGAGTTTTAGCACGCATCATATCTAATTCCCGAGCTAGCAAGTTCCTTGTAAGATCATCAAATGAAATATCATCAAATCCCTTATCATGTGTTAATAACAGGATATAACCTTCCCATTTTGCTGGTAGAGCATCTAACAACTTCTCCTTCAATTCTCCAGCCTCCTTCTTCACTCCAACAATGTTAAGCTCACTAACCAAATGTGATAGTCTTGAAATGAGATCATTTATGGTTTCATTTGAAACGTGGCAGAAATTATCAAACTCCTTCAACAACACCTTTTTCTTGCTTTTCTTGTATTGATCATTGCCTTCACATCTATGACACAATGCATCCCATAAATCTTTTGATGTCGTATGCATCTTGAACTGATGTAAATTTTTTTTTTTTGGTAAAACCATTGATAAATTTAAATAAGCTTTCTTCTCCAATTTGAAAGATTCTTTCTCAGCATCGTTCATCTTGTTATATGGCTTAACTTGACCAGCAAATTCACTAGTTGTAAACTTTGGAACTTGATAACCATCCAACATTGGAGTCCAAATAGTAACATCCGTCACACCGATATATGATTCATATCGAGTTTTCCAATTATGGAAATCTTCAAATTTCATCAATTTAGGAACTTTGTTTGTAGTTCCTATCTCATTATCGTAATTCCGTAAAGCTTGAACTGTCGTAGACATTGCTGCAAAAGCTTGGAATGGATCCATATTAATTTTCTCAAAAACTAATCTGGCGTACCAGAATGTCGATCCCCGTACCAACTACAAGCTCAACGTACCAAAATTACCCCCGCACCAAACACGGACCAGAAAGACAAGCACGTACCACTAACGGACCACTTTACCAACGTACCAAAGTGTTAAACGTACCAGGCTGGTACGACGTAACTACCACGGACCAGTTAATAACCGTCACAGACCAAAATAAGAAGATTGCCTTCCGGACCACTGGCCACGTACCAAACTCCCAATGAAGATTGTTGTACGGAGCAACAACGTGCCACTTTGTTCTTGAGCCGGACCAACAGCGTACCAACCAAAAATCGATTGATTTTTGAAATTTCTGGTTTTCCGAACGTACACTAGATGCAGAACTCAACGTAGACACTCACGGATCATTTTGGACATAAAATTCGTATAGATTGGACGTGAAACAGAGAAGAAATGACAAAATTTCAACCAAAAAAGTTGTTTCTCTCTCTAGAAACACAAAACCGATCACAGATCACAGCAAAAGAGCAAACTCGCTCTGATACCACTTGTAAATCACATATGAGGATCTTACTAATGCATGATTGTAATCGAATTCGGAACACACGAGGTAAATAATGACTCTTTGACTGATCACAAGCTCGATTACAAAGAGAGAGAATACAGAGAGTAAACACTGTAGAAAACACACAGTTAAGCACTCAACCCTCACAACTGCCCTCTAACACACGAGCTAAACATATGTATAGCAGACTGCCCGGCGTACCAATTAACCAACGTGCCAGATGGTCCGTTGCTACGTACCACCTGGTCCGCCACTGGTACGCTGGGGGCAGAATATACAAAGCGATCTATACAATTAGACAAAATACCTAGACCTAGCACTAGACATCATAATATGTTCTTAAAGACATTGTTTTAGACATATGTAACATTTCTTTTACACATTGTAACACTTGTATTTTTAAAATTTTTTTTTCTAAATCATGTGTTTTTATTCTATTTTTTAATTGTATTTTTAGATTTTTTAGTTTTCATATCTTTTACTTTTATTATATATTTTTTTTTAATTTTCCCATATTTTTAATAGTTTAATTTTTGATATTTTTGTTTTTATTTATTTTTTTCTTTTTTTTTAAATTATTTTTGTTTTCTTTCTTTTTTCTTTTTTTGGTTTTTTCTTTTTTTTTATAAATATTTTTCATTTTTTTATTTTAATTTTTTGATTTTAAGTTTTTTTTTATTTCCCCTTTTTTATGTTTTCTATATATGGTTTTATTTTTTATGTAATAAAAGTAAAGGAAAAAAAATATATCGCTCATAATGGTTTTCAAAAGTTCTCAAAATCATATAGGGTGTGAAACTATTAATAACCTTTGATTGGAGCAATAACCAAATAACAAATTTGAACCACAAAAAAGATGACAAGTGTCCCCTTATGTCTCTTTCCAGAGAGGGTATTATAGTCATTTAACCCAACAAAAAAAATACCTCCTCATTTTTAAAACGGCTATAACTTTTTTATCCGATGTCAGGTTTTTATAAATAAAATATTGTTGTACTCGTCGCATTTTTATCTTTAATTCAGATGTGGTCCTGACTTTTTTAACATTTTTATCTAAAAGTCCGTACTGACATGTAATGTTACTTAAAGTAGCACTGATGCCTTTTTGGATAGTACTGGTGACTTTTTCTGTAGCATTGATATTAATACGAACGTTTAAAAAATAACCTTCAAAAAAAGTTGGGACCACGTCCGAATTAAAGATAAAAAATCGACAAGTCCAATGGTATAATTTTAATAAAAAACCGACTTCGGATAAAAAGTTATAGGCGTTTTAAAAAATGAGGGGGTAGTTTTTTCTTTTGGGAAAAATACTAGTTATAGTCTTCCTGTTGTAAAAAAGAAGAAAACAAATCAGGGCCACGTGACACTCATCCATGGCACCTGCCTTTTCATCAATCCACTAAATTTTAGTTATATGATTACTAGTTTTTTATTCCCGTGTGTTACACGGCTGAGGTTTTTTTTTTAAAAGTTATAAATACAATCGTAATCTACTTTGATAAATTTTTAAAAATTATACGACAATTATGTATTTTCATAATTATATAAAAATGTGTTAGTAAATTGTAATTATAGAAATAATTATTTTATATTGTATATATATGATATTAAAAGTAATATATTTTATTACAAATACTTTAATATTTATAATATAGTGCTTATAGTATTTTATTCAAAATAATATTTTAATATTATATATACAATATAAAAGATTTTATTCGATTACGATTAGAGTATAATATTATAAAGTTAAAATAGAATAAAATATTTTATATTGTATGTATAATATTAAAATATTATTTTAAATAAAATGTTATAAGTATCATATTAAAATATTATATTATATGCAATAAAATATATTATTTTGAATTTAAAAAATGTATTAAAAGAGATATTTAAAATTTAATATTGGAAAGATATTTATAAATATTTGTTTTAATTTTAGGTCAAAAGTGGCCATGATTTTAGCCAAAAGTGACTAAACAAACTTTTTATTTATTATATAATATGGATTTCAAAAAGATTGGGTTAATTTTGATTCCTTCCCCTATATATATATATATATATATATATATATATATATATATATATATATATATATACCAATCATTCAATATTAGCTAACAAAAAATTAAGAAGAAAAAATGTGGAGGATAATAGACATCCCGTCATACATTTTGAAGAGAATTCGTGGAATATACAAAAAATAATAAATGGACTCAAACACGTCTTTGTCTTAAAAAACTCTGAACTGTAAACTCTAAACTGTAAGCAGAATAAATCAGTTCAACCCATAAATTATTATAATTCTTGTCAATAATATAATTATTAGTGTATAAAATATGAAACATTAATAAAATTATGTGTCCAAATAAAAAGGAGTAAAATATCAGTAGAAAGTTTTGTATAAAAAAACATAGTTATGTGACTAAAATGAGAAAATTTAAAAGTATATATTGTAGGTCAATAAGACATTTATATAAAAAAGAAAGGTGGTCAAAATAAAAAATCTAAAAGAATGTGTTCAATAGAGATCTTTATATAAAAAGGAAAGTTATATGACTGAAAAAAAAACCGTTAACTTATGATTCAATAGACCCTTAAATAAAAAAAATAAAAAACAAACTTAAAGGCTAAAAAAAAAACTACTGTTCTTGTCCTTCAAAATTCAAATGTAAATTTATATATAGGTAAACTTATATTCTTATTTGTGATAAAACACCGAGACAAACTTAATTATTAATAACTAGTTTTATAGCAGTTTTAATCAGGATCGTGTAATTAAATGAAAACATATTTAGTTTGAATTATATAGAAGATGTGTATGTTTAAAGTCATTAAAAGTTCATAGTAGATAACAAGTAGCCAAACAATACCAGCACATCACGTTTAACTTATGAGTAAAAAATTGGTACTTCATTAAGATTACCCATTAAATGTTCATGATTTTATTTATTTTTCAGCCAAATTACTTGCCGTAAGTTTGATCAGAGTTGAGGTCATTTGAAAAGATGGTTTCCAACTTTATTTTGTTTCAGTTTTCAATCATCATTCCTTATGAGTTATGCCCTACAATATTGGTAGACCGTTGCTTTTGGAATGATTGCATATCAAAATCCTCAAGCCCAAATGAACGTCCATAGTTTTTACATCACCATCTATGCAAAGCAATTATTAAAGGAGAATATAGTAAATAAATGCTAGAAATATGGCTAGAACTTGCATATGGATAAAATAATCCAATGCTCTCAATACAAAGGTGGTTACAGAACCGTTAGCTTTTTCATGTTGTCCTCTCAAAAAGATAAAAGTAACTTTTTATTTAACAGCGAATTCATTAATAAAACGGGAAAGCCGGCAAGCAAGAAGCTAAAACCGGCCCCTGACACGGGCACTTACATCAGAAAAGAAAGTAACACCATTCTTCCCACCCCACTCCCCACCCTTTAGCTTTACAATTTATCCTGAAAAAACTCAACGATTTAATATCGGACACAATCTCATCCACTTTGGCTCTCCTTCCATTGAAAACAAGGCAGTTCATCCACTTTCAAATACACTAAGCAGTAGTTCTGAACACCACATCCAATACAACCAACCTGCTCTTACCCATCTGCCCGTGGGGAATGAGAATAAGTAAATCCTTAACATCAAAGAAAAATCCCCGCTCCATCCTACACCATTGAGAAATGACCGCCCAAATAGTCGAAGCTTGCCCACAGCCTGTAAGTAAGTGGACCTCCGATTCCTCTCCTTCATTACAAACTGGACAGGAAGCCGAAGCCAAGCCCACCCCTCTACGGATCAGGCCCAATTTACTAGGAAGACGGCCTAGCAGCAGCCTCCAGAAAACAACATTCACCTTGGGCGGGACCAGCGTGCTCCAAGGAACCGAACATCTATTCCCAGAAAAGTTTAACCCAGTAAGGATCTTACTTAGCCCCTTAACCGAAAACACACCCGGCGAGTCACCATTCCAAGACCAGCCCGCCTCCCCATTAGACAAAAGATTCTCAATAACCACCCCTTAAGTTCGCAGGACCTTCTGAGTTCTAACAATCGCAGCCCAGACCCCCGCCACCCCACTTTTACAAGGGATAATGCCATGTTCCGAGGAACCCCCATGAAACCCGATAATCACTTTCCTCCACAGGGCCTCAGGTTCCTTAATAAAACGCCACGTCCAAATCGCCATGAACGACAAGTTCTTGAGCTCTAACGAGGTAAGCCCCAAGAATTCTTCAAAATGTTCGTTGATGTAAACCTCAAACTCAACTTTCCATTTATTATAATCTTCCCATTTTACCAAGATAGTTATCAAAGAACTAGCTTGTGATGCACTCATTTTTGAACAATATCTGAAAAAACAATTCAATATGCTTGAATCCACTATTTACCAAAACCGAAAACTAAAACTCCAAAAACTTCAGACTCAAAAACGAAGGTCTTCCAAGTAGATTTTGGGGGTCAAACCGGAGGGTACTGGCCGTTAGGCTAGTAAAATTGTTCACCGAACCTCCGCCGAACCTCCTCCGAGCTACCTTCGAACTTCGTCCGAACTTGTCGACGCCGAACTCCCTCCGAACCTTGCCTTCGGACGATCAACAGAATCTAGACCGAACTCGTTCTCCGAACAAGGACCGAACTTCCACCGAACTCCGTCTGAACCTCAAGTTCGGAGCGGTTACTCCGAAGTTGTCCGAACCTCAAACGAGACAAAATTCTCTCAACGTCATTTTCTCGATTTTCAACGTTTTTGACTGGAATTTTTGACAGGAATTCAAGCAAACTTGATAGAAACAACTCAGGAATGAATTTTGAATGAAAAACACACTCGAAACAATCAAACGAACTAAAAAATGATTGACATTTTCGCAAAAACGTGAATTTGAACTCAAAACTCCAAGAAACACTGATTTCCGACTAGTAGAGCAAACCAAAAGCTCTGATACCACTTGAAAGTGCGTGAGCGTACGGATCTTCTACTTAGTCGTGATGAAATCAATGTAAACGTATAAAACACAAAGAGTAAATACAAATGACTTGTATTAACCACATAGATAACCACAGAGTACAATCAGAGAATATGACACGGAAGCTTTTTTTCTCTTCGAATACAACACAAGACGACCTATTTATAAGGCTGAAACACATCTGGCCGAACCTCAGGTTCGGCCACAAGCTCGGAGCTGTCCGAACTCCAGGTTCGCTAGGAGTTCGGACCTCAGCAATCTTGTGTGATCCGTCTTGTATTCGATACTTCACATGACGATCAGAACTGTGTATCAACAAACTCCCCCTCGGCATGTGCAGTATCTTCTCCTCTATACAATCTTGTATCTTCTATCTTCAATCAAACTCTTCCTCGATTTTGACGATGAGTTTAATCTTGAATACTTGATATCGCATCGTGAGTAATCTCTTTATCGACAAACTTCAGAAGACTTGAAGTTGTGATGTTCTCTTCCCACTTAGAAACCTGCCAACATAAATAATCTTGGTGCAAAATGTCTCTTCGAGACTCCAAGATATTTTGATTTTGAAAATGATTTCGTATTCCGTGTTGATCAATCGAAAACAAATAAGAAACAAAATCTTTTTGGCTTTTAGAAATCTTATATCAAAACACACCCAAAATCCTTTTGATATTTTCTGATTAGAAATGTAAAGGCATTACAGAATCAGACACTATTTTTTTCTTTTGTGAGAAAGATCACAACTTGGGATCATATTGGTCATAACATGCTGAACTACATTTCAATTTCAGTTATTTAAGCACATAAGCCATGCCGATTGCAGATATAATTTGTCCAACTTTAAACTCTGGCCGAATCATACTCATAACATTAGGATATGTTAAGGTATTGATTAAGTTTGCATTGACCTGTGTACCCCACACTATCAAACATACTCAGATATGCTTTTGCTCATCACATTTTTGTGATTTCATTTGTGATTTTAATCACATAATGATTGTAACCATGATATAGTCAACTGTGTTCCATGCAAAAAAAAATAAGAACGTTAAATCGTCTACCTTAAGGTCGATCTTTCGATACGCAGATAAGGCCTCGGATTTAACAAAAAAAGAAAATAAAACAAGTTGAAATTGTATAACTCAACAACAATCAGGTCGGTACTTCCGTACACACAGAGAAAGTCCGATGAGTTATACGAAACACCAAAGAAAATAAAGCAAAAAGTCAAACAAACAACGATCAGGTTGATCTTTCGATACGCAGAGAAAGTCCGATCGCTTGACAAAATAAAGAAAATCAAACAAGTTTAAATCTTTGCAAAATGAACACATGTATACACAGTGACTTCTCATTTTATTTTTCACATAACTTTTTCTTGATATATCATGAGATACGTATCAAGATGTTGTCCACCAGGCCAAACATCATATTTAATGTATATCACATTTGTATTTGCCGAGCCTACCTTGCACATCGATCAAATGGTCTTATGGCTTTTTCATCTATTTTATCCATGAGCCAGACACAGTCAGCCAATGTACCATCATTTCCCAATCATGTCGGATACAATTTCTCATTTTTCAATGTTTTTGGCTTTTTGCATTTTTCATTGTTTTTGTCTTTTCCAAATATCTCCCCCTAAAAATGACAACTCTATTTATAGATTTTCATTTTTACTAACTGAAAAACATACTCCCCCTCAGAATGAGACGGAGTGAAAAACCAAGAAAAATTGATCAACCAACACTAATACGTTCAGATTAGCATTTTGAAAACAAAAGTGATTTTGAAATTCAAAATAATTAGAACAGATATTTCACAATCAGCAATTTTCCAATCACCGAAAGGTCTTCCTAAAACACCTGCTAGACACCAAATAAATCATTAGATGCTTTGGGATCGACCCGATTCAACAGCGTCGGGTCGCCCGGTGTCTTCCACATAGTCACTGTTGGCTTTGGAAACATATTTCGGTTTCCATACCATTGTAGATAAAATTTTTTGAATTGAAACCGGAAAAGTTTGCAACTGGCGTCTGTGGTGTAGACCCAGACGACTTACTAGTTGATCTATCCTTTGGAGACCATGGTTCATCAAAAATTTTACCATTATTATCCACATATTTTGCATTTGTATGAACATATGCAGTCGTCGGACAATCTACAGCCAGATGTCCAGGTCGACGACATGCATAACAAATTCTCTCACGAAACTTTGGTGAGAATTTGACAAACTTCCTTGGTTTCCAACTATGATTCGTAGCGGGAGAATCATAGTAACCAAGAGAATGATCAGAAGCAAATGAATTAAAGAAATTGGCAGAAGAATCATACCTGGGAGATGATTATTGGGGTAAGTAGTAAGAACCACTTGAAGAATCGCCGAATGATAATAACCATTTCTTGAAGTAGAAACCTTGGACTTCTTCTGATGAGATTGCTTTTGCTGAATCTGAACAGGTTTAACAAAGTGGTCTTTAGGGTATTGCGGAAGATGAGGAACATGCTGAACAACAACCTTCTTCAGTTTCTTTGTTGTCTGTTGCACTAAAACATCCTTAACTTCATAACCCAAACCTTTATGCTTGAATCCAGAACCCTTTGTATATCCAGATGAAGAACCAGAAGCATGTCTCTCTTTAGCTTCTTTAGTAAACTTTGGAGCTTCACCCAATGATTTTGCTTTCTTCTTATACTTAGACTTGTGCTTCTTAGGTGGAGGGGCAAACTTGGAATAATCATGCAAATCGTCCTTAGGATCAAGCGGAGCAGATGTAACTGCTGATAAATCCACCGGTTGAGGAACCATGTGAATATCATCTTTCTTAGAACTATCTTCACCCTGATCCTGTTTATATAAGAAATTTAACAAAGTTGGTGACAAATTGCAATTCTTCACTTGCCGTTTTAACTCCAAAATTTCTAACTTCAAATCATTGATTTTCTGTTGAGCATCAAACACTTCCTGTTGTGATTTAATAAACTTTGCGTTAAGCTCATCATATTCATAAATCTGCACTTTACGAATGTCACATTCAGCAAATAATTCTTCAAGCACACTTTCTCTTTTCTTTTTGTAAATCTCAATATCTTTTGTTAAAACTTCATTCTGATCACGATAAAGAACATTTTCATCTTGAAGCATAGAGATCTTATTTTGAAGTCTCTCAATTATCTTTGCCGATTCAATCACAAAAGAATTTGCCTTTTCATACTTCTGTTGAACAGGATAAGCCTTGTTGAACAATGCCTCAAAATCTGCAGCAACATCTTTAGCTTCAGCTTTTGCATTTTCACATTCAACCAGCAATTTATCCTTTTCTTTCATCAAATTCTTGTTAATCTTAGTAAGTTTTGCACACATTGAACATACTGACAAACTTCCATTCTGAACTTCTTCTATGTCACTTTCATCCCCTTTGTCATATATAACACCAGAGCTTGTTTCAGAATCAGAATCAGAATCAGTGATATTACCATCACGTTGTTCAGTATTGAAAACACCATCACAATCCTTTTTGTCTAACAATTTATCACTTCCTGATTCCAAACCACTCGATGCAGCATCATAGGATTTAGAATCAGTAGAATCTGAGTCGTCCTTCATAGTCTGAATGATTGCATATATCTTACCTTTTTCTTGCAAATCATTCCATTTATCCTTAGCAGTACAACCTACTGTGAGTTCAAGAAACAACTCTTCTGAAAGACCAGACTTAATAATATCTCTGGCTTGGTGTTCAGTATTTATGTACTCTGGTTCAGATAAAGAAAGATGTCGATGAAGTTTGACATAGCCATCGACAAAAGTTGGCCATGCAAATTGCTTAGCAACTACTTTCCAGAATTCTTCAAAATGTTCGTTGATGTAAACCTCAAACTCAACTTTCCATTTATTATAATCTTCCCATTTTACCAAGATAGTTATCATAGAACTAGCTTGTGATGCACTCATTTTTTTACAATATCTAAAAAAACAATTCAATATGCTTGAATCCACTATTTACCAAAACCGAAAACTAAAACTCCAAAAACTTCAGACTAAAAAACGAAGGTCTTCCAAGTAGATTTTGGGGGTCAAACCGGAGGGTACTGGCCGTTAGGCTAGTAAAACTGTTCACCTAACCTCCGCCGAACCTCCTCCGAGCTACCTCCGAACTTCGTCCGAACTTGTCGACCCCGAACTCCCTCCGAACCTTGCCTTCGGACGATCAACAGAATCTAGACCGAACTCGTTCTCCGAACAAGGACCGAACTTCCACCGAACTCCGTCCGAACCTCAAGTTCGGAGCGGTTACTCCGAAGTTGTCCGAACCTTAAACGAGACAAAATTCTCTCGACGTCATTTTCTCGATTTTCAACGTTTTTGACTGGAATTTTCGACAGGAATTCAAGCAAACTTGATAGAAATAACTCAGGAATGAATTTTGAATGAAAAACACACTCGAAACAATCAAACGAACTAAAAAATGATTGACATTTTCGTAAAAACGTGAATTTGAACTCAAAACACCAAGAAACACTATTTTCCGACTAGTAGAGCAAACCAAAAGCTCTGATACCACTTGAAAGTGCGTGAGCGTACGGATATTCTACTTAGTCGTGATGAAATCAATGTAAACGTATAAAACACAAAGAGTAAATACAAATGACTTGTATTAACCACAGAGATAACCACAGAGTACAATCAGAGAATATGACACGGAAGCTTTTTTTCTCTTCGAATACAACACAAGACGACCTATTTATAAGGCTGAAACACATCTGGCCGAACCTCAGGTTCGGCCACAAGCTCGGAGCGAACTCCAGGTTCGCTGGGAGTTCGGACCTCAGCAATCTTGTGTGATCCGTCTTGTATTCGATACTTCACATGACGATCAAAACTATGTATCAACAACCCTGTCGAAGCCCTCTAAAACATTGGAACTCGAGGGTCGGAGACCCGTTAACCAACACCGAGGCTCTCAAGGATCTGAGATAGCCCATAACCCTACCGCACCACTTATCAGCAACCTCATTTGACGGAGTATAGACAACAAGAACTCCCACTCCAGGGAGTCGTAGGCCTTTTCAAAAGCTATCTTAAACAACATCAACTTGTATTTAGATCTTTTACACCAAGATAGTATTTCGTTCACAATCAAGGGGTTGTCGATAATGTTTCTCTTCGACACGAAATGCATCTGATTATCAGAGATAACTTTCCCAATAACACTCCGCATCCTGTTGGCAAGGACTTTCGAAATCACTTTAGTGATGCAACCCACCAAACTAATGGGTCTATTGTCATCCAAGGTAAGGGGATCCCTTCGTTTAAGGATAAGGTGGATAAATAAAGCCCCACAACCCCTACTAATCTCCTCTGAATAATGAAAACGGTTGAGAATATCATAGAAATTCTTCTCGAACAACCCCCAGAACTGATTAAAAAAACCAAAATTAAACCCATCCAGCCCTGGGGACCTGTCACTGCCACACATCCACACCGCTTCTTTGACCTCAACCTGCGAAAAAGGAGCCACCAACATCTCACAATCCCTCACCGAAAGAGTCTTAATACCCTCGCATAACAGGGATGGCCGGTTTAAGGAGGGCGAGGAAAAACAATCTTTGAAGTACTGCCAGACCATCTTTTTAATTCTCAAAGGGTTCGCCACCCAACCCCCCTCATCCGACAGCCCATTGATTCTACCTGAAGAAAGATTTTGATTAATAAGCCCATGAAAGTACGAAGTATTGGCATCCCCTTCACGACACCATTGTAATTTTACTTTAGACCTCAAGTCCTCAATCTGGGCTTCCTCCAACTCCTTCAAGATAACTTTGTCTGCAGTCGAGACTTCAGATTCAACTGCATCAAGGGGCCGGTACTCACATAGAGAGTCGAACCAATTACATTCCGCAATCAAACGCTCCTTATAGCCATCCTTTTCCACTTTTAACGCCTTTATCCACATCTTAAGAGCAGTTTTGACCACACAAAGTTTCCTCATGAGGAAAACATCAAGGGATTCAACCCAAGGGACACTAGCCGCAGCCCAGGAAATGACATCTTCAATCCCCTCAAACTTTAACCAAGAACTATAGAACCGAAAGGACACGGTCCAAAATCTATCACCGATGATCTCAGGACAATAGAGGAATGGTCAGACCATAAATGGGGCAAGGCCATTAAGGAGGCATGCGGCCAACTATCCATAAAATCAGCGCAGACAAACACATTGTCGATTTTGCTGAAGGATTTACCATTCCCGTGTGAATAAGTATACCGAAGACCTCCCATATGGTACTCCGCCAACCCCGCACGATCAATAAAGGCATTAAAAGCGATAGCCCCAGCCGAGTGAAACTCCGAATACAGTCTCTCGTCTTCATCTTTGACCTCGTTGAAATCCCCAACAAATATCCAAACCCCCTCCAATCCCCTTTTGACCTCAACAAGCTGATCCGGAAGTTTTCTTTTCTTGCCCACATCATGAGGGGAGTAAACATTCACCACATTCAAAGAACTCACCTGGCCAGACACCCTACCAGACACCACCATAAATTCCTTGTCCTTTATAATACCCGACACCTGGGAGAAAGCAGGGTTCTAAGAACAAGCCACTCCACCCGACCTCCCCTGTGCGTCAACCCACTCATTGACCGACCCATTACGACCCCACAACCGGCTGAACTGAATTCTTTCCCCACCGAGCAATTGAGTCTCTTGAAGACACATAAACTGTATCTTAAATTTAGCTCTGATCTGAGCAATCCAGCCCCATTTCTTCCGGTCCCCAAAATCCCGTATGTTCACCGACAACAAATCAATCATGATTCACAATTGACTCCTCACCCAAGATCTGTTTACCCACCAAATCCTTAAACTTACCAAGTTGGATGTTGACACGAGCCGCCACATCCACCGTATCTTCCGCTTCATTGTGAAAGGTCCACTAATTCTGAGATGACCCGGGCTCCTCGACAACATCAACAACGACATCAGAAGCTCCCTCTACGCTCCTAGCCTGATTCAAAGCCCTCACCCTTAGGTCTTCCAAGACTTCATCTACCAGTCGAAGATCTTCGAAGTCAAAAACTGAACCCCTCCTCAAATCCTCAGACACTGAGCCCTTATCCCCTTTCCAAGCACGGGCCCCTTTTTTTCTTTTTCAGCAAGAAGGGTGGGTTGTTTAAGTCCAGGTCCACCAAAGACTGATTATCGGACCCAGAAGAGGAAGAATGCAGGCCCACATCATTACCTCCAGGCCCAGGGAAAGAACCAGACTGGCCCATCAGATTCTGACCCGAAACACTTTGGGGCGACACACCACCTGACACCTTTTCCACATGCGCCGTCACAAAAGAGCAGCTATTGGAATCCCCCCCATGCATGGCGTTTTCACTCCCTCCGACGATTGAGTTTCCTCCGGTGACCCTACAACACACTTATTCGCCGGCAAATCGGTACTCCGATCTAATCATAGGCTGCCCCCCCCCCCCCCCCCCGCCACCATCCCGACATCAATAGCAGTGACAAAATCAGGCACCCAGTCATCCAAATACTCAGAGACACCACACAAGAACCTCCTCCTTTGCCAGACCTGGGTGATGTTCCCCTGGACACGATCACAGACACTAACAAGGACCCCCAAGTTACTCCTATTCATTATACCATTTGTCTCATCCGCGCCGATTGATGGACCACTATCCCGAAGCATGCCCCGATCATGTCAAAGATCTTCCCCTCCCACAACTGCGGGGGAACCCCAAACACCCTTAGCCACGCAATCCTCTCTTGGGAAAACGATTGCCATCTTCACATATCTAATTTAGAGAACCAAGACCTCCAGCTTCCAACGTCTTCCAGGAACTCCGACGCTTCCACAGGGCAGGCATTAGTTAGCATAATATGGAGGCCCCCCAAGTACCTGATCTTAAACTTCACGAAGTCATCGTTGCCAGGGAACTTATCCAGGTTACATAAATGGGTCAGGTCCGAGGTCCTACCCAGCAAAGCACAACCCACCCAGATCCCATAGATCTTAGTAACCATGTGACCTAACTCAAGAACACGGGGCAACGACCGGCCAACAGACCCATCATTGACAACCGCCGCCGCAAAGGATTTATGCATGACCTTAACAGGGGCCGACACTTCAGACAAGACTGACAGCCCAGGTTTACCGGCTGGAATATCGGATTTCGTCTTCACATTAGCATCAACCGGAGAACCGTCCCTATTAAATCTTTCAAGATTAACAGAGATCTTCATATTCCCGATCCTTACTCTATTCAACACTTTCTCTAGCTCCCTTCTGTCTTTCACCCCTGAGAACTTAATAAACCAAAAGCGATCTCCGGCCTTATTCCTCTTCCTTGAGATAAAGACGTCCTCTACCCTCCCAAAAATCCTGCACTCCACTTCCAGATCTTCCTTCGAACATCCTTCAGGGATGTTGGTGACATAATACGATGTTTGTCCAACCACCGTGTTAGATCTAGCCTCCTTCCCATTAGTTTTCCTTGATCTCCGATCGACGACGTTCCAGCTCCTCTCTCTCTCCATTGAAAAAACTTTACTCTCGTTTCATCCTCTACTCACCATGTTTTCAGAGATAAATGTTGAACCCATTTCCACTTATTGCTGAACCTTAATTATGATTTATGAACATCTAATTATATATATTACTTTAAGAATTGAAATGGCATAGTACACTTCTAATTTCTTTGATTTTGGCCACTTTACTTTTAGTTTCTTTATTTTAACCGTAAACATTTTCTCACTTTTACACTTTTGTTCCATATCTGTTTTTCTTTTTTTTATACTTTGGTCACTATTACTTTTTAACTCAATACTTTGACCACGTGAATTTTCGAGTTTTACGTTTTATATCCCTTAATTTTAATACTTTTGTTTTTAATATACTTTTTATAGTTTTATACTTTGACCATGAAACTTTTAAACTTTTACGTTTAAACCCCCTTAACTTTTGTACTTTCGTTTTTAGTATACTTTTATAATTTTCGACTTAGGCCATGACTTCATTATAGTTTTATAATTTGACCATGAAACTTTTAGACGTTTACATTTTATATCCCTTAGCTAGTTAGCTTTTTTACTTTCGTTTTTAGTATACTTTTTTATAATTTTATACTTTGATCATGAAACTTTTAGACTTTTACGTTATATACCTCTTAAATTTTCTACTTTTGTTTTTAGTATACTTTAAGAGTTTTCGACTTTGGCCACTTATTTTTTTTATTGTTTAATACTTTAATCACATTAAAATGTCTATTACTTAAACTTACGGGTAAACGGGTGGCCCGCCACGAAACGTTTTATATTCCTTGATTTTCTATATTCGTTTATTATTATACTTTTAGAGTTTTCGACTTTAGTCACGACTTCTTTATAGTTTTATACTTTAACCACACTAAAACCTCTTTAACTTGAACTGACTGGTAAATTGGTGGCCCGTCGCGAAGCGAGGGCGGGTCACCAACTTGTTCAGTTAAAAATATATCAAAAAGACCGCCAAAATATCTATTAATATTTGAGCAAAAAGGCTAAAAATATACCAGTATTGGAGATAGCTTCTTGACAGCGATAAAAAATACAACTTGTTATGTATTCAAACAAAAAATAATCAAACGAATCAATTTAAAGCAATTAATGATGTGAAAAAGCGTACATGTAAAGTTATTGTTGAAATTGCCACTTTACTTAAATAGTTGCACGAAATGAGGCTTGAATTGGAGAACACCTAATTTCATTGATGAGTAATTGTTGGCTGAAACTTAACTAAAATCACCGTGTAACCAAGCTAGTCACTTCAGAACATGTAGTTTTACTTTTAATACTTGGTTTCCGGATTGAACTTATGGTTCGAACAGACGCTTCATATACCAAATGCATAAAAAACTAAGCAACGGGTGTTATAGTTCATCTTTACAAATGATGAATATCTGAGACATTCAGGTAGTAAACGAAAACATAATAAAATAGTCGAAATGAGTCGTGAGATCAAATGAGTCGAGAGATCAAGCAGGTTAAAAGTCAACCAAATTTTGTTCATATGCATAAAATATGCATAAAACCTTGTAACTTGATTTATTTAAAGAACATTCTAAGTATAATTTTGATGAGGTAAATGGCCTTGTTTATTTAAAGAACATTCTAAGTATAATTTTCATGAGGTAAATGGCCTTGTGTTGAATATAATATTATCATACACTAAATGTGTTAACTTTGTCATTAATCATGGCCACTCAGGTTTGTAGATAAAGCTAACTAGAACTTCGGGTGTTATGATGGTGACTCGGTTTTAGAATCATTTAGGGGCCGTTTAGTTGTGGAAAATGTTTCCTAGTTTTCCATTTCTAGTTTTCTAGAAAATGAAATTAGTTTTTCATCTCTAGAAAACACATGAAATTTTTTGAAAACGCGTTCAAATTTAAAAGATGAAATTTTCATTTTGAAAATTAGAAAACTAGAAAACATGTTCAAATCAATTGTTTTCTATTTGTTTTCTATCTCTACATTTCATTAGATTTCCTTACATATGACAAATTAAATAACAAAAGTATTAAAATAAAACACATAAAGTAAAGACAATACATATATAAAAGATTTAATATAATAAGTTTTTCTTAACGGAGGAGAGGTTGAGCGGCTGTGCGTATAAACCCTAGAAAATGAACGCCCCTTTTCTTTTGTATATATTTGGAAAACGAAAATAGAAATCAGAAAACAGTAAAAAAGGTGTTTTCCATTTTTAGTTAAAATACAGAAAACACTATTTTCTGTTTTCCTAGAAAACGTTTTCTAAAAAATACAATTTGAACGCGTTTTCTGTTTTCCTTGTTTTTTTGGAAAACGAAAATGGAAAACACCCCATGTTTTCCACAACTAAACGCGCCCTAGTATTTTTAAAATTTTGACTTTTCTAAATGTCATTTACAAGTTATGAGTCCATGTGCTTGTTTTGTCTAAAAAATCATGTTACATTTCTAAATATAAAAAAATGCAATATACCTGTATGTCGCATAGGATATTATCTGGTAATGTCCCCATTTCTAACCAGTGACGAATACAAAAATTTCTTTGACGGGGGGCAAAGATTAGGTCGGTAAGAAATAGTCGATAAAAAAACTAGATCGGGTCGAAAAACAACAAATAATAAAAGTATTTATAAAACAGATGCAAGTTTATATAAACAAATTAAAAATCGATAAAGTTACGGGAGATAAAAAGATATCAACATAAACTTCAACTATAAATAAACAATAAACTTCAACTATAAATAAACAATTAACATAATGTGAAATATATTTAGATTATTCAGGAAAATTTTCATATCAATTTTTAACTTTAAAACTTAGTACTTCATATTATTATTGGCTTGTGGGACTCTTGTAAAAATTATGTGGCCCATTGCCCTCTGGTAAAAGAATAGGTGCCCCTATTGGTTCAATGGCAAGGAAATATGTGCTTCAAACTATTCAAATTTTACTAGATTTTTATGAATTCCTTTGTGATTCTTTAAGTCACGTGCAGGCCAGGGGTGCCTCTCCCCCATGTTTCTAACGACTGGTAAATAGTTATGTTAGATTTTTCCCTCCCTCATGTTTCTCAAGTGGCGGATCCGCCACTGTTTCTAACTACTGGTAAATAGTTATGTTAGATTTTTCCAACATGTACCATGTGAGGGGAAAAATATCATTTACTCTTAGTTGCCAAAGGTAATAAAACTAAATAAAACAAATCCAACTCATCCACACGAACACCAACCCCCATCACCACCATGACCACTACGGCCTTCGGCCACCACCACATCGGTCGAAGAAACTATTAACCGATTTGAACAATAATAAATCTCTAATCTTTTGATTTCTCAGTCACACAATTAGTGTGTGTGAGCAAAACTTACACACCTATTTTCATATGAACATCAAATGAGTCACAGACACAAACTTAAAAGTGATTAAATCACACGTTTTCCAATCATGCCTTCATCCCTTCCGTGTGTGACAAAATCACAAGTTTCCATCCATTTCAATTTAGACACTTTCATGTGTCCTCTCTACTGTTAGAAAATTTTAAGGAAAAATAGTAAAAAATAGGGTTTTTCCTCTAAGTGTGAAAATGAATATTTTTATCAATTTTGAACATAAATAACTTTCTGTAATTATTCTTAATGTAGTTGACGTGTTCTAGGTTTGTGTAAATGTTGTGAGGGATTTCCACTGCGTCAAACCACGTCCAAAACGGAGCTAGGATGAATGAGATTTCGATACTCAAAGTTGAGGGTTCAAAGTTGTCAAAGCTACGAAAATAAAGTGAAAAAAGACGAGAAAAGTGACACAATGGTTGCGAGATAAACGTCAAAGTGGTATTTAAGTTGGGGCCCCATTCCAAGATTGTTTCCTAATAAGAAGACATCCATGGGGGCCTCAAGGGCTCGAAGCACCCCCAACTCGCACTCGCACTTGCGCGCGTGTGGCTATGGGCGTAAGTTTGCACTTTGATGGCGCACTTCGCACACTCACGGATGGTTTGTACCACTAGTACAGTGCGTGAGTCCTCTAGGTTGCGCATGCGGATGGCGCCTGTTACTAGCTAGTGTGTACATGGGATGCGAACCATTTGCTGGCCGGCGCAGAAAACTCTGTGCCTACGTGATGGAGCGCGGGTCTCAGTGATTGCGCACGAGTTGGCAATGCGTGTGGCGCGAGCTGGGTGCTTCGCAGGTCTGGGTGACCTACGCATCTGGCGCGACTGCTAAAGACTAGCGTGCCCGCCCATTTAGCAGCTACTGGAATAGTCGAGTAACTGCTGCTTTTTTATTTTTGACCACTATAAATAGAGGCTCATGTGACAACCTGCAAAATTCCAGGTTGACCTCTTAATCCTAACTGTGTAATTACATGTTAATTGTGTATTAATTCAAGGTTCTGTGTAACTTAGATATCATAATCTGCGTTTATGCCGATAGTCTTGACGTAGCCTTACTTTTTAGTAACGATGAGCAACCTTTATTAACAATGAATATTTTCCTGCCACCTTTGTAGTAATTTTAATTACATGCAAACTTCCTCACCTTTAGACGTTAATAATCATTCAACGCACATATAATGTAAATATTAATCATTGCGTTCATTTTATATCCTTTTTATTGTTAAATAATATTGAAAGTATTATGTTATGTGTTACTACTTACTAAAAACCGTTTAGTTTTAAGTAATGTTCAACAACCGTGATCATCGCTCGTATCCGTTTAAATCCCTCGTATCCATTTATTTTGATTAAACCCGTATCCGACTCGCCCGAATACCCGAAGGATCACCCGTTACTTTGCATGACCCGTTCATCCATGCAAAACCATGCACACATCGCCACCCCCGTGACCCGCTACCACACCAAGGCTCGAACTCGATCACCCAGATCTCTCTCCTTCTCGTCGGTTTTTAACTAAATCCAAGAAACCATCACCCACCCTTTTTTGTTAAACCCTCCACTTTATATTATTATCCATTCACATAGAACATAAAAAAGTATATTATTTATTTATTATTTAATAAATAAATATAAAATAATAAATAAAAGTAATAACGAAAGTAATAAATAAGCAATTTTTTTAGTCTATTTTCTATTGAAATTGTACTAGTGTTTTGGCTAAAAATTGTAAGGCTAAATTTAGTAACCAAATTAGTTTGTGAGGTTTGGTGCCCTGGATGTTAAGTTTATGAAATCAGATTTGCTTGTCAAAATCCAAGGTTTGAATAGGCTAAATGGAAACACAAACAACAATTTCCCTGAACGTAGCTAAGAACACCGAGATTTGTAAGGGGGGAAAGCCCTTAACCCTTAGATGTCTCTAAGAGTCGCCGACATAAAAAACCCCTTGGCAACGATAACAGACGTTGCCCGTTTATTCTACTGAATTCAATTTGATTACAAGTGTTTGCGGCGATTGCTAAGTGAGTGGGTGATAATACAAGTGTTCGTAAGTACCTAAAATGAAACCTATGCCGCGTTTAAATACATAGATTTGTCTAACTAACATTTCGAGATTCTAGGGATCTCCCTTCCAACGACTTGTAGCTGTTACTTCACCGAGTTTGGTGGCGGGTCTCCATTTCCACACGTGCTTCTGACTTTCACTGAGTCTACATGACTGTTATCCATCTTCTCATTCCTAGCTTGATCACATAGAGTCAAAGAAAAAGATTAGTAACGTCGCCCTAGCATGTAGGGTATTCGTGCATGCTGGGATCAGGCAGATAAAATAGATAAATTCAGAGTACATTACATCCTGGGATAGTAATCAAATAAATGTACCACGTACATAAATAGAAATCCTGGGTTTTGGTTACCGAAAGCGCAGTCCCAGTATGCTTGACATACATGGATCTTAAGCTGTCGGAGGTTATTAGTAAAATTCAGGGTCAGAATTCATGGTATAACAATTGCCCCCAAAATTCGTAGCTTGTAGATAAGATTTACAGCTGTGAATTTTCAAATCGAGATGAGTCATCGTTTTCGTTTCAATCCTGTCCGCAGAAATTGCTTTTTCGATTTCGATCTCGTCCATTGACGTCCTATCACCCCTGTAACTTCTTTCGTTCATAAATACCCCATCACTCGAGTCATTTACCTCACCCGAGTTGAGAATTACGAGCATCCATTACCTCTCTCACCTACTCCGGCCAGGTAATTTTCTCTTTTTCGATCCCTTTTTCGTTTCTCGAACCATGACCAAACGACGAGTCTGTCGAGAACCCACCGTCTCTTTTTCCAGGGTTGAAGATTTCCTTGATCAGAAATTCCTCCTCCATCCCGAGCAAGAAAAATGCACTTTCACTAACAATGAAATTGCAATGGTGAAAGATTCCGGTCTTCTTCCCCCTTATGCTGTTATCAGGGCTTTCGACCCTAGATTAAGGTCGGACTTCGTCTCTCCAACCTGGTTTTCCTTTCTGTTTACTCCATTCAGTATGGGTTTGTCCTACCCCTTTTCTGGCCTTGTTACCTAATTCTTCGAGGCCTCTGGCCTTTCATACGCCCAAACCCTTCATGTCGTGTGGTGCATCCTGGGAACCCTGGATCGTCTGAACAGTTCTTATGAACACCTGGTTGGCCTGTCGGAGATAGCCCTGGCTTACGGACTGAAATCCCATGGTTCTATCCATTTCTTGTTCAAGTCCCTTTCGAAGGACATGCAACTCATCCCTAACGCTACCCAACACGGTGAATGGAAGGGTAAATTCTTTTTTGTCAAGCATTCCAGCATTCCAAGTGGTCATCAGCTTCCAGAAGCTTGGGCTATAGAGGGTAGGCATACATGCATTAGATGTTAGGGTTTTTATTTAAAACTATGTAATCTGACCTTGAATGTAGTTCTTTGTAGCGAAGAGTTTGAAGGAGATCGGCCCTGAAGAGGAGGAAATAAAGAGCAACTTGCAGAAGTTCCTGGGTATCCCGAGTTTGAACGTGCATTCAAAGCAGTCGAGCATCCAACCCTTTCCCAACCTACCGTGAGCATGTCGAGTTGTAAGTTACCCTGCATTTTGTTCGTTTCTTGCATACCTGATTTGCTGACATCCTGGGTTATGTTTCTTTTTGTAGCTGCCCCTGTATGCGATATTGACGACCTTGAGGCTTCCTTCTCCTCTGGGCTAGCCGACGATCAAGACCTGATGATATTGAGCACCATCAAAGCCGAGCCTCCCCCAGTATCCCGAGCCACTACATCTATGGCCTCCGGATTGAAAAGAAAGATTCGAGGATCTAGCACTGCTGCTGCTCAACATCCCCTAGTTGAGCTGTCTCCCTAGGATCTTGTTCAGCATGCTGAGGTTGTCGCCCACCAGGTAACCCTTGGTTGTTTCTGCATTACATGTACTTTACAGTCAAATATAGAGCAAATTCTAACTTGTACTTACCTTTTTGTAGGCCAATTCTCGCCTCCTGGAGCTACTTGAGGCCACCGAGAGGCACACCGCTAAGGCTAAGACCCTTAAATCCAGGGTCGCTCAGGCCAACAAGGATGTATCCAAGGCCAAAGCTCTGCATGACAAGGCTCAAAAACTGCTGCTTGAAAATGAGAAGAAGGGAGTCGAGGCCCGGAACCAACACGAGATAGCCCTCAAGGAATATGTGTAGACATCCATGAAATCGGCTATGATCTCGGTTCTGCAGACTAAGCTGAGGATGACGAAGGATGCGGGTCACATTAATGCCAACTGGACTGTACCACTGTGGCTCAAACAGTTGCGTGCCCTGGGTGGAGCTGTTCCCCAAGGGTATGAGGTTGTTGAGGCCCAAGGTGCCAAGGTGACTCTGCCTGCTGTTACATCCGGATCTGGGACTGGAGAGGAGCAGCCGATGGCCGAGGATGCTGGGGACGAGAAGGGTGTTGGTGAGGAAGTAGTCAAGGGAGGAGGTGAAGGTGCTGATGATGCGGCAACCGTGGATACCGTTCAATAGTCCATGGTCTTTCACTTTCTTCCCTGTTTATTGTGAAGCTTTTTGTTAAAACAATTTCTTTTGTAATGGTTTCCAGAGGTTTGATTCCTGGTGTTACGATGTTCCACCCACAGGCTAGGCTCCCGTGGCCTTAACTCTGAACCACCTCGAGGTGGTTGGACGCTTTGCTCCAACCAAGGGGTGGTTCCCTTTATATATATATAACTGCCTTTTGAACTATATACTTGTAGGGGTGATCAAAGTCGGGAAACCATGAATCCCGACCCGAATCCCGACCCGACCCGAATCCCGAATTTCGGCAAAATCCTGACCGTGTCCCGAGACCGAATTTGATATCGGGTATTCGGTCCCAATGATATCAGGTTTGGTCGGGTTTTAAGTATATCCTGAGACCGAATCTGATGCGGCTTTTTCCAGTCCATTCTACATAGTTTCCAGTCCATTCTATGGAGTTTTTTCAGCCCTTTTAGCCCAGTTTCCATCCCAAAAAATACACAAAAAAACAACTAATTTTGTTGCTACACTTTGAGTGTAATTAGGACCAAATTATACACAAAAATAAACCATTTTTTGCCGCACTTTCCCGAATAATTTGAAAGTCCAGCCCTTTTATTATTAAAACCCAAAAACAAATTCAATGTAACCCTATCAAAATTCAGAAAATAGCTAACTTTTGGTACAGTCCAACCTTGTGGGTCGGGTTGGAGTGTCGTGATCATTCAAATTATTCCCAATATAAAAAACCTACACATATGAACTGAATTATATGATCGTTTTCTTATCAGGCACGTGGAACCAAAGGTCCTATATTCGAGGATGGTACCAAATCTGATATGGCGTTTAGGCTTTTTCATGGGCTGGACTTTTATATTATTGAGGAAATCGGATTTTTTTGGGCTTTAATAATATAAATGTGCTGGACTTTTAAATTATTCGGGAAATCGGGATTTCTAGTGGGTTTTCGGTCCGTCCCGAGACCGAGACCGAGACCGAGACCGAATTTAGCTAAAAACAGGGACCGAAATATAAAACATATTTATCGAGTCGGTCCGGTCATCAGGAATTTACGGGTCGGTTTTCGGGAAAAATCGGGTTTCCCGACATTCTGCTCACCCCTATATACTTTTATGTTATTTTATCATATCTGCACAAATAAATATGTGAGTCTAATAAATATGCTAAGGAAATAACTCATACCTTCTACATCCTGGGATGTACCCTGAATGGGAAACTCCTTCTCGTGCAAGTATCTCATCCTTAGCACAATTATGCTTCGGAATGTCAAATAACAACTTATCCGATATCGAAATCCTAGGATTTTGCATTGCCATGCCATCCTAGGTTGCAATTACTTAGACAAATCCTGTACACATTAGGAATAAGTTTTAATACCTGAGATCAAACCCAAAAATCCTGGGATTAAACCCAAACATACTAGGGTCAAGGCCAAAATCCTAGGCTCAAGCCCAAACATACTGGGGTCGAGCCCAAACATACTGGGGTCAAGCCTTAAAATACTGGGGTCAAGCCCAAACATCCTGGGGTTAAACTCGGTGTCGATCCGGCGAACTGGGGTCATGCCCGCTGTCGTACTGGAAAATTTTAGGGTCCACCTCAAGCCGAACCGGCGAACTAGGGTATTGCCTCGTGTGTCTTGTGTTGGTGTGAAAACACCAAAAACCTTAAGGAACCCCCATATGTCCATAAATCATGAGGTTGTCGCACATGCTGTCAACACATGTCGATCCTATAATCCTGGGTCCAATATGTGGGTTAACGTGCGCTACAGGCAAGGGTCATGCGCTACAGACGATTACCCAAACGTAGGAGAGGCGATATCCTCTCAAACCTTAGAAGGTATACTAGATACCTTGAACGAATGAGAGATAGCCAGTCTCTAACTTAGGAGAAATGCTTCCCTGACTTCATGCATCCACGGTAGGTTATCTGTTTTCATCCAAATGTCTCAACCAAAAGAATCAATAGTCTTTATAGAAAATGATAAAAATAAGTTAAAGATAAAATAGAAATACTCAATAATAAAGAATACAAAAGAGATACGTTGATTAATTTTTTAATAAAGAGACATACCTGGAACGCAGCATCCTGGGATACTAAACTTACATAAGATAGGCTTTCGAATGAATCGCATTCCATGGTCTTGGCAATAACTCACCTTACATATTGGCAAGCCAATATGCCCCCCTTACCTGCCTATGAGTCAATCAAGTAGGGACCTTCCCATTTAGGGGCTAATTTACCATCCCCTGGATTTGTCGTGTTTTGAAATGCTTTCCTTAGAACCAAGTCTCCTACTCCGAATCTTCAGATCCTCACATGTTTGTTGTAGGTTTTAGAGATTCTCTGTTGATATGCGGCCATTCTCCAAGCAGCTTGTTCTCGTAGCTCATCCACGCTGTCAAGGTCGTCAACCAGGGATTTGTTATTTGCATCCTGGGTTTGACTGATGACCATGAATGTTGGGACCACCATTTCTGTTGGAATGACTGCTTCTGTACCAAAGACCAAGGAAAAATGGAGTCTGGCCTGTG
Source organism: Deinandra increscens subsp. villosa (assembly GCA_039602395.1). Taxonomy (NCBI): domain Eukaryota; kingdom Viridiplantae; phylum Streptophyta; class Magnoliopsida; order Asterales; family Asteraceae; genus Deinandra; species Deinandra increscens. Next base: position 65,111,912 of record JBCNJP010000009.1, on the reverse strand, counting down.
GCATTCTTGGATGTAGTTCTATCAGTCCACAATGCTAATGGTAGTTCTTCTGCCCATTTTCCTTTTTTCTCCTAATTAAAGCCTTTTCTTCAAATTGTTGATGATGATCTTATTGCTAGACTCTTCCTGGCCATTAGCCTGAGGATGCACAGGTGTGGAAGTTATCATTTTTATCCCCCAACTTTCATAGAATCCAGTGGTCCTTTTGCCAATGAATTGAGATCCATTGTCACACATATTTCGGAGGGTATGCCGAATCTTGTTATGATATTCCTCTTAATAAATGAGATGACTTCTTTCTCTCTGACTTGGACATATGCTTCGACTGCTATCCACTTTGAGAAGTAATCAGTCATATCTAACATGAAAACTTTTCCTCCTGGCGCCTTGGGTAGCTTTCCCACGATGTCCATTCCCCACTTCATAAAGGGCCAGGATGCAGGGATAGGATGCAAGGGTTCGGCAGGTTGATGAGGAATATATGCGTATCTCTAGAAAGCATCACATTTGAGGGCAGAATCCTGGGAATACGTTCTCAAGGATGGCCAAAAGTAGCGTGTTCTCAGGATTTTAGACATTAGGGACCTTCCCCCTGTATGATTTCCACAGTCACCTTCGTGGATGTCTTTGAGCACTTCCCAAGCTTCGTCATCTTCCAAGCATCTTAAATATGTTCCTGCAACATATTTTTTATATAATTTTCCTTTTATAAGAATGTACCTGGCCATTCTGATTCTGAATGCTCTAGTATCCTTTTCATCTTTTGGGATGGAACCATTTCTGTAGATAGTCTACAATAGGTGTGGTCCAAGACAACAAGTTATCCTGGAAATTAGGTTGCTGTGCATCCTGGGTATCGGATGCCAAGACCCTGCCCCCAGTATCTGTATCTTCTGAGTTTTCCTGTTGGTTGATTGCTGGACTTAGTATGTGGATTATGGGGATGTGTGTATCCTCTATTTCCTTAAATGCTGACCCCAGATTTGCTAGTGCAGTTGCCTCAACATTCTCCTCCCTAGGTACTTGCTGTATGTTGAAAGTTTGAAAATCCTGGGATATAGCCCTCACAATCTCTAGGTACTTGACTAGTTTCTCCCCTTTCACTGCATAAGATCCATTATAATGATTAGTTAAAAGTAGGGAATCGACATATACATGGATGTTCTAGATCCCAAGATGCAAGGCTAGTTGTAAGCCAGCAATCATGGCTTCATACTCCGCTTCGTTGTTGGTCGCTTGGAATTCACACCTAAAAGCTTGGGTATCATGTCCCCCTGTGGCGATTTCAGTATGATGCCAAGGCCTGTTCCCCTGACATTGGATGCCCCATCCGTAAATAGAGTCCAACATCCTGAGAATTCTTCCTCCTGTAGGCTCTGGAATTCTTGATCTGCTTCATTCTGGATGTCACTACTGAAATCAGCCACAAAGTCTGCTAGATCTTGTGATTTTATGGCTGTCCTTGCTTTATATACCAGGTTGTAAGCACTCAGCTTCAGGGACCATTTTGCCATCCTACCTGACATCTCAGGTTTTCTTAAAACATACTTTATAGGGTAGTTAGTTTTCACATGTATAGTATGAGTTTCAAAATAATGTCTAAGTTTGGTAGAAGCCATACTTAGGGCTAATATAAGTTTTTCCAAGTGTGAATACCTGGATTCAGTGTCAAGAAGATTCTTACTTACGTAATATACTGGGTGTTGTTGACCATCTACATACTTGGTTAGGACTGCACTCACCGTATTTCTCGAAACTGCAAGGTACAAGGACAATGGTTCCCCTGGATTTGGCTTCATGAGGAGAGGTGCTGAGGATAAATATAATTTCAAATCCTGGAAGGCTTGCTCATGCTGGGGCGTCCATTCTAATTTTTTGTTCTTTCTCAAGCTGTCATAGAAATCTCGATATCTCTCTGAGGATTTGGAAATAAATCTGTTCAAGGCTGCAACTCGGCCTGTCAGCCTTTGTACATCCTTGGTTGATTCGGGTGACTTTAGGTTCATGGTGGCACGGATTTGTTCTGGACTAGCTTCAATTCCTCTTTTGGTCGCCATGTAATCCAGGAATTTACCAGCTCCCACTCCAAAATGACATTTCTCTGGATTCAGCTTCATACTGTACTTGTCCAGGATGTCAACAGATTCTTTAACATCCTGGATATGAGTGCTGACATTCAGGGATTTCACCACCATGTCTTCTATATATACTTCCATGGTCTCTCCTAGCTTTTCTTTAAACATCATATTAACCAATCTTTGATAGGTTGCCCCTGCATTTTTAAATCCAAAGGGCAAAACAACATAGCAATAAATACCTATGGGCGTAATGAACGCTGTATCCTCCTGGTCGTTTGGCTCCATCTGAATCTGTTGAAATCCTGAAGTGGCATCCATGAATGTTAACATTTCACGACCTGCTGTTGAATCTACCATGGAGTCAATGTGTGGCAAGGGAAAATGGTCTTTAGGACATGCACGGTTCAGGTCTGTATAATCTACACAGACCCTCCATATGCCATTTTTCTTCTCCACTACCACCACATTGGCCAACCATCTTGGGAACTTGACTTCCCTGATCATCTTATTCTTTAATAGACGGTCTACCTCCTCTTGGATTATCACATGCTTCTCAGGAGCATACTTTCTTCTCTTTTGATGCACAGGCCTGTAAGAGTGATCACTACCAAGTTTATGAGTTATAACATATTTGGATATACCTGTCATGTCTTCGGTATTCAATGCAAATGTTGACATTCTAGATCTGAGGAATTCCACCAACCTTTTTCAATAAGGTCAGGGATGTTAGTGCTAATAGACACTTTCCTCCCATGATGCAAGGGATCCAAGACTATGTGCTTGTCATCCTGCTCCCTTGCCTCTAGGACATCCTTGGCCTTCTTCTTTAATTACTATCCTTGACGGGCCTTTGCTGAGATCTTCATAGACGATGTGTAGCAGTCCTTTGCCTCCTGTTGATCGCTGTGGATGGTGACCACTCCCCAGGGTGTCGGCAACTTTACGCACTGATGGTATGTCGAGTGGACATCTTTCATGTCATGAATCCAGGGTCTGCCCAGTATGATGTTATACCCGGACGGAGCATCCATGACACAAAAGAGTTGCATCGAGTTCACCCCCTCAACATAAACCGGAAGCTTCACCTCTCCCAGGGTGCTCTTCGTTTCGCCACTGAAACCTACGAGGACCGTGGACTTTGCAATGACTTCATCCTGGGGTATCCCCATCTTTGTCAATGTTTCTAGCTGAATGATGTTGACAGAACTGCCCCTGTCAATCAGGATCTTCTTCACGAAATGGTTGGCTATGTAGAGCGTGATCACGAGCCCATCATGATGAGGGTCCACGACGTTGCACCTGTCATCCTCACCAAAGGTTACGTCCTTCACATCTTCTTGTACTGAGGCTTTGACTGACTTCCTAGCTACGTCTGACTTGGTCTCCCTTGCGTGCCTCTTAGCTACAGAATAAGAAGTACCACATATATCAGATCCACCAGAAATAAAATAAATTACCTTTGCATCCGGGGAAGGGGATGTTGCCCGCTCAGGGTGTCCGCGTGATCTGTCTGCTTCCTAGGTTTGGTCAGCACCCCTGGATTTTGCAGGCTAGTCAGTGCCCTTGGATTTATCTTTCTTTCTTTCCAAGAGCTCCTTTAGAAAGCCTTTGCTCAACAGGTAACTGATCTTCTTGCGCATAGCTATGCAATCCTCGGCTATATGGCCAAAGTCCTCATTGTACGCACACCATTTGGATTTTTCCTTCCATGATGCTTGTTTATTCGTCTTCCTGGGCCATCTGGCTTTGTCCCCCAAGTCCTACATAACATTAATCACACCTGCAATGTCAGTAGCAAAACAAAACTCGTTAAAAGTAGGATACTCTTCATCATCCTCGTCTTCACCCTGATCAACCCTGTTAACCCTCGGATTATCAGGTTTGGAATAGGGTTTAGGCCTTTGGGACCTAGGATGCGTCGGTTCTGATTTCCTATTAGAGGAGCCGTATCCTGGGACAAAGTCCACTTTTTCCTGCACTTTCCTGTCCTCTTCAAGCCTCATGAATCGTAGGGGCCTATGCCTTAATTCATCAAGTCTGTGACAGGGGTTCATCACAAGATCTTCATAGAAGGGTGAATCTTTCTTGAGACCCATTTTGAATGACTGGACAGCAGTAACCATGTCCATGCTGGGGATATCCAAGGCCTCCCTGCCGAACCTGTTCACATAATCCCTGAGATATTCATTACCATTATGGGTAACCCTGTAAAGATCACTCGTCAGTTTTTCAAAACTGCGACTACAAGAAAATTGGTTATTGAATAAGTTAGTTAAATGGAAAACAGATGTGATAGAAAAGGGTGGAACACTCAGCAACCATTTTAAGGCCGAGCCTGTGAGCGTTGACCCGAAACCTTTACATAGGCATGCCTCCTTGATTTCAGGGGGCATGTAGATCACTTCCATCCTCTCCATATACTGAGCCACGTGCTCTTCCGGGAGCTTCATGCTGGGAGTTTGGAATATCTTGGGTATTTCCACATCACATATTGGGGGAGCAAACCTTGAAAGTTGATGACTCGACGGTGCTACGTCAGGGATAGGTTGAACCACCCCAGGAACACTCGAGATCATTTCTTTCAACTTCTTGAGCTCTCTGGCCACTTCTGGGCTAAGACCTGCGTCCTGCACAGATTCATTAGTATGAGCATTAAGATTAGGAGTTCCAAGGATGTTACCAGTATCCTGGGTAGCTGTGCCCCCAGGATTCACGTTGGAGTCCCTGTATGTAGACACACTAGGTCTGTCAGCCAGGGTGGTGTAAGCAGTAGCGAATGCAGGTCTTGGGTTTTCGATTAGGATATCATGTGCCAAGCTGGACCCATTTCCATGACTGATGAATTGTAGCCTCCTAGCCTGAACAGGGGACGCGGGTGTATGATCCACCCTGTTCATTTCTGCCCTCAACCTGGCTACCTCTCCAAACATATCCTGATTCACTTTCTGCTATTGCTCCATGTACTTCTGCACCTTTGCAAACATGGTGAGGAGTTCGTCATTGGAGACCAATATCGGGATTTCTCCGCCACGACCCGATCCCGTGACACCCTCATTGACAGTCCTGCTAGTGTTTCGGTTCACGGTAATCGTTGTTGATGTGGTAACCCATGGTGGTGGAGGAGGAAGGATAGTGCTAATTGTAGAAGAAGTGCTCGTAGGGGTAGTCGCATGCGAGGTACTTGGTTGTGTTGCCATTTTTTGATAGATTTTTTGGTAAAGATCAAGTTAAAAACAAATCTAACAAGAATTTGGAAAAAGATGGACACCAATTGCCCCACGGTGGGCGCCAAATTGTTTTGGCTAAAAATTGTAAGGCTAAATTTAGTAACCAAATTAGTTTGTGAGGTTTGGTGCCCTAGATGTTAAGTTTATGAAATCAGATTTGCTTGTGAAAATCCAATGTTTGAATAGGCTAAATGGAAACACAAACAACAACTTTCCTGAATGCAGCTAAGAACACCGAGAATTGTAAGGGGGAAAGCCTTAACCCTTGGATGTCTCCAAGAGCCACCGGCATAAAAAACCCCTTGGCAACGATTACACACATTGCCCGTTTATTCCACTGAATTCAATTTGATTACAAGTGTTTGCGGCGATTGCTAAGTGAGTGGGTGATAATACAATTATACGTAAGTATCTAAAATGAAACCTATGCTGCGTTTAAATACATAGATTTGTCTAACTAACATTCCGAGATTCTAGGGATCTCCCTTCCAACAACTTGTAGCTGTTACTTCACCGAGTTTGGTGGCGGGTCTCCATTTCCACACGTGCTTCTGACTTTCACTGAGTCTACATGACCGTTATCCATCTTCTCGTTCCTAGCTTGATCACATAGAGTCAAAGAAAAAGATTAGTAATGTCACCCTAGCATGCACGGTATTCGTGCATGCTGGGATCAGGCAGATAAAATAGATAAATTCATAGTACATTACATCCTGGGATAGTAATCAAATAAATGTACCACGAACATAAATAGAAATCCTGGGTTTTGGTTACCGAAAGCGCAGTCCTTGTATGCTTGACATACATGGATCTTAAGCTGTCGGAGGTTATTAGTAAAATTCAGGGTCAGAATTCAGGGTATAACAACTGGAAATCAAACTTCATAAAGTATTATATAAATAAATACAAATAAAAAACACACAAATAGCACTAAACTATAAAAATTCCATGTTATTTTGAAAGAAACTATGTAAGAAAAATTAAATTTAAAAAAAACAGGAGCAATAGCTTCCCTCTTGTTTTATGAAGAGGGCGTTATTGCTCCTTTTTTAGTTCAAAAGCTCCTATACAATCAGACCAAAGTCTTATCCATTTGTAGATGGAGCTCTAATAGCAGCTAAGTCTAGAGGGAAATTATGAGCATTACATTAATGCATAACTTCCATATCAAGGTTAGCACGGTTAATGATATCAGCCCAAATGTTAATTACATGGCCTTGACTATCAACTACCGATTGGTTGAAATTAAAACCATTTAGGTTGAAAGCCATAGTATTGATACCTAAAGCAGTGAACCAGATACATACTAAAGGCGAAGCAGCTAGGAAGAAATGTAAAGAGTGAGAGTTGTTGAAACTAGCATATTGGAAGATCAATCAGCCAAAATAACCGTGAGCGGATCGATATTATAAGTTTCTTCTTTTTGATCGAATCTGTAACCTTTTTTTTTGTTAAACCCTCCACTTTATGTATACTTTTTGTCAGTTTATGTTTTATGCTTTTTTTATGTTTTATTTTTGCACTTTTTAGTGAGAGAAAGTGGGTTTTTATAAATTTATCATCCATCTGAGTGTTTTTCCGGTTCAAATTTGGTCTCTAAGTGTTTGTATTGTGTTCTTCTATCTTACTATTGCAAATTGCATTCGAATTCGTCCAAATTCGTCAAAATCAGTAGAAAATGGTCTGGTTCATTGGTTGTGCTTAATTGTTCGTTAGATGAGTCTAGTGCTTCGATGCTTGTATCTTCAAGTTCCGGTTTGCCAGTCGTCTGGTTTGCTTGGGCAATCTTCATATTGGTTCCGGTTCGTCTAGGCAATATTCAAGGCTGGTTCGTGACGGTTATTTTTGGTTTGCGACAGTTACTTCATCGAACCGTCGTTTCGTTCTATGATTTTGGTTCGCTATTAATTCTGGTTCGATAAGGTTTTCGGTTCATTCAAGGATTTCAGTTTGCTGATCAAGTTTTATGATTTTTTGGTTCGTCTGTTTAGTGGGTTCGTTGAAGATTGATATTTTTGGTTCATTAGCACATAATTTAAGAATTTTCAATATGACTGATTCCTAAGTATTTGCTGTCATGCAAAACACGATCCAAGCGATGCTTAATTACGATAATGAAATCGGAAAAGCCAGAAAGTTCCTAAATTGTTGCAACTTGAAGATTATCATAATTGGAAGACAAGATTCTCAACATATATTAATGTTAATGATATTGATCTATGGGTTCGATTAAGGATGTTTATAAACATCCTACAGATGCTGGGGAAGAAGTTAAAGAGAGAAAATATTTCACATCTACAAAAAGGAAAAGTTATGAACATGAAAAGAGAGCTTATGGAATTCTTACTATGGTGTTGCCAAAAGAATTATTGCATCAGTTCAACACATGTACAAAATCTAATGTTTTATGGGATGCTTTGGCCTTAATATGTGAAGCAAATGACTAGTATAAGATGAGCAAGAGGAAAGTTCTTAGCAAATAATTCGATAATTTTCAACATTATCCCACTGAGAACATAACTGCTCTAGTATCAAGGTTTTCACATCTAATAAGTGAGCTGGAAGTGGTGGATATCAAGAAAACAGAAGATCGCCTGTAAGAGAAGTTGTTAGAGGCTTTACAAGAATAATAGGAAAATTATGTCTTATTGCTTAAAGAGTTCTCAACATTGTCATTTCATGCTTTGATGGGTAAACTACAAGCTCGGGAATTTGAAATGTTGAATGCTCATATATCAACTGCTCAAATGCAAAATCCAGAATTATATCATGGTCAAAATGCTTCTAGCATAAATGCAAAGTCTAAACCAAGTGGTTTTTCAAATGGTTTTGGTTTATCACCTACAACAGCTTTTTTTCGGAAATATTTATGGAAATTCTAAAAATTCTGGGTATTATTCCAAGCCAAGCAAATCAAAGTGCTTTTTCTATCAAGACTACTTATGGCATTATTTTCTGCAATGATGTCATCATATTGTGGTGTTCTTAACAGAGGTGTACCTTGCGCTGATCTAAATGATGAAGATTATGATCAAATCAATCCAGATAATCTTGAACATATGGATTTGAAATGGCAATCTACTATGTTAGTTCGACGAATAAAAAGGTTTTTGAAAGAACAGGAAGAAAAGATCTTAAGCGAGAAACAAATATTGGATTGGATAAATCAAAAGTAAAATGTTTTAAATGTTCAAAGTTTGGACATTTTTCTCGTGAATGTTCCAAATTTGCAAATGGACAATCTAATTCTCGTGGAAATGCTTAGACATCCAAGACTTCAGCAAACAATTCAAGTCATAAAGCTTTGGTTTCTGAAGTTAGTGAATGCTATGACTCGGGAAAATATTTCGATGATCAATCTGCATAAACTGAATGTTCTGCTCTAATGAAGTTTAATGAATGTTTAACTGATTATAATTCAGACTTAACATCAAGTCCTTCTGAGAAACTTGATATGAAAGCTGAAGATCAATTTGCTTTCATGGTCAAGGTTAAATAAAGTGACGGTGAATCTGAATCTAGTGGTTATGAATCCACGTGTGACTTTTGTTCATAAAAGGATAAGAAGCTTCGGGAATTGATTAAAGAGAATAAATTGTTAATTGTTGGAAACAAAAGAAAGGAAGAAGAATTGGAGGGATGTAAGAGGAAGTTGGAAGTGTTAAATTAAGAGTATTTATATGAGAAAGATAAATCGTGTTCTGAATGTCAATGTTTAAATGAGCGGTACCTGATGTTTGAATGTCTTCAAAATGAAACCACTAATAAAAATTTGAAGTTTCAAAGTGAGATTGAAGAGTTAATGAAGAAAGTTATAGAGTTGTCAGAAGAAAATAGTATTCTGACAAAAGAATTTAAGAAATGGAAGAATGAAGAGAAAGAGGTTAAAGGAGATTTCATTGATCTGTTTGAAAAATCAAAGAATAAGGTCAATGTGCCTAATAAAACTTCTGATGAGCTTGCTGCTAAAGCCGTGAGTTATCAAAATGATAACACAGTGTTAATTGAGGCTAAAAATGAATTGGTTCGTGAAAACAAGCTGTTGAAGGTGCACACCCCAACCGCCGGCGGAAGATGTCGGGACGCGATGATTGTTCAGATGCACACAACACTATTCAATGTCGCGATATTCTTAATCAACCCGTTTCATATAACATGAATAAACATGTTTAATACAAGATATAATTCAATGAAACAAAACAATTTAACTTATTAAATTAGGTCATGCTAAGTCCGCATGCGATCCTATGGTGTCATCAACAAGGCTAAACATCATCAAACAGCATAACCTGCAACATGTATAAAATAAAGGTCAAGTACGAATAGTTGGTCAGTAAACATAGGTTTAAAGTACTACATAGATTAATACATTGTGATTCAATGAGTCAAGCGATAATATTCAACTATGATCAACAAGTCATATAAGTGATGTGCACCATGTCTAGACTGTAAGGGAGAAATCACCCGGCGCCCAACCCAAGGCAGGCCAGGTGGGTCATCAGCAAATAGATCTATTATTGTTGCCACGACTTGACGGTTAATGGTACACATGCGATTACTGATTAGCGACTAGCGAATATCCACTCATAGAATCCAACAAGTATCACACAACAGAATATCACACATAGAGCACATAGAATCACATAGAATTTGCATAATAAAGAGTTTAGGGTTTTGTATACCGATACATGTTGCACCCCAAAACATTATAATGAAAGAGGGGCTATGAATACTCACCTGATGCGGAGACTCAATTTGGAGAATAAAGTACGAATGAGGAAAGATAGGCTCGATGATAATCTTGACAACTAGAGGAGATAGGGAGAGAAATAAATAAATGATTAATTAATTGAATAAATAATTTAATTCACGACACGACCAACTTGACGATTCAATGGTGATTTGGTGAGGTGATATGTACGTTGAGGTAGATAGGTCCAATCCTAAGCTAAGGGTAAGGTCAAAGAGTCCTAATTTGATTATTTATATGAAAGTCGAACATGGTCAAACATAAGTCAACATGGTCAAACATAAGTCAACATGGTCCAACAGAAGTCATCATGGTCATACATAAGTCATCATGGTCAAACAGAAGTCATCATGGTTAAACACAGTCAACATGGTTATACATGCAGCCCTAATCTTATCTATCATCAAACATGGTGAATATTTGACCTAAACATGGTTCTAGGTTCATAAAGTCATGATCATCACATATTTAAGGGTAACGAGTTTAGATCTAGCCCTAATGACATGTAATATAGTAGATCTACCCTATTTCAACAAGGAAACATGGACTTGGTCAACAAGGAAAATAGATCTCACATGAAATTTATAGATCTAGTCATATTAAGTTGTAAAAACTCAATCTTTAATGATCATCATACATGGAACTAACCCTAAATTTATACTAGTTATAGATCTAACCACCTAATATCATAAAGTTTCAACCTTGATGGGTCTACCATGTAGATCTAACAAAACATGACATGTATGAGGGAGATCAAATCATAAAAGGCACGAAATTTACAATCTTGATGAGCAAACCCTAGATCTAGGCCATACTTAACAATTATCACATAGATCTAACCTAGATCCAATATAAAGATGCAAACTTGATGTCATATAATTATAAATATAGTACTTAGGAGCATGCATGATCAGATCTCATCATATCCTAACATAAAAATCAAGTCTCGATTCAATAAACCTAGATCTACAACATATAAGCATGCATGAACATAGATCCAAGCCAAAATCATGATAAAGTTCCAATCTTGGAACAAGAAATCAATAGATCTAGATGAAGAGATGATTTAGAACATAGATCTAGTCATATGGACTCATAAAGGTCAGATCTTGGTGATGAGAGGTGAGGATGATCACTTACCGGTAAACCGAAAATACGAAGAAAAGGGATGAGAAAGGAGGATCCAAGCTTCAATCTTCAATCTTCCAACTCCGAATGATGATATGAGATGGGAGAGGATGATTTTCTGGGTAAAATGGCCGTTTTGGGAGAAAAGGGGGCTGGAAATGAGGTTAGTTGAGAATAAGATGCTTAAATAGTGGAATTTTTAGAGTTTTCTAAAATGTTCATTCCTAGCGTATCGCCTAGGGCTTCCTATAGCTCTAGGCGATACGCCTAGAGCTCACTCGAACAACCAATTTGCTATTTTCTCGCTCCGCGTGCTCGATTCTTCATTTTTCGAGGTTTTCGAGTCCCATTTTCTCCCAAATCACCAATTTAAGGGTCCCATCATGTTCATAACATAAAATTCACTCAAAATAATAACAAATATATGCCACGTAACTCAAAAGTATGCACAAATTAGGTCAAATTAGGTAATTTTGGTCGGTTTTGGCGTACTTATCGATTTTGGGGAATTCACCAACGATTCGCAACTCGATCAAGTGTGTGATTACTCGTGACATGATAATTGATTATTAGACTCATAATAATGTTGAATTTGATATACGATGACCAAATCTGAGATTCTCGGTAAACAACGAATCACGTACCAACATCGCGTAAAAACCCTAAATTGCTTTATTTTCAATTCGAGACATCCAATTTGATTCCAATTTATTGTAATTAAGTATCTGGTTTCAAAAATCGATTATAAATCATTTAGAATTATTAATTGGGGTAGAAATACCTGAAAATACTTTCGATTCACATTAACTTACAAATTGGTAAATCGTGAAAGTTCAAAGTGGGTCGAATTTCTCAATCGGGTAATTTGCAAATGTTACTGAAGGAGAATGTTGAAACTCATAAACGAAATGAAGAGAAGATTAGGAAATAATTGTTTGATGAGCTGGAAAATTTGAGGTTGCAAAATCGGAAATAAATAGAGTTGCCAAAAAGCTAATCGCAACTGAGAAAAAAGTTATTGTAGCTTAGCAAAAGGTTTTTGAACTGAAATTTCAAAGTCATTGATGTTAATCGAAAGTTAAACAATATCACATATTCACAATCTTCCGAAGTTTCTTGTGTAAAGACGAGATTTTTAGAAAGTTTTTGAGAAAACAGTTCCACCTCCTGTAGTGATTACAAAATCAATTAATGTTTTGAAGGAGAAAGAAATAAGACTTTGATTATTCAAAATTTGTTAATTCAAGTTCTGTGGAAGAAAAGAATTCGAAGAAAAACAAATTTAAAATGACTGGAAAGAAAACTACAAACAAGAATTCTAAGGTTTTGAGATGCCAAAGTTTGTGTCTCGGTCTTCGTCGTCCGAAGCGAAAAAGGCAACTATTCCAAATGAGAAGATTATTCATCATACGAATATTGATGTAACTTGTTTCTATGAGCAAAAGGATATTAACGAAGTAAAAGCTGAATTTTCATTTCTGGTGAAGAAAGGGCATGAATCATCTGGTTCAAAAGAAAAGATTTCTGAAAAACAGGTTGGTTTTGGTTTTATGAAGAAAGATGTTGATGATCGTAGAGCTAAACGTCAACTGCAGTTGAAAAAGCTTGATATAAAACAAGTTAAGAAGGATATCTTCAATGCTGATAAAGTTCAAAGTGAAAGATTATATAAATTGAAAGGATATGAGCAAGTCTATTTAGATAAAGAGTTTCCCTTACATTGTGTAAACACTCAAAAGATAGCTCATGACATGATGCACATGATGTATATATACTTTTTCCTGCAAGAATGACCTTTAAATCTATAAACTTAACTCATCTTATTACTACGCATGCATATATAGGAAAGCGGACATATCTTATGGTAGCACTAAAGAATGACTCAGGGTAGACCTAAGGAAGCAATGGTGTAATCATACTAAACCTAGCTAATATCATTAAGACTCTGTCACAATTCTTAATGACTAGTTATAAGAAATGATTGATTGGAAAACAAATATATATAAGCAGATATTCGAGAACAGATAACTAAAAGCAGACATCGTGTAAGAGTGATCATTATTTCAGCATTACCTAAACCTGACGTTGACGCATTGTAACTTAACTGTCTAAAGGAAACAGGCTCGCTAGACACTGGTTCTACAATTATAACCACAACCATAATGAAGTATCTACAACTAAGAAATAACATTGAGTCAACTACTACTAGGAATGGATCAAACACAACATTTAACAACTCATTTCTGATATGCAAAAGGAATTATAAACATTATACTCAAATCATCATGTCATATGATAAATCAACGTCAAATCATAGGTAAATACTGAAATAGAACATATTGTCTTGGACAATATCAAGAGAGTTAGCTTCTCATTATAGCTAAAGTAACTATTACAGCAGAAATATAAGTAAAAATCATTATAAAAGATAACCAAGGGTAAACAATGGTGGAATCTTTGACTACAATGATTACACGAACAATCTGGCACCTTGCTACACCTTCAATGGCTTCAATCTTTGACTTTGGAACTGAGAAATGCTCCGGGAATACGTAAACAATCATCTCTTGTCTCGAGAGCTTCAAACGAATGAAATAGACGAGTATTTATAGTTTTCATTTAGGGTTTAGGAAACCGGGCGTAACAGGTCGTTTCATGGAAACGGGTCGTGAGCGCCGCCATAAATCTATGATTTAGGGTTTCTAGAAATGGTCTTGTAACCGCCCATGATAGGAAAATGGGTCGTGACGTGGGAAATAAGTCAGACCTCCGAATCTTGTGCAATCTCTTCTAAAAACCTCTTAAAATTAGCAGCTGTCACTTTGGCCCCCTCTAGTTACCTGTTTATGACAATTCATAGCAAACAAGGGTAAAATTGACCCAAATAACACATAAACTACCAACAAGTGTGGGCGTTTAGCTAATAAAAGACGTGTACTTTAGAGCACATCAGTCTTCATCATGCGGAATGCTGCATGCGGAATGCTGCTACAACCAAGAAGAAAACATTTTCTTTTCGTGGTTATAATTCAACTCCAAGAAGCCCTAATTCTAATTGGGTGCATGATCATCACTTTCATGTATATGATGCTTTCTATGATCATTTTGAATCTAATCATGTTTGTGAAGCTTTGCAGGATACCAAACAAGAAAATATATATAATTGTTTGTGTTACCAATGTCGCCAAAAAGGGATATATGGCACATGATTATCCTACCACTACTGCTTTTTCAAGAGGAAAAGGAAAAATACCATTTTTTGGTAAATCTGTCAAATACATGTTTATTGATACAAATGGCAGAGTGTTTGATGAACCACGACCTACATCTTTACAAACTCAAAGAAAATTTGTTCCTAAATTTCAAAAAGTTCAAAATGTAGGTGGTACTTCACATTCAAATGTGATTGGTACATCAAATGCCAATTTACCACAGAAAGAATAGAGACCTAAGGTGGTTCCAAAGGGAAATCAGGACACTGGACGACTAGAAGCAATATGCTTCGGGTCAATTATGAACTAACGTGTTTGTCTAGTGTGCAGGTACTTAAAGAAGACCTGCCGTGATTGCGAGATTGTTGATGATGGAGTATTCTGCTTAATTTAAACTTAAAAAATTCAATGTTCGAAACTGAATTTTTTCAAAAGTCTAAACTGAAAGGTATTTGTATCGGTTGGTCAATTTTCTTTCTTTACATTTCGTGTGTAGTTTAGGGGGAGACAATTGCAAAAAGCCAAAAATAGTGTCTTGTTTTTGTTAAAATGAAAAATCTAAAAGTAGAATTTAAATTTTAAGAGGGAGAATATGTGTAAATAGGAAAAATGTCATGCAAAAGATAAAAAAAAAAAGTTAATGAAAAATGAGAATCGATCTGACATAATTGGAAAATGATGGTACATTGGCTTACGTGTTTGACACATGGATAAATTAGATGATAAAGTCATAAGAGCATTGTTTGATGTGCTAGGTAGGCTTGAAGAATCAGAAACTATTCGAATGTGATATACATTAAATCTGATGCTTGACCTATTGGACAACATCTTGATGCGTATTTCAAGATATAGAAAAAGATATGTGAAAAAGAAAGTCAGAAGTCACCGTGTCTACGTGTGTTCATTTTACAAAGATTTAAACTTGTTTGATTTTATTTATTTCTTAAATAATCAGAATGTCTCTGCGTACACGTGAGTATCGATCTGATGGTTTTTCATTTGTGGTTCTGCTTTATTTTCTTTGGTGTTTTGTATAATTAATCGGACTTTCTTTGTGTGTCCACAAGACCAACCTGATTGTTACTGAATTATACAATTTCAACTTGTTTTATTTTTTCTTATTTTGTTAAATCTGAGGCCTTATTCGTGTATCGAAAGATCGACCTTAAGGTAGACGATTTAACATTCTTATTTCTTTTTGCATGGAACACAATTGATGAGATCATGAAATCAAAACACTATTTGATAATCACAAGTATAATCACATGAAAATATGTGAAATATATCTGAGTATATTGTAGGGTAAATTGGCCAAAGCAAATTAATTAATACCTTAGCATATGTAGATGCTATGAGTATAAATCTGTATGAGTTTAAGATGGACAAATTATATCAGCAATCGACATGGCTTATGTGCTGAATTAGTTGAAATTGAAGTGTAGTTCAATACGTTATAACCAATATAATCCCATGTTGTGATCTTTCTCGCAAAATATCAAAAATAGAGTGTGATTCAGTATTTCATTTCTGTATTGCATTTTTGTTTCAGATCTGAAAAGTTAAAAAAGATTTTTGGTGTGTTTTAGCATAAATTTAGAAAAATCAAAGAGATTTTAGGTTTGTTTTGATATAAACTTTGTAAAAGACAAAAATATTTTGTTTCTTATTTGTTTTCGACCGATCGACATGTGATACAAAACAAATTTCCAGATGAAAATATCTTCGTTCTCCGAAGGAGATTTTTGTCCAAGATTAACTTGATTTTGGAAAAACAAAAAAGGAAAACCTCACTTTTATCTTCTAAAGTTGCAGGTTATATTGGCAAGACTCAAGCATGGTGAAAGGGGGGGATTGAAGTATTTTTCATAAGTGGTTCAGTTGACCGAGTCCTGATCCAGCCATGTAAGCTCTACAACTTACAAGGAAATTCAAGTTGAAGATATGATGTAGTATTTTTGAAGATCAGATATTTGAAGTTTATTGAGAAGCTGATACATCATGAAGATCAAGCTGATACTGTTATGATTAAGATAGATACACCACACGTTAAGGAGGAGTATGGTAGAGCATATATCTGTATAGCTTAGGGTGTTTCATGTGTTATTTCAGTTAAAGCTTAACTTTGAGTTTCACTGTCAACTAACGAGTCACGAACTAAGGGTTCGTGAGAAACGAACCATAGGTTCGTTGCTGGCTCAGTTTGTTAAGCAGTCAACACTATAAATAGTGCTGACTTGGTTAGTTGACATAACAATTGAGCTTCCGTCATTCTATGTCTGTGCTAAGTGTGTTCTAGAGATGAAAGGAACCATGGAGTTTGTAATTGATTCTTCAAGCGATTCAATAAATCTAAACTCTTATTTACTTTCTTGTTCTTGATTTGATCAAACAATAAGTAGTAAGATCCCTAACAAGTACCTATAACCTCTTCTGGTGAGCCCGCTCCTAAGTGCCCACATTTTGCTGATTCTTATGCTATTTCTCAGCACTCTGATATCTATCACACTTGCGACGCGTGTCTGACCCTCCTAGCACATTCGAGCATGGCGAGTGGCACCGTCTCCTGTGGCACCGTCTCTTGCTGCTTCTGCTACTGCTCCTGTTCCTTCACCTATTTAGACCGGAGTACCTTTTGGAGCCCTTCCATGTTTATTTTCTTGTGCAATCCGTCACTATGACATCATTCGTCACATGTAGGTCGTACTTCTGACTCTTCATCCTTCCCCCTTGGTGCCATCAATGAAGACTCGTTTGTCCACCCTTGAGGATCGTGTTGCTGATTTGGTTAATGTTTGCACACCATTCATGCTCACATGTTGGAGGCCAGTGGAGCAGCCACCGCCACCCAGATTTCAGTAGAGACTCTTGAGACCCGTGTTGCCTTGCTGGAGGAGTATTCCTAGCTGATTCGAGTGTTGCTTGCCATCCTATCACAGATCGATGAATTGCTGTGGTTGATTGATCAGAAACTAGCATAGTATTTGATGTTAACCAATTAGGGTGCCTATATGACTCCTCTATTTTGATATAAACACTTGTTTCTTATTGTGGAATGTATGGTTCTACTAAACAACATTTGTATATTGGATACGAATATTGTGCAAGTAATTTATGTTGATGTATGGTGGATTCTCCTTAGTTATTATGTTGTGACTGGATTCTGTTATGTACTATGTCATTGTTACATATCATGTTTATGTTATGATTTTTTGACTTAAGGTCTGATTTCTTTGTTTTACATATTGTGAAAGTTTAGAAATACATGCCACACGGACGATCCTGAGCCCGTGCCAATAGAGGTGCAACCCCTCCTCCTGCTATGGACGCTGCTGCTATCAAGGCGTTAGTCAATCACCGTATCACGAATGCTATTGTTACTGCTTGCGGAGACCGCCGCAAAGGATCCCTGGGTGGTAAGATGAGACATTCCCCTCAGTGTTAGAAGATTTTGGTTTTAACTTCTGACAAATATTTCTCAAGACTCTTAGCTAACATTTCAGGTGCTCGTGCTTGTTCCTATAGAGACTTCATGAACTGCAAACCCGTAAACTTCAAAGGTAATGAAGGTGCCATCGGTTTAATCCGGTGGTTTGAGAAAACTGAGTTTGTGTTCTGAATGTGTAGTTTCCCCGACGAATACAAGGTGAAGTATGCCACATACACCTTCCAGCGAAGGTGTACTCACATGGTGGAAGTCATATGCTAAAGCTCTAGGAACTGACCTCGCTTATGCTATGCCATGGGATGACATGAAGCATATAATGAGGGATGAGTACTGCCTTCTTTAAGAACTATAGAGATTGGATGTTGAATGTTGAAATATGTAGGTGAATGGTGTTGATATTGCAAGATATACTAAACGATTTCATGAGCTTGCACACCTATGCACTACGATGTTTACTCCTCTGTAGGTTCAAAATCAACCTCACACGATATCTAATGCTAATCTAAATGTACGGAATCCGTTTAATTAGTGATTCAAGAATGAGACGAAGCAGAAATCAATGAATAAGATAAATAACTAACAAAAACGATTAAAACCTGAAAGATGCAGATTATTATTGATGAAGTATCTGGTACACTTCCTTGAGAAAACGAATTCGTCCCTCCCCTCTTTGGGTCTCATGAATTTTTACTCTGGAATGGTGGACCTTGATTATGAGCTAATCATGGGATTATATACTTCCCATCATTAGCATACAAGGCCCTTAATTTTGGCCCACCTAATCTAGCCCAAATCGAATACAAGTAGCCAACATTAACTAATATCTAGACCACTAGCAACACTAAACCAGGCCCAACACTATTTAATATTAAAAGCCTCAAATTATTCCCATACAATTGATGCGAGTCCAAATTTTCATGCATATATATTTATAATTGTTGATTTTATAAATTGATATCAATTGGATTTCTTTACATTTCTATGTGTTTTGTGTTACAAGGTGAATGGAGCTAAAGTGTCAAATTATGAGGTTTTATGAAGATAAAGTGAAGCTGATTGAGACTGAGTTGAGGATCGGTTGAATCGAGAAGAAAAATGAAGAAGTTCCTAAAATCAAGGCCTGGGTGGTACGCCCAGGTGTGCTGAGGATCAGGGCGGTATTCCATGAAATATAGAGAATTTCCGGATTGAAACACTCGGGCGGTACGCCCGGAAAGGATACCATTTAGGGCTGTACGGCCAAAAGAGGTCGGCAGAAGAATTTTAGGGTTTTCCTATTCAAGCTTTCGGGTTTCATTATTTTAGTTTCTTCTGCCAATTTGCCGACCAGAGAGAGAGAGAGTTTGGACGAATTTCCTGAGTTCTAAAGCATTCGATTAGTTTTAAAATCATTCGGTACTTGTTTTTTATGTCAATTTCAACTTTAATCATGTTTTCGACTCTAGCCATGTCTGCCTAACTTTCTCATAACTACTTTTGGTGAATGAATGTGACTCTATTATGTTTTTACCAACTTGTGTGCTAGTTTTTCCGGTTTTTCTTGCAACTGTAGAGCATCCGCATGCTAAACTCATTTAATTAACTAGTAACCCTAGGTCGGTAGTGGTAAAGTGTCATATTTCATCCTTTCCTTGCGGAATGAATTAAGCAGCCTACTTAAGATTTAGGTTATTAGGTTGACTAAGCAATAGGAAACTATGTCTAGGTAGTACTAGCATTCAATTGGTTAAATTTAGATAGATAGCATATCAGGATCCTAAAGTAGTTATCTTTGTCACATAAGAGTTTCGGTTTATAATCAAGTTCTATTTCTAGTTAAAATTAGTTAATTGATAATCTAGTTTAATTGGTAGTTCATTTCCAAACCATTCAGTTCTTAATTTAGTTAATAAGTTAACCTTGTTCAATTAGTTGAAAACCACATATTCCCTTGGTTCGATACCCTAGCTTGACCTACTACAGCTTAAACTAAGTATTTGTATAGCGGTCATGACAACTGTTATCAAATAGGTGTCGTTGCCGGGGAGTAGTGCACTTTTTTATTAGTTGAATTTTTATTTTGTTTGCAATTTTCATAATTTTTCAAAAATATCCAAAAAAATCCAAAAAATAAAAAAATATTGTTTTTAATTTTCATTAGTTAAATTTCTGCAACTACAATTTTTTTTTAATTTTCCCGAACTTCCACCTGGGTGGTACGCCCTAAGTGATATTTCATTTTAGGTCGGTACGCCTACTTCTATTTCTGACAGAAAGTTTTTAAGATTTTGACCTCCTAAGTTTGCAAATTTTATGTTCCGTTGCATTATTTTCATCCTCTAGAGCAGTGCTACGTAATTAGTTTGCTTGTTTGTGACCAATTTTGCAGGTTTTAGGTGAAATTGCATGCATACGTGGTATTCCCACAAATCATCACCACTAGTGTACGATCCAAAGGTAGAACGAATAGCTCGGCATAACCGAGGTAGACAACAGCAGATAAGAGCCATGGATAACCAACAAAACCAACAACCACCCATTCCTCCGCAAAACGGCCCAAACCTACAAAACATGTAATACCCCCAATTTCAGCTGCAAAACCCACTACGACAACAAGATGCACCAGTTTTTCAATGAGAACCACTACCTAACCATGACAACCTTCCAAATGGCCGCCCGAGGTCCCACCATTCGTCTGAATCATCCCATCATGAGGCGGAAGACCTTCGTTACCATGGAAGGCAACCGATTCCATCGTAACAACCACCCATATTTCGCCAAGCCCCCACAACAACTTCCACCACAACAGTTATAGCAAGCAAACCAACCACCAATTATCCGTCAGGATCCGTTATAAAATCAACAAGGGTATGGATATGGAGCAGATGGGTATGGTGTCGAAGAAGATTGGCAATAACAAGAAGAATAGTGGGATCAAGATTGGTATGATCCAAATGAAGAGAATGGGTATGGATATGGTGTAGGGGCACAAAATGAAGTTCCAAGAAATGAGGCACGAGCTCAACCTAAAATGTGGCCCCAAATGGTCAAAGAGATCAACCGCTAAGAGGAGTTACACAATTATACCAAAATGATAATGGGGCAGCTCAGATACAAATGGAAGGGGGAGTCCCTAGGGTCATAGTGAATGCACCAGTGCAAGGTTTCGCAAGTCATTTCAAGCCGGTCGTTATGCCAAGCCCATCAGCTGTGGTTATCCCGATTGGAGTTAATAGAAGAGCCTTTAAGGTTAGACCTCAATATTTGTTGCATGTACCAGAATTCTATGGGAAAATAAAAGAGGATCCATATCTCCACATTCATTCATTCGAGTTAATCTGCATCATCATTGGAGCACCTGGGTTCAAAGCGGGAGGGGGGGGGGGTGTTAAACTGATGCTTTTTCCAATATACGTTAAAAGATAGGGCGAGGAGATGGTTTAATAGTTTGCCCGCGGGAAGTATCTATACATGGGAACAAATGCAAGTAACTTTTCTAGAGGAATAATATTCCATGAGTAAGACAAGTGAAGTCAAAGAAGAGATTCGGTCATTTCAGCAACACTCAGGAGAACCGTTTCATAAAGCATTCACGAGGTTCACGAATTTGTTGAGAAAGTGCCCGCATCATGGTATACAAACGTGGGATCTAATCAAATATAAGGGATCTAAACTCAATCAGCAATGGTACTTTTCTGACCAATATGGAAGCTGTAGATTGGGGGCACATGGAGCAGATGAGCGCCACCTCGAAGAGACTTGCTCAGAATGGTAGAAGATCAAAATCCTCATCGGTCAAATCTACAGACTATGAGAGGGGGGAAAGGATAGAGAAACTCCAATAGCAAAATATCCTTTTGGAGAAGCAAGTGGCCCAGTTAAAGTTGGGTGGAGCACTCGAAGAGGCAAAGGCAAGTGGGCAGATTCCAGTGTGCACAAATTATGGAGAGTTGGGCTATCTTGCGGGGTATTGTCCTGTAACAGTAAACAAGAGTGAAGATGTGAATTACATGCAACAAAAGGCGTACAACATGAATTCCAACACTTATCACCGCCCTTCGTAATCATCCGAATTTCAGGTATGGTAATGCTAGCAATCAATTGAATCCTCATTTTCAAGGTTCTAATGTTCATATTAGAGCTCAAACGCAAAATCAAGGCCGACATGCATGATATAATCAAGGAGGATATCAAAAGAAAAACTACACACAACGAGCCAATCAGCAACAAAGGAGCTACCAACAAGTGCAACCAAAACATGACGATGGAATGCAAGCTCAATGGGCTTTGATGACGGAAAATATGACCTTGATATTCGAGGGGCCAAAAACAGCTCGTAGAAAGGTCCAGGGATTCGATAGGAGGTTTGAACTACTAAAGAAGAATCATGAGGCTTTGGCCAAACAAGTGGGTCAATTGGTAGCTGAAAATTCACGACGAGAGTAAGGTAAGTTTCCTAGTGATACCAACATTAATCCAGCTCATCAAGCTTCCACTTCAGGTACCAAGAATGTCCACGGAGTTCCCATTAGTGCAATCAATACGTTGGTAGAAGTCAAAGAGAGTGATGTAATGGAGGAATTTGAAGAGTTGAAGACACCGCAGATCCAGGTCCGATTGGAGAATTTGAAACCAACAAGGTGTTGTTGGACTTTGGAGCATCGGTAAGTGTTCTTCCTAGTAGTGTCTGTGAGGAGTTCAAGTTGGGTGAAGTGCAAGAGGTGAGCAGAAAGGTAGTATTTACGGATGGATTGTCAAAGAAACCCTGATGTATGTTGAGGGGTGTGGTTGTTAAAGTTGGTGAATTTTATTATCCCGAAGACTTTTTGGTAGTTGATTATGAGGACACGGGACACCAACCAAGGATTATATTCAGAAGACCATGTTTATCAGCCGCAAACACACAAATTGATTGTCGAGAAAATACATGCAACTGCAATTTGGTAGCCGGGTATTACATTTGAATTTGTTTAATCATGCTTTTAAATATTCGGTTATTAATTCATTTCCAAAACTTTTTGCTACTAACAAGTGTCCTCCTAGTAAGGATGCGGATGATACAATGGAAGGCGATGTTGTGTTTGACAGCTTTGCCAACTTAGACATGGATGATCCCAAGTGTGGGGATACTGGTGATCCGGGTGGAGTTGCAGCATCAGTTGTTTATGAGGATGCTAAAAGTGGTCACAAAGCACATAAGAAGGAAAAGAAGACCAATAAACGATCAAATGGTGAGTTACAACATGATAGAAGAAATAATGATGGTCGGGGAGCAGTCAAGATGAAGGATGAGACTACTGAGAGAGAGAGAGTGGATGGAAACGTGATGGTACTTTCGATTTTATCAAAATTCAATTCACAGTATAGAAAATTGGCGATAAGGATTTTGATCCCCCGTGAGTGAAAAGGGAAGTACGGTCTGACTGATGACCTTAAAAACTTAGCGCTAACTAGGGGGCAACCCAGGGGTTTGTTTTCATTTTAATTTATTTTTTGTGTTTTCGTTAATTATGTTCGATTGTATTTTTTTAAATTTTGTTTTCAAGAAATCGGGAGGCTTGGGAATGAAAGTGTGCATTTTAGCAAGTTTCAGGTACGTTTTATCAAAAATATCACAGTAGGAACGTTTGGTGGTGTAAAACAAGTGTTTCCCCAGAGTTAGAAAAAATTCTTAGCTATGTAGTTAATACGGTCCAAAATCAAATAACGGTCGAGGACCGCTATATGAATTATAGGTTATCGCGGTGATATAGAGGTGGGATAGCGGTTATTTTAATATATATAAATATATATAAGGGAACGCTATTGTACAAAGGAGGATTTACGTGCGAAGCGTGCGAAGGGATCTCGGCCGCTCATCTGCGTGATTTTTGGTTCTGACGGCACTAAATTGTTTCACATCTTCAGCGTTATTTTACACGCTTAATTAATTAAAAAAAGACGCGGAGTCTTTAAAAGGGGTAGTAACATCTTTTTACCTTTAAATAAAACACACATACACAACTTTAGTTACGCATCAACAAAAAACAACGCAAACCTTAACTTTTTTATACATAAATCACGCATATGTTCAACTTTTTCACGCAAATGAATAAAAATCACTAAGGAAAACATAATCTAATTACGCAAACAAAGAACAAAAAAGACGCATACTCAAATTTAGTTACGCATCAACAAAAAACAACGCAAACCTTAACTTTTTATACAGAAATCACGCATATGTTCAGCTTTTTCACGCAATTGAATAAAAATCACTAAGCAAATCATAATCTAATTACACAAACGAAGACCAAAAAAGACGCATACACAACTTTAGTTACGCATCAACAAAAAACAACGCAAACAACGCATATGTTCAGCTTTTTCATGTAATTGAATAAAAATCACTAAGCAAATCATAATCTAATTACGCAAACCAAGACCAAAAAAGATGCATACTCAACTTTAGTTACCCATCAACAAAAAACAACGCAAACACCTTAACTTTTTATATACAAATCACGCAAATGTTCATCTTTTTCATGCAATTGAATATAAATCACTAAGCAATACATAATCTAATTACGCAAACCAAGACCAAAACAGACATAGAAGACTATCATACATCAAAATGAATAACGAATTTTAAACACAGATCGCAGATTGAATATTTCCTTTTAAATTGGAGGGCGGTACTCCTTAATCCGCTAATATAAAGTAGGGCGGTAGGCCCGATATTTGAACGGTGAAAAAAAAATAAGGTCTTAACCCCGTCGGTCCCCATTTCATAACACCCACCACCACCATATTCTTTCCCAATCTGCACCACCTCCGTCACCGTCATCCTTCTCACCGTCGGGGACCGCGAACGAAACCACTATCGACCATCGTTGTCTAACCCCCGACCACCACCATTCCGCGTCTACATCACCACATCGCCACTGTTTCGCGACCAAACATCACCACCGCACCACTGTTGGTGCCACTTTGTGCTACCGATCGCATCGCCATGAACCACTTAACACCACCGCGCACCTCACAGTTCATACCGAGCATTGCAAGTTCCTTTTTCTCGTTCCTTTCGTTTAATTTTTGTTATATTAGCTTAGTTTTTTCAAGTTTTTAGGTTAGTTCTTTATTCTCACTCGTTTGTGACTAATTTAAATTGGATATGGTGAGAAATAAGGTAGTCGAAGTGTGGAGGGGTTTAGGTTGATCAGAAACAACCGATTACCAGTTTTGCGTTCTTAATTGGGCGGCGTATCGCTGTGCATGATTTAGGTTTGGGCGGTACACACTATTCTGGAATTAGGGTTTCTATAATGAATTGGGCGATATGCCTTGGGGCAAAAATGGCAAAATTTTAAGTTTTCTTTAAAATAAAATTTTGTTTTGTTTTTAATTTTTGGTCTTAGTTTTTATTTCTTTATAATTTTGCTTTTCTTAAAATTTTTTAAAAAATTAAAAAAATCTCAAAAATACAAAAATAGTCGTTTGTGTATTTAAATTTGGAAATCAGTTGCAGATTTGGGGGCCCATTAATTAATATTTATGTTATTTTTATGCTAACTTCTATGAATCAGGATGGTCGAGCAAGCAACCACGAGTACCGGCAAGAGGGGACCGAAGAAGAGACCGCGCAGGACACCGGAGGCTCCACAAGTGATCCCTGAGCGTAGGAGACAGATCATCCAGTACTGGGGGTATGAGATTCTTCCCGAGATGGCCATTCCACCTACCCCAATCGTGAGGAGGGACCTAGCAAGTCATTCGTTGTTCCGATTTAGACGAGATACAGGGAGCTTGCTCGATGCCAGCGGTTTCTGCCGATGGATTTGTTACGTCACCGAACGATCGACTGGAGACTGATAGGTCAGATTGGATAGCAACAGAGGATAGAGAGCATGATTACTTAGAGGTGGAGGAGGGTTCTAGCTTGTGATGAGCACTAGTACTGAGAGTTGGCGGTCTAGTTCTTGGCGACATTTAGGTTAGGACCGGGGAGATTTGCTGAGGAGCATGCTGTTTCATTTTCGTTAGGGCGGGTGTTGCATGAGATGAGCGTCCCGCAGTTTGTTGTGTTGACTGGATTTTATACTCAGGCCGAGGTTGACTTTCCGACGTTTGCTGCTGCCCCAAGGGATGTTTTTACTAGGGCTCACCCGCAGAGGGTGACTGATACTCAGAGTGCGCCGTTTTGGGCGATGATTGGGGCCACTCCTTATTCAGATAACTTGTTGGAGTCACAGATTCGGGATCCAGTTATTAGATACATTCATAGGATCATTGCGTGCACTCTCATCGGATATCAGCCCGGTGTAGAGAAATGCACTAAGCTTGATATGGCAGTGCTGCGAGCGATTTGTGAGGGCCATGACCTCAACGCCACGTGTGTATTATTAGCGTCATTTGACAGGAGGTGGACGTCTGGGGCTGGAGCACATTTGAGTATGGGTTCGTATGTGACGAGGTTAGCAAGGGCGCTAGGGGTGTTTGATAGATATTTCGAGACACATCTGACTGAGGGTGCCCAGACATCACATTATGAGTTGGGTGATATGAGACTGGAAGGTATGGTTACTATGGCAGATCCTCCCCGGTGGGAGCCAGTGAGACAGGTTGTGGTGGCTCTTCCACCACTGGGAGCTGAGGGAGTTCAGGCTGGCGGGAGGACAGAGAGACGGACGATTCCACATCAAGTGGAGAGGCCCTTGCGACCGAGGCCAGTGAGACAACCTAGGGCTGGCCCAGTTACATTGGAGATAATGCAAGAGTTATTGTTAGATCATATTGAAGTGAGGACTGATAGGATAGAGCAGGAGGTGATGCACATGATGGTGCAGTAGGGGATTGAGATCCCTGAGTTTTTCTGAGAGCCTGTGGCTGAGGATGCTGATGAGCATGTTGTTACTCAGGCTGGTGATGGAGTATTTGGTTCTGGGGTAGTTGGTACTGGAGATGTTGCTGGGGCCAGTGGTTCTGAGGCCGGAGATGATGAAAATGTTGAGGATGCTTCATAGATGTTTCTGCCACGACACCTGATCGGTTTATTTTCAGATTCCTTGTACTTTTTGGGTTATTCTATTTTCATTTGCTTATTATCTGTATTATATTATATTATATTTTGGGGATCATGTACGGGGTAATCGGTTGGGTGGTTGTGCTTTACTTTAATATATATCTGGTATGATGATGTGTTTCGGTTGATAGAATGTATGATACACATCTCGGTATATCCTCTTCCATACGATTTCTGAAATATACGACCTATCATGAGAAGGTGTTGAACGCGACTTTCGAGGATTTTTCACGATCATATCAGGGGAGTGTGTTTCAACATTTGTATTTTATTTTTGTCTTTTCATTTGTTTATTTTCTTTATTGTCAAACTTTATTTTTATTTTTATTTCTATCATTCGTGTCTGTATATTTGTCATGTGCGTGTTTCTTTTTATCACATTGAGGGCAACGTTTAACTCAAGTGTGGGGAGGGGGACAGGCCGTCTTTGTGTTTTATTTTTAGTTACTTTGCTTTATTTTTGAAAAAAAAACATAAAATCCCAAAAAGATTTTCCATTTTTAGTATTGATAGTTTTAGTTTGTTTTTAGTTTGGAAAATGTCTTGAGAACTACTTGCAAGTATAGGGAAATGATAGTGCAGTTGGGAGTTAATCTTCAAACAAATTAATAAAAAGTTGTGATTTTCGTATAAATTGAGATACACATCTGATTTCTAATGCATTGGTAGGGCCAGTTGATCATAGTGCTTCAATATCCCTTTGTAGTTTAATAGTTATGCTTAATTGAAATAAATTCATGATACTATAGTGGGTTCCATCTTAGGAGTTACTAGGGATGCTGAAACTGTCAACATTAGGATGAGAGGACCACTTTAGGCTAAATAGTAGTATATTTTGGAAATTATCCGGCACATTACGATCTTTTTGCTAAAGCAAATCCGAGAAATAATGGCGTCCCATCATCCATTTTTTCCACCTTTGAGCTTTGTTTTGCGTAGTTAATTAATTAATTAAATAAATAGCAATAAAGGAACCAAGACTCTACGTGCTACCTCTGGGGTTATAAGCTCGTTTGATGCGCCTCTGGATGAGGTTTTAAATTGATACCCAATGTACTAGAAAGGGGGATAGTGACTCTCTAACGGTGCCTCTTGGTGAGATTCTGAGTGACCTTATGTACTTGAAGGGGGATAGTGACATTCTGATAGTGCCTCTGAGTGAGACTTATTTATTGCTTGGTATGATAGTTTAGAATTAGTAAATAAATATAAAAAATTTGAAAAAAATGAAAAATGAAAAAAAAACAATAAAAGTAGGAAGTTAGGAAATAAATAAATAAATGAAGTTCAAAGTCCATTTCATCATTCATTTCTATTATTTTTTAGATATACAATTTTTTGGTTTAGGGTGGTAGGTCAATCTAAAAGGTTGAAACCTTTACCTTGAAAGCCTTGAGGCGGGACTAGGTAGACTTATAGCTTTCTAGGTGTGGAAAACATTTGGTAGATTGATGTGGAAGTAAAGACAAAAGAAAAAATTAATCATTGTTATTGGGGGGCTATTTAATCGGCGGTTGGGGTTAGTCGGATCGAAATACTGGTGATTGCAATCAGGGTGTGTACATATGCATTAAATTAAATTTGTTTGAGTTAGTTTCCCGGCTATGATTCCGTTGCAGTTTTCCGAGACGGAAAAGACAAGTGTGTGGATGTGATGCGAGGTCCAAATTGTTATGCATATATATTTATAATTGTTGATTTTTATTAATGATATTAATTGGATTTCGTTACATTTCTATGTGTTTTGTGTTACAATCGAGCTAAAGTGTCAAATTCTGAGGTTTTATTAAGATAAAGTGAAGCTGATCGGTACTGAGTCGAGGATCGGTTAAATGAAGAAGAAAAATGAAAAAAGTTCCTGGAATCAATGCATGGACGGTAGGCCCAGGTGTGCTGAGGATTAGGGCGGTACGCCCTGAAAGATAAAGAGTTTCCGGATTGAAACACTCGAGCGGTACGCCCAGAAAGGATACCATTTAGGGCGGTACGCCCAAAATAGGTCGGTAGAAGAATTTTAGGGTTTTCCTATTCAATCTTTTGGGTTTCATTGTTTTAGTTTCTTTCGCCAATTTGCCAACCAGAGAGAGAGAGAGAGTTTGGACGAATTTCCTAAATTCTGAAGCATTCGATTAGTTTTTCAATCATTCGGTACTTGTTTTTATGTTAGTTTCAACTTTGATCACGTTTTCGAATTTAGCGATGTCTGGCTAACTTTCTCATAACTACTTTTGGTAAATGAATGTGACTTTATTATGTTTTTAACTACTTGTGTGCTAGTTGTTTCAGTTTTCCTTGCCAATGTAGAGCATCCGCATGCTGAACTCATTTAATTAACTAATAACCCTAGGTCGGTTGTGGTAAACAGTCATATTTCTGCCTTTCCTTACGGAAGGAATTAAGCAACCTACTGAAGGTTTAGGTTATTAGGTTGATTAAGCAATAGGGAACTATGTCTATGTAATACTAGCATTCAATTGGTTAAATTCAGATAGAGAGTATATTAGGATCCTAAAGTAGTTATCTGTGTCACATAAGAGTTTCGGTTAATAATCAAGTTCTATTTCTAGTTAAAATTAGTTAATCGATAATCTAGTTTAATTGTTAGTTCATTTCCAAATCCCATCAAAACAACCAAGAGGCAACTTAGTTTTATTTAGTAGTTAATTTAGTTAATCAGTTAACCTTGTTCTATTAGATGAAAACCACATATTCTCTTGGTTCGATACCCTAGCTTGCCTTACTACAGTTTAAGTTAGGTATTTGTATAGCGGTCACGAAAACTGTTATCAACAATCTTCCCCTAGGCTTTTGATATTAAATGTCTTCATCTTTTGAAATACTTCTTCTTGACTTACTGGTGTTGGTGTTGATAAATATTCTTTCTTTGACAATCTTCATTGGGTAGCACAAGGGACTTCATGGGAGCTTTCTTCTTAATCAGCATCAGCTTGAAGGTCTAGGAATGAACAAGTAATGAGAGGAGGATTCTCATTCAGTTGCTTCTCTAGAATGAAATCTGGTCCTTGCTGAATCTCTCATAACTATCTTGAATCGCCTTTCTTTTCAGAGGGTAAAATTTTAAAACATCTATCTTTGATCTTTGGCAAACTTGGTTGTTGTTTTGAAAGCAAGACATTCACTTAATCTGCCTGCTCAACATCTTTTTCTTCAACAAATGCCTTGATACAACTAGCTTCCCCTCAACTTGTGAATGGTTTCTTTGTTGTACTTTTGGAAGCTTTAACAATAACCATAACTCAACACGTTTTTTGGATCTTAAAAAATGGACTTATCTTGTTTAATTACTCCATTTAAAATTGGTCATGTGGAGTATCTAAAATTGCTTATCTATGACTTTTATAAGTTTACTTAAGCTTAAAACCCCTTGGGATGCTTTTAAACACAAAAACCCACCTTTGAAAACCCTATTACGGTGTCTAATGTATGTTTGAATTATAT
Source organism: Deinandra increscens subsp. villosa (assembly GCA_039602395.1). Lineage (NCBI taxonomy): Eukaryota > Viridiplantae > Streptophyta > Magnoliopsida > Asterales > Asteraceae > Deinandra > Deinandra increscens. Next base: position 65,081,576 of record JBCNJP010000009.1, on the reverse strand, counting down.
CAGAAAGTTTAACTTTCGAAACAGAAAGTTTTGACGTATTTTAGGTCACCAAACTCCTACAAAAATATTCTTTACGAAAAGACTTGAATTTGGGGGAAAACCGGGATAAAAACTGACTCTCTACAGGCCCAGAATATCTATTTTAAGTTTGATATGTTTATATGGACTAAATAAAGTAATTAAATTCTTTTGAGACTTAAACTGTGTTTACAAATGTTTACCATAGATTTTAGAAACTAAAAATGTCATAAAGTGAGTCACAGGGACAAAACCGATAAAACCGGCATTTTGCCGGTAAAACCGTCATAATTGCAAAGTAAAATACTTGTAATAATATTTATGAGATATTTGTGTGAAAAATATATTTATTTTCATAACCATATGTGTTTTCTGACAAAAACCTGGTAAATACCGGGTATCCGGTTAATACCGCGAAAATGTTTGGTTTTGGACTTTTGGGTCTTAAGAAATTATTTATTCCTTGGAAAAATATATTTTCATCATTGATGTTTATCTGTATAAATATTATACCTTTCAAAGATTAATTTTTTAAAACAGTACATATAAAACCAGTACATTATGAACGTTGATTTGTAAAAGAGTAAACTTCGTTTTTGGTACTTGACGTTTAATCCATTTATCCCTTTTAGTCCAAAGTTTCAAAAATCTTATTTTGATGCGTCACATTTCATTTTTGTATTAATTTTGAACCAAAATCTAAAATCTGTTTAAAATAACCGTTAGTTAACCCAACTTGAGGGATATTTTAGTTATTTACCTTAACTCTTGGTCCAAGTATAAAAGGATCTTCGTTTTATTTTGAATAAAATACCCCTTAGGTGTGGTTAACTAACGGTTCTTTCAAACAAATTTTTGATTTTGGACCAAAATTGATACAAAAATGAAATGTGAGGCACCAAAATTAGACTTTTGAAAAGTTTGGACTAAAAGGGATAAAAGGAGCAAACGTCAAGGACCAAAAAACAAAGTCTACTCTTTGTAAAATGAATGAATGAGATCTTTATTTTTTTACTGGATCTAACCCATATCTATACTACTATATAATGAGTATTGTTCAAAATGGCATTTTTGTAATTAATAGCGTCTTAATTTCAAGACGCATTCCAATTCTGGCCTTATCTTCATTTTCTTTTGAGAGTCCAGAGAAGAACAACCATTTTGAGAAACCCATCATTCATCCCAACAGGCTTTCGATCTATTGCTTGACCTTTTGAAGCGGCGACCAAAACTCAAAACCCTTTTTGCTTTTGCAGAAGCGAATCTCCCCTTTGAGGGTGATATGAGTCTCCTTTTGACGCAAGCCAGAAATTCAGAGATCCCCTTTGATGCAACCATGAATTTGCACACCCCTTTCTTTGATTCTTTGATCTGTAGAAAGCGAAATCGCCCTTTCTGAGATCACAGAGAAGAGAAAGAAATTGGGTGATGAAAGAGATTTGAAATTTGAATACAGCATCGAAAGCACGCATCTGTAATCTGCATATCGTTCATTCTATCTGTTCACATACACTCAAATGAAAGTTTAATCCCTAAATCGATTTCCACCCTCCAGATCCTGAGATGAGTACATGAGCAGATGTAAGGGCTCGAATTTACAGCAAGTCATTCCATCGATATTCCATCATCTTCATGACCCATGAACCACTACATTAGATGTCTCAGTTCTGGCACTTTGAATCACTGAGTCGTCGGATGTCATTCTTTATGACAGGTTCGTTTTCCTTTCTTATGGGGTTTGATACTTTATCGATTTCGTACTTGATTTTTTTATTGGTTTGCAGCTTTGCTAGGTTTTCCTTTCGTTCTATCTTTTCTTGATTTAGGGTTGTTGTGATTCACAGAAGTAAAGGTTTTTTTTTTTATCAGGATCTATTTTTTCAGTTTATGGTTGTTACAAATTCCTATCTCCTGATTGCTTCACCACAATCGCTTCTCAATCTACTCTGCACACCGGTTTGCTCTTTCTCTTTGTCATTTATTACCGGTTGTAATGTTTCTACACAAAATTTGCTTTGTACTTTTCTAATTTTGAGACAAATTGGAGTACTGAAGTTGAAATTTCCACTTGTGTTAAGTTTTTACAAACAAAATGTTTAGAGATCTAATGAGTATTCTCAAAGATGAGTATTCTCTAATCACAATGTTAAGAGACTCAAGATGAGTATTCTTAAAGCTCTGAAGATGATTCAACAATGAAAGGTATAATCGTCCATTTCATTACTAAAAATTTGTACTTTGTGTATATAACTCTATAAGCACCAATCTAAAAATTAATTTTGTGGTTTTTTACTATGTTCATTTATTGTCACATCATAGGCTATAGGGTTTGGCGGGCTATTGTTATGAGTTTGGATGCAGACTCAAGTCTTGGAGATAAATCTATTAATTCACAGGTAAAATGGATTGGGTATATCACCTAAAGTGTATTTCAGTGTGTCCAGCTTTGATTTGTAGTTGTTCGTATTTGGAGGGAGTTTTTGGTTACATAATACATTTTCTTTTGTATTTTGGTAAGCTCCGTTTAACTTTTAACCAAGTTTTTCTTATAGATGAATTTAGGTTAGTGAATTACCTTGGATCTTTTGGTGACAATGAGCTATCACCTGAGTGTCTTGTTGGAGCTCAATGGCTTCTAAAGCCAGATGGGATTTCAATTGAGTAACCTGTTGGAGCTCAATGGCTTATAAAGCCAGATGGGATTTCAATTCCATATTCATACATACATTATCTTGATAATTGGTTAAAGTGTATTGCTTTTTTTGGATTAATATGACCCTTATTTTATTACTTGTTTTGTTTAAGGTATAAAAGTTTCATACAACCCATGACTACATCAAAGTTGTGTAATGTTGTAAGTTGCTTTTGTATTGGATTTACAGCTAAAAGAATTATGGGTTTAACTAAAAGGTCCCCTATGAGTGTAGGTTCTTTTATGTACATGAAGGGCTCGAAAAATACAATGCAGGAAATGCCCAGGTCAAAATTTTTATTATATTTCATTTAGTCCATGGGTATATGTATTAAAGCACCAGAAGGACATCTTTTATTTTGTTAAAATCTTTATATTTCAAATATAAAATATTATTTTTTGTCTGCTGTAGTTATATTTTAATTTTTATCTACTGTAATTGTAATTGTATTTTATTATTCTATATTTACTTTTTTATAGTTGTTATTGGAGTTCTTGTGAAACAGGTAGAAATTGCTTTTGGAGTTTCTTAGTGACATAAGAGTTGACCCTGTATTACAAAAGCTGGCGAAAACTATTTCTTGAAAGCCCAAATTTCAAGTTTTTATTTTCTTTCATAATAAACTTTTTCACTTTTACTGGGATTCAGGGTCAAATTACTTTGAAGTTGACTTTAACACTGCATGATCTCTTTAAAAATGGGATATTGGACTTTGGCCTCACAATTCAGGTACAGTGAATACTAACCAATTTATGTTTTATTTAGAAATGTGTTATAGTCATAATAATCTAAATCTAAAAAGTAAATAGGTGGTTGTATGCAATGCAACTACACTTTATGGACTTTCAGGTAGTTTCTTAATGACATAGTTTGAAGCCTTAGGGTGTTTGTAATACCTCAAGCTCTCCCAAGCTCTCCCAAGCTCTCCCAAGTTTCCCAAGACCCCAAGCATTTTTCAAGTAATACCCATCCCAAGCTTCCCAAGACCCCAAACCTTTAAAAACTAGGTGGGACCCACCATCACCACCTTTTCCCAAACCCTTCCCCAAACCCCTTTCCTCGATGCCCCAGTCCCACGGGACTCTCCCGCGTCCCAATCCCGCGCCATCCTTCCTAGTGTTCCCGAGCTTCCAGAGCTCGGTATACCCTCCAATCTTGAGGTATTACAAACACCCTTAAAAGGAAAGATGGAAAGACAATACACGATTTCTTTGGATGTATTAATGGAATTGTCTCGAAAGAAACAATTTAGGGGTTGTTGTTTAAAGACATGAAACTGTGAGTGGTATTTTTTTCAAATTGGCATGCTAATTTCAATAATGATGCCTTGCAAGCTGCTTAATCAGATGGCTTATAACTGTCAACTAAGAACTAGGAAATATTTTTTCATGAATATAAATGTTACACCATCATAAAGGAAAATATAATCATTGATGAGCCTTTTACTTTTCAGGACGAACGCAAACTCCCACGAGAGAGTATAAATTGCGGTCTTGTGACATATTATACTGCGGTAAGTATCCATGCCAGTTTTTCTTATGAGTTTTATTTATTATATTTATCTCCTATACTTGCTAATGCCAAGATTTTTTAGGGAGTTGTTTTGAAGTAATAGACCATTTGCTGAAGGCTAACTAATCAGAGCCATATGTTTTCCTCAATTTGTTTGTTTTAGTGTTTATATCTGCAGCTATAAAGCCCACTTTTGTTCCTGGTCATTCGTTATTGTTGGTTTACTGCTTAATTCCTGTTGCATTCTATTTTTTAGGTGCTTAGTTACATAAGGATTACATTTACACTTATATTCAGTATTATTATCTAGAGTTTTTTTTCTTTTTATATGAGTTTTTAGGTGGAGAACGTGTAGACACTGTGTATGACAGGGTATTTTTGCTATTTTCTTTCTTTCTTACGTGGCTAAAAACTTGCAGAACACGTATTCAAAGAATAGAAGAGGCCAATGGTTAGTCGTTACATAGAACACATTTCTAATCATGATACATTTAATAGCTTTATAAATAATTCATTTTTTAAACACTGGCTTTGGGGACCTAAGTTTGATGTGTTAATATGGGTATGACGCAAATCATGTTACTTTTGATTCATGTTCAAGGTTGGGGTTGTACTTTGATTAATGAGGTGAACCCAGTGTCTTTGAAATTGAAAGATATGGACGGTTTTTTATTTGATGGAAACCATGCTAGCCTTAGCATCACATGTAAAATATATATCTCATTGTTGTTAATATTTCAAATTTCAAAGTCTGACTTGTTGGTGTATTAGGGTGCACTCCAGAAGTCCAAATACAATGGACTCGACAATCAACACCAACGCGGGTTTCATTTACCAGGTGCACTCTAAATTTTCATTTGCCAATTATTTACCCTATTCTCCAAACATGATTCCTCTATCCTAAATAATCATAATCCTATTAAGTTTTTTTTAAAGAGTTTAACCCAAACACATACAAACATCCCTCGAATAAATCCATGTGTTTATATATGTTACCTTCATAATGTGCAGATCTGAAAAGATGGACAGGTCGCGTTGATAAAGTAGTGGGTCAAAATATCAGAATGGGTCATTTTTCATACGATTTTCAGCTCCTTCATTCGTTTCATTCCAAGCACATGTTTAGTTAGTGGTTTTTTTTTTCTTAATTTTGTGATTTTGTGTTGGTTGTGGTTCTATGTACTTTATTATTTGTTATTGAAAATGCTTGCAAACACTCTTTGTCTTGCATTAACGCTTTTTGCATATTAGGTATCACCGGTCAATCCCCTGTTGTTCTAGCAGCAACAACGCGCTAATTTTAAAACTTGTATTTGTTTAATTTACAAGGTATTTATCATGAGTCTTCTAAATTGTCACTATCATCGAACGCGCATGTAGGTCATTGTTGAGGGTCTATTTTCAGGAAGCTCAGATAGTTCAAGAATCCTACTATCATCTGGGAATCCCGTCTACTCAGGTATCCTGATTAATTTTATTTTACTAACCCTCATATTTGCCACGTGTTTTATTTGACCAGGTACAAGTGAAGTCGATAACTACCTCCGAAACTTAAGCTCCAGCTACGGTAGATCGTGGACCAAGTGAACGAGGAAGACCCATAACGGTCGAGTTAGTTGGAAGTTCAGATCCCGGGAATCCCGGAAAGTTTGTTATCATTGTATTTGTTATATAAATCGAGGATTCGATCAGTAGGGACACACAATCAACACCGATTGAACACACTTAAGAACGCACAACATTGTATCACATAACTCTGATCGATCAACCCTCCAACCCCTTGTAATATTTCATTTGGTTATTAATAAAATTGTGTGGTAGCGGGCTCTTCAGGCCGGCTCCCGAGGTTTTTTTGCTAAGATTCCTAGAGGCAACTCGAAGGATCCTGGATTTTTCCCTCGTTACATCCTTGTGTTCAGTTTACATTTCAAGCATATTGACAAGCACACTACCTCACATTCTAAGTTTGGAATACAAGATTCCTTTGTGACTTTTTGACCAAAACAGTTTGGTGCCCACCGTGGGGCGAGTGGTGCTTTATTCTAAGAAAATTCCATTCATCATCCGCTTTATTTGATCTCCAATCTCGAAAATGTCAAACCAACAGATGACTGTTTCGGCCTCTACATTGTCCTCCATCCCTCCTCTTCCTTCCCTTCCAGGAAGCCAGAAGAAGACTAATGACCGTCAGAAGAAAGTGAACGAGCAGCCGAGAAAAACTGACTATCCTGTCTTCACAGGATCTCAGGTTCAATCTGTTATCCTGTTATTACTAACAATGATTTGTTTTCCTTGATTAAACAGGTGAAAAATCAAATGGATCAGCAAGAAAAAACCAATCAAACGGTGATGAAGGAGATTGAAGAGCTTAAGAAATCTAGGAAACCCATGGAGGAACAAAGTCCTCTGTTTCCCAGGAATCTCGACTTCAATGCTTCAGGATCCTCAGATCTGTCTCGCTACAGTTACAAATTAGCATCAGGCTTCACTACAGCCCCTATAATGACTTCTCAGGCCGTTGGATATGCAGAGAGTACTGTTGGATTCTCAGGAGCTGTCCCACCAGAATCCTCACAGACACGCTACAAGGGTCCCGAAACGCTTCCAAACTCCAAGTATGAAGCTTTACGATGGAACCACAGATCCTGAAGAACACGTAGCACATTACCGGGAGCATATGGAGATCAATCCTATTCCGAAAGAAATCAAAGAAGCCTGTCTATGCAAAGGCTTCGGATCAACCTTAACGGGACCAGCCATGAAATGGCTACTGAGCATTCCTCCTAACACTATTACATCATTTTCTCATTTAGTTAACCTGTTTAACAATCAATTTTCTTGCAGCAGGACCTTTGAGAAGCTCACAGGTGACCTGTACCGAATAATTCAGAAGCCAGATGAGCCTCTCAGGGAATACATTGCCAGATTCGGATGAGAATCTCTTGAGATTCCTAATCTGGATATGGCAGCAGCAGTAGAAGCCTTTAAAATGGGGCTCTCAAAGGATTCACGTTTCTATGATGACCTTGTCATGGCTCCTTGTAGGAACCTTGATGAAGTACGTAGCAGAGCTTTGAGGTTTATCCGTTTGGAAGATGACAAGAGAATCCACCAAAGATTGGAGGTTCCTAAATATGATCCCAACAGCAAGAAGGCGGAATCCCCCGGGAAGTCGTATAGATCTCGTCCATACTTCAAACCGGAGAATCATAAAGTCAATGTTGTTGACCAAGACGATGATGATGAGGAGTACCCTAAGGTATCCGAATACTGTTTTTCAGTTGACATTGATGGTTTGATGTGTGCTATGCAGGACCTAGGTGAAAAGGCAAGATGGCCCAGGAAGGATACCAAACAAGGATCCTGGAAAGACAAGACCAAATGGTGTGCCTTCCATGAAGATTTTGGCCACCTAACAGATGAATGTATAGCACTCCGAAAGGCAATCAGCTATCTACTCAGCAAGGGGCATCTTAAAGAGTTAATAGGAAGAAAGAAGGTCAAGACTCAGGAAGCCGACAAGGTGCCTCAGAGAGCAGCTTCTCCACCACAGGATGCCCAGATAATCAACTTCATCTCAGGAGGCTCCGAAATCTGCGGCACTTCGTATTCCTCAGCCAAAAAGCATGCTAACGAATCCAAATCTGAACAGGGTGACAGACCTGTCCGGATGTGCACTCTAACTCAAGACAAACTCATATCCTTTGATGAGAGTGATCGTTCTCATGTTCAGGATCCTCATCATGATAGTCTTGTGGTTACTTTATATATTGCTAACCATTTTGTTCACAGGATCCTGATTGATAATGGAAGCTTAGTAAACATAATCCGTCTTGATGTGCTCAAAAAGATGGGGATCCCAGAAACTGAAATAGTTGCAAGATCCTCAGTCCTGGTTGGCTTCAGCGGTGAAACTAAAAGCACCGTTGGGGATATCAGGTTGCTGGTATATATAGAGGGGGTAAACTCTATGCAAAAATTTTGTGTTATAGATTCTCTCTCTTGTTGCAATATTATTCTTGGCAGGCCATGGATACACGAGATGAAGGCAGTTCCCTCAACTTATCACCAGTGTATCAAGCTTCCTACACCTTGGGGAGTTGTAAGAATTGAAAGTGACCAACAGGAAGCCAAGAACTGTTACTCTACTTCGATGAAGAACACCACTAAGGTGACGAAAGGATAGCAATTACAGAAAAGAGCACTTGAAGTACAGGAGGACAGGGAGCTTGATGTCAAAGAAGTGCCTCTAGACCCTGCAAATCCTGAAATCAAGGTGCTCATGGGAACAAGAATCCCAGCAAATGTGGAGCAGGAATTACTTCAACTTCTCAAAGCCAGAACTTCAACTTTCGCCTGGAAGCATGAAGATATGACAGGTATCCCTTAACATGTAATTACTCATAAACTTGGTTTAGATCCTTCTTTCAGGCCTATACAGCAAAAAAGGAGGAAGTTCCCGCCAGAGAAGAATATAATCATCCAGGAGGAAGTTGACAAGCTTCTCAAAACCAAGATGATTAGAGAAGTCAAATATCCTAGGTGGCTAGCAAATGTGGTGGTGGTCCAGAAGAAGAATGGAAAGTGGAGAGTTTGTGTCGATTACACAGACTTGAACAAGGCCTGTCCTAAGGATCCGTTTCTACTTCCCCATATTGATGCTATGGTGGATGCCACGGCTGGTCACGAGATGCTCACCTTCATGGATGCTTCAGCAGGATTCCAACAGATTCAGATGGAACCATGCGATCAGGAGCATACGGCATTTATGACTCCAACAGGTATATATTGTTACACTGCTATGCCCTTTGGTTTAAGAAATGCAGGTGCCACCTACCAGAGGCTCGTCAATATGATGTTCAAAGAGGAACTGGGGGACACGATGGAAGTCTACATAGATGACATGGTGGTAAAATCCAAGAAAGCTGAAGATCACATCTGGAATCTCCAAACTGCCTTCGATATCCTTGATCAGTATAATATGAAGCTCAATCCCTCCAAATGCCACTTTGGAGTGCGAGCTGGAAAATTCTTAGGATACATGGTTACCGAAAGAGGAATCGAAGCGAGTCCAGAACAGATCAAAGCAATCCTAAATTTGAAGTCCCCATCAAATGTAAAAGAAGTACAAAGATTGACAGGAAGAATCGCGGCACTCAACAGGTTCATTTCAAGATCCTCTGAAAAAAGTAAGGATTTCTACGATATCCTGAGGAAAAATAAGAAATTCGAGTGGACTAAGAAGCATGAAGAAGCCCTGAAGTGCCTGAAAGACTACCTGTCAGCAGCCCCGTTGCTAATGAAGCCAGAAGATGGAGAGCCACTATATCTATATCTCGCTGTTTCCGGAAGCTCAATCAGTGCAGTTCTGGTAAAAGATCATGAAGGTCAGCAACACCCGGTATATTATGTAAGTAAAACTCTTCTAGACACAGAATCCAGGTATTCTCACCTTGAAAAATTAATTCTAGCTCTTATAATGGCTTCCACTAAACTTAGACATTATTTTGAAACCCATACTATAATTGTAAAATCTAACTATCCTATCAAGGCAGTTCTCAGGAAGCCGGAAATGTCAGGAAGGATGGCTAAGTGGGCAGTCAAGCTGAGTGCCTATGACATCAAATATGAACCAAGAACAGCAATCAAGTCCCAAGCATTAGCTGACTTTGTGGCGGATTTCAGCAGTGACATTGAACCAGAAGTTGAAAAGGAGGTCCAGCAGCTTGAGAAGCTCAAGGAAGACTGGATCCTCTATACTGGCGGCTCCTCAAATGTCAGAGGAACAGGGCTGGGAATCCTGCTAAAATCGCCACAGGGGGACATAATACCTCTATCCATATCCTGTGAATTCCAGGCTACCAACAATGAAGCTGAATATGAAGCTTTGATTGCTGGATTACAGCTGGCTAGGGATATGGGAATCCTGTCCATACAAGTGTTTGTTGATTCTCTCTAATTGACTAACCAATTTAATGGTTCTTATGCAGTGAGAGGAGAAAATCTGATCAAATACCTTGAAATTGTTAAAAAATTGTCTCTATTTTTCAAAAAGTTTAACATTTCGCAGGTACCAAGAGAAGATAATGCAGAAGCCGATGCCTTGGCAAACTTGGCTTCATCGCTCAGGATTCCTGAGGATATCAAGATTCCGATAACTCACATCCTGACGCCAGCGATAGCTCTACAGGAAGCTCAGGCTGTTAACAATAACGCAGGTGCAGACGTTGAGAGTCCTGAAGACGTTCAGGAATCCTGGACTTACCCAATCAAGAAATATCTCAAAGATGGGGAGATTCCCAAGGGCGAAAATCCCAGGGCTTTTCGCACAAAGGTAGTACCCTATACTATTATTGACAATATCCTATATAGAAGATCTCTTGCAGGTGTCTATTTAAGGTGCCTAGAGAAATCAGAAGCTCTTGAGGCGCTTGAAGACATCCACAGTGGAGATTGTGGGAACCATACAGGGGGCAGGGCACTGTTCTCTAAAGTTCTCAGATTCGGGTATTATTGGCCAACTATGAAGAAGGATGCCGCAAACTTCTCTCAGAAATGCGATGCTTGTCAACGGCATGGCAATATCCTCCACCAACCTGCTGAGCATCTGCATCCTATAGTATCCCCATGGCCATTCATGAAGTGGGGCATGGATATTGTGGGCAAGCTGCCAAAGGCTCCTGGAGGAAAGGTGTTTATGCTTGCCATGACGGATTACTTCTCCAAGTGGATTGAAGCAGAAGCCTATGTTCAAGTGAGAGAAAAAGAAGTGATATCCTTCATCAAAAGGAACATCCTCACCAGATTTGGGATTCCGGCAGAAATCATATGCGACAATGGCTCCCAGTTTATAGGCAAAAGAACTACAAGCTTTTGTGAAAGCTGGGGTATCAAGATGATCACTTCAACACCTGTCCACCCTCAGGCTAATGGGCAGGCAGAATCCAGCAATAAGATCATAATCAACAACCTCAAGAAGAAGCTGGGCTCCAAGAAAGGGAAATGGGCTGAAGAGCTACCGTTTGTCCTTTGGGCAGACAGAACTACACCTAAAAATGCTACTGGCCAAACGCCATTCTCATTAGTGTTTGGAGCAGAAGCTGTAATCCCTACAGAGATGGTACTCCCAACAGCCAGAGTCAACTGCCAGGATCCTGAAACCAACAGCCAGAATCTCCTTCAGGATCTCGAAACAGTTGAGGAGCTCAGAAATATGGCCAGAATCCGGATGGCGTCTTACCAGCAGCGGATAGCAAAATCTTATAACAAGAATACCAGGCTAAGAAGATTCCAAGTAGGTGACTTGGTCTTAAGGAAGGCTTTTCAGAATACTACCAATCCTGCTGATGGGAAGTTGGCACCCAAGTGGGAAGGCCCTTACCTTATAGATTCTGAAGAAGGAAAGGGAGCATACCGTTTGGTAAATATGGATGGAGAACCTCTGCCAAGAGCTTGGAATGCCATCCACCTTAAAGCATATTTTATGTGAGAATCCCATTGAAAATCTCAGGCAGAATTCCAAGGATCCTCACCGCTTAAATATTCCAAGGTACGTATACTAATCCTATTTCAATCTATTCTTATTATTTCCATGACCCATTACTGACTTAAGCATCGGAGTGGTGTTAGCTAAGCTAACACCCACCCCTCACCAAGTGTTGAGTGTTTTGCAGATTTTGAGAATCCTACAGAATTTTGGGTATATCCCCAGTTAGAGGTTGGCCACCTCTCCTACGTTTAAGGTATCCCGCATACCTTCTAAGGTTTGAGAGGCCGACTCCTCTCCTAAGTTTGGGTAATCGCCAGTAGCGCACGACCCTCGCCAGTAGCGCACGTTGTCCCCCAGTATGCTCAAGGTGGCCGGACCAGTCCACTCCAGGGGTGGCTAACAATCTTGTCACTGGAGGCTGCTGGGAGGATTCTCAAGGTTTATAACACTAACGTGTTATCTAAGGTTTTGGCATTTTCATGTCACACACGTATGGGTTTGACCCCAGTTTTGGCTTAGTCCCAAGTTTATCGGGCTTGTCCCCAGTTTTTGGCTTAGTCCCAAGGATCCCGGGTTTATCCCCAGCTTATTTTTAAACTTATTTTACTTTCGGAAGCATTAGCTTCGGCCGGAGGCCAAGAAGCTTCTTAAGATTGTTTCAGGTTCCCGAGGAAGTTGAGACGAGTGCCAAGAGAAGTGACTTCAGGATTCCTATAGGAATCCCGAATAAGATGAGAGAAGAAATGATTGTTTGGACTGAAAAGTCGACTGAGGCAAATCTTGAAGGACAGGTGACTTAAGTTTTTATTGATCTTGAAACTTGACTTATATAACTGTTTAAATCCTAAATGGTTTTCAACTTACAAGTCAATTTTAAGCTTCTTGATAATTTTTGTAAACTTACCCTATCTATAGAAATTTCAATACAAAACATAACATGAGAAGCCAAAAGATACTAATATTATTGATAATTTCGAAAGGTTATGAGCTTCTCAAGCTTCGTCCTGAAAACCTCAGGATCCCTCCACTTGAGAAGCTCGCAGGTCAAAAGATTGTTTTTAGGAATCCTGGCTTCGTCTTGTAAACACAAGATCCCTCCACCAGGATCCCTACCATTGTTGTTTGCTACTTGTTCATTACAGGGAAAAGAAAAAGTTTCACCAAAAGAACCACCAAAAAAAACCTAAAAAGTGGGCTCAGACCGTTGCATTGTCCTCATCGCCCACTGTCTTCTCTTCCTCCACCTGCTTCACCACATCCTCCAGCATCTTGCCCTCTCCCAGCTCCAACACAAAAGCCCTTGTCATCGCTACCGGAGAATCCGGAACCATTTTTGAGGAGCCACCATCGTTCCCATCTTTCCCTTCCACATCACCATCTCTTCCCAACGATTCCAAGACAAGTTTCCAGCCTGCGATGTCCCAACCTGGCACTTGGAAGCCAACGGCTTCAGCCTCTTCAGCCATCTGGATTTTGCATTCCAGGACGCTCCGGGCTGCCGAGATTTGGCCTATTTCAGCATATGTGGCCATCTTAGCTTCCAGGGCTTGACGCTGCTCGGCGAGCTTATGCTCGTAGAATAGGGTTTTACCCTTAGCAGTGTCGGCTTGGGCCTAGATCTTCTCGTGGGCTTCAGCAAGCCTCCGCTCCATGTCCATGGCCTGGGTGCTCAGATTCTCAATACCCAGCACAAACAGGATTCCTAGTCAACAGCTGCAACATGTATGAAACTAACATAAAAATTGTATGAGCTTCTTACCAGGTTTATCATGGTCTGCATCGAGAGGATCTTGTTGCTGACCTCGGAAGGGGCAAGATCTTCAAAGGTTTCCAGGTACACCACGGGAGCTGCAGGAGTCTTAGGAGCCTTCCGCTTCTTGGAAGCTGAGGCCTTCGGCCGGCTGACAGGCTGCTTGGAGGTGGTGGGATGCTCGAGCTGTTCCTTTTTTATCTTGAGCAGACTGTCAAGATCCTTCAGGGAAAATGAGGCGCTGGATTTGGGAGCTGCGAACAAAAACAGGTTATTAACATCCAAGATGCTCGAATAAGTAAACAATTCAGAATCCTACAAAAACTTACCAGACATGGCGGGGGTGTGGTCGGCTGAATAGCTGTTTTCGCTAGTTGTTGCTTTAAGAACCAGGGCCCTCTCGCTGGAAGGAATCCGGTAAATTGTATCAAGCTTCTTGAAATCAGGCTGCTTCTTGATGAGATTCTCAAACTTGGGTGCTGCAAAAAAGAAAACAATAGAAAAGTTAGAAACATATTGGAAATTCAACAACAACAAGAAACATCAGTATCCTACCCTTCTCAACCCACTTCAACGGTAACTTCGTCCCCCCCAGGAATCGAGTCTCGTTTGACGAAGAAAAAGCGTTTCTTCCATTCATGGTCATTGTGGGAAGCTCGGGGAATCAACTGGGATGTGGAGGTGCGCGCCTTGAGAACAAACCGGCTACAACCATGGGTTCTTAACTGATACGCTTCACAGATTTCAGGAATCCCAATGTTGAGATTCCTGGTTTGGTTTAACTGGTCCAGAGAATACAAGATTCTCCAGACCATCGGCATGGTTTGGGAGTAAGAAAGTCGGGTGGTTTTGAAAAACTGAGTGATAAGCTCCGGAAAGGGGACCGTCATCTCAAGAAGGAAAGGATAGTACATAAAGCAAACCCAAGTTGTGGAGATGAAATCAGACTTGGTAAGAGAATCGAAGGGTCGAAAAACAGTTTCCGGCGGAAAAATGCCGGAATTCTTCAAATCAAGGATGTCGCTATCGTCGAAAGTGCAGGTTTCTTCCTCACAGGGGATAATTTACCCCTGATCATGGAAATCCTCGACGACCGGAGAGCTTAACGAAGAAGATGACCGGGTGTTTTTCTTGGCCATGGCCGAAAAACGAGAAGAAAGCAAGAAGACGAAGAAGGGACTGACCTGGAATTTCGGAGAAGCTCGAGAGGTTTTGTGAAGAAGACGGTGAAAATCTCCATTTCGGATCTCCTATTTAAAGAAAAGATCATGATTAATACTTGGACGCCGAGAAATCTGTCCCATCATAACCACTTTTACCGTCTAAACGCCGTGAAAAATGGAATCTTTTTGAATTTTAACAGTTGTCGAGCTTATCCACACGTGTTGAAATTCAAGGGGCAATTGTTGAGGGTCTATTTTCAGGATGCTTGCAGGAAGCTCAGATAGTTCAAGAATCCTATTATTATCTGGGAATCCCGTCTACTCAGGTATCCTGATTAATTTTATTTTACTAACCCTCATATTTGCCACGTGTTTTATTTGACCAGGTACAAGTGAAGTCGATAACTACCTCCGAAACTTAAGCTCCAGCTACGGTAGATCGTGGACCAAGTGAACGAGGAAGACCCATAACGGTCGAGTTAGTTGGAAGTTAAGATCACGGGAATCCCGGAAAGTTTGTTATCATTGTATTTGTTATATAAATCGAGGATTCGATCAGTAGGGACACACAATCAACACCGATTGAACACACTTAAGAACACACAACATTGTATCACATAGCTCTAATCGATCAAACCTCCAACCCCTTGTAATATTTCATTTGGTTATCAATAAAATTGTGTGGTAGCGGGCTCTTCAGGCCGGCTCCCGAGGTTTTTTTGCTAGGATTCCTAGAGGCAACTCGAAGGATCCTGGATTTTTCCCTCGTTACATCCTTGTGTTCAGCTTTACATTTCAAGCATATTGACAAGCACACTACCTCACATTCTAAGTTTGGAATACAAGATTCCTTTGTGAATTTTTGACCAAAACAGTCATTATAGATTGTCGTCACGTCGCATTGTGCTAACAGAATCGAATATCAGAAGATGAATAACACGTTATAAACTATTATCGGCGCAACGCACGAGTCTTCTAAATTATCACTATCATCGAACGCGCATGTAGGTCATTATAAAAGGTTTTTTTTTGTCACATTGCATCATCACAGGCCACCTTAATTTTAGGAAGTCAAATGATATGTTTTCAAATTTGGTATACCTTCAAAATTTCATGCCAAAATTTTTTAAATTGATTTGATGAGTCATATTTTCATATAAAATTAAAAATATGTTATCCAAACCATCTATTCGAAATTCATCGATCCATTCTTGCATAAAATCATCTCGCCTCTTTTGCACAGCGGCAAACTTCTTTTTTTAATTTTCCAGCGAAAAACCACCTCAAATTTGACAAGATATCCAATATCTTCGTCTCCGATATCACCTCCTCTATGTCGCTGACTGATTAAAACAATATTATTTTATGTCGATTATTAATTTTTATTTCCGGTCATTATTCATTTAGTGTTAGTAACGTTTTATTATTTTGCCATAATATATTCACACAATTTCGAACATTTCATTATATAGAGGTTATAGATTGTAATACATAGACAGAGTCACTAACTCACTTTGTGTGCCTTACTAACAAGATTTTTAAACTCCGGTAATACGATGCACGGGTATAAAAACTAATATATATATATATATATATATATATATATATATATGTAGGGTAAGGATCCTGCGAAAACTCATTTTTTTTTGCGAAAACCTAAAAACTAACACTAAAACCTTCATAACTTTTACATACGTTAATATTTTTCTATGAAACTTGCACCAAAAATCTTAAAATTCTATTGTATTTGATTCTGGAAAAGAAATTGATATTTCAAAGAAAAAAAAATTAGTGCACATGTGTATTATTAGTGCACATGTGCACTATTTTCATTAGTACTACACAAATGAGAATTGTCATGCGAAAACATACTGTTTAGGTTAAAAACATTTAAAAAAAACTAAAATATTCATAGAACTAATGATAATTCTACATATTCACTATAACTATTAGTTATAGTGCACATGTGTAGCATAAAATTTAAAAAAATTTAAAACGTTAAACATATTTTTAGAGTTAAAGATAACACAATTATAAGATTTATGGTGCAATTTCTCTTTTAAAATATTAATGTATATGACACATATAAAGTGCTTTATTATTAGTGCACATGTGCACTAATAAAAAACCATGAAAAACTAACAAAATTATAACGTATTTGATGCGATTTTTCTAAAAAAACACTAACGCATACTATATGTATGAGTTTTATTATTAGTGCACAGGTGCACTAATAAAAAAACGACGATACGTTAAAGTTTTTTTAAATTTTTTTCCAGAATTAAAGAACTCATAATTCTAAGGTTTTTGGTGCAAATTTTCTTAAAAAATATGATCGTATGAAAAAGTTATGAAGGTTTTAGTATTAGTTTTTAGGTTTTCACAAAAAGATGTGGTTTTTACATGATCCTTACCCTATATATATATATATATATATATATATATATATATATATATCTATACTACTATATAATACATATTGGTCATCGGGGGTATTTTTGTCATAAAATTCCTTAATTTTAAGACGCTTACAAGAGTTTATGGAGTGTGTACAAGTGTTTCAAGCACAATCTTAAGCCTGTAAAAGCTTAAAAACAATCTGACCATTTATCTTAAGGGTATTTCAGTCGTTACCTATTCAACCCCTTACAACCCTTTTGCCACCCCTTTTCACCAATTGACGCTCATTGCACCTCCGCCATTATTATCTATCTCCTCCGCCATTATTATCTATCTCGGAAGTCGGAAGCACGTGAGGCCTTTCACCGTTTATCTCTCTCAAAAGTCGGAAGCACGCTCATTCCTTTCTCTTCAGTCACCATTTATCTCTCTTATCTCGCTTCGATTTCGATGTTGTGTAGCTTACCACAGGCGATTTATCTCTCTTCTCTTTGGAATTAAAGGTTTCACTCTCTTCCTTTCTCCTTCCAATTCATGTTCTTGTAAATTTGATTTTCGATTTTCGATTTTGTTTGCTGAATTGTTCTCTTCTCTTTGGTTTAGGGTTTTATTATTTTTTTATTTCTGATATGCTTAATGGAGTTTCAAATCAAACAAATTTTGAGAGATAATTCGACCTTCACTGATTTTGGTTGATTACCAGGTACAATTTTGCTTTTTATGTCCGATCTTCAAAATTGTATGGTAGGTTTTTAGTTGTGTTTTCAGTTTTTTTGGGAGATAGTTATCTTATATATTTCTTTTTGTTACACAATCATGTCTGCTATTCGTGGTCTGAAGATTGGAGTTTCCATGGGTGAGGAATAATAGCAGATACTATAACTGATCTTTTTGAGAAGTGCTTTTGGTTTGCTTCTAAACAGTTCCTATAAACAGTATCTGAAACGTAGAGTTATGAATCTAATTTTTATGTTCGATTTACATGATTTCATCAATTTTGCATTTATTTTTATCGTTTGGTAAGGTTTCTATTTATGTTGTGTGCAGAGATCCGGAGATCTGAAGGATATACAGCGGGAAATCACAGATGGCGATGTTAAAATTCCTTAGGATTGATTGTAGACCCCTTAATTAGGAGTAGTTTGAATTCTTTTCGCTACAAAACCGATTTTCAGAGCCATGAACCGAAGGTTTTCTTTTGTTCATTAATGTTTTGTTAAAGGTGGCTTCTTTGAACTATATGTTGAAGCTTTAAGTTGATAGTAATTATGTTTACATTTTAAAAACGGTTTTGCGTCAAAACCATTAAATTTTAATTGCTAACCAGCACCCCCTTTAATATCTCTATCCTTTTTAATTCTGTTTCAGGTGCTAACAGCCCCATCCCTTCATAGCAGTCCACCAACTCTAATTCATGTGGCATCCGATTGCCTCTTAACTAAATTTAATAGTCAGGTGCTGGCTGAGACAACTCTATCTCAACTTTAAATAGCTTTTTTCACATATGTTCAATTTCAGGCCCTCATTCGTTGTTTTAAATAGTGTGGTGCTAACTATAAACCTTGAATATTGGTAGATCTGAGAGTGAGAATGATGGTTTTTGAAATGACAGTTCAAACTTTCTCATTTTCATCTCCCATTTTTTATTTATGATATGCAATCTGATTCTAAAGAAGAGTATTTTTTGGTGTAGTGTATCTTAAAGAAGAATTTTTTTGCTTACTCTTGCCTGTTTTGTAGGTATGTGAATGATTGTTTCATTTTGTTCTTCAGCTTCTAGGTTCTGCACTTGATTAATACCAAATGTAGCAGTTTCTTCCATTTTTTCCTTCATCTATGTAAGTTTCATATCTTCTTTATTAATGTCAATGTAGTGTACGAAGATCTGGTATGCTTTTTCATGATTTGGATGTGAACTTTTGTTTAATCAATGCTAAACCAAGTTGTCTTTAATTGTGAATTTGAATGCCTTTCATTGTTCTCTTTTTGTGCTCTTTTAGTGGTGGTGTGATCTTTTAGTGGTGGTGTGCTGCTGTTTCATTGTTCTCTTTTTGTGCTCTTTTAGTGGTGGTGTGCTGCTGGAAAAAAAAAGAAGAAAAAAAGACAAAGAAGGGACAACGGTTCAGGTGATGGTGGTGTAATCCTTATTTTGTTATGGAGCATGTTGGGAGCTGATTATGAGGTTAGTGTGGGACTGCTATTTGGCTATTGGATACTTTTAATGTGTGCCTACAAAGCTTGAGTTGAGATTGTGACTTAGGAGAAGTGAATGGATCATGGTTGCATATTCTGATGACTAATTCTTGTTCAAGACCTGCAGGAACTTTTTAGTATTTCTGCATTGTTGTTAAAATTGTGCTACTGGTTAGGTTCTGGATGTATTTGACTGATTTCATGTAATCTCCAGCTTCCTGTTGGTTTTTGGTTTTAATGCATTGTCGTTTAAAAAAAATAAATTACATGATTTCTTAAGGGATTCCCTTCTTTATGGCTTTTATTAAATTTAACTGCATTATGATTTCTTTTTTGTTTGCTATGTTTATGTATTCTTAAGGTCAGCAATAAAGGCATAAGATTTGTGATTTTTTTTAGAAACCAAATTTAATGGGCACTCGGATAATAATTGGCGTTAACTAACTGTCCGCTCGCTGCATCTAATGATGGGCAGGGGCACCTTTAAGTATATTCGAAAGTTTTCAATTGCATGTCATCTTATCGTAATAATTGATGTAATTATATTCTATCTATCATATTTACACACGTTTGCATGTGTGATAACCAATAACCTCACTCATTACACTCTTAATGCATGTTTGTTATAAAGAATAACCTCCTGGTTGTCCATGTCAAATTTATTGCAGAGATTTGTTTTATTTCAAATGTGTTGATAGTACATTAACAAAAAGAGTTTAAATGTGTCAAATGGGTTGAAAATAATCTGATTTTCTTTTAGTTCGGTTGTGTTTGTCATGCTTCTGTCAAGGCTTTATGAATGGCATGCCGGTTTTTAAACAAGCACGACAGTTTCTGTTTTATTCCAAAAACAATATAAAAATACATTGATAACAAGGAAGAGTTTAGACGGGTTGAAAAGGAACTCATTCTGATTAGTTTTAATATTCTTTGTAATTAAAGTATTAACACTTTGATTAGAGCTCTCTCTTTTAGTTATTGGTCTTTGGAAAACGAAGAAAACAGTGATAGGCTTCAGTTTTGTTCATATGTATTGTTCATAACTTTTGTTTAAGTTCTAAAAGGTTAGTTGTTGTTGCTGTCCAATAACGCTAATAGTAACGAATATCGCGTTGTAAATTATTGACGTTGTTAAACGCCCGAACAGACGACAAAAACACGTTATAAACTATCGTCGTGTCGCATCGCATTAACAGAAACAAATATCGCGTTGTAAATTGTCGCGCACCATAACGTGCGAACATAAGAAAAATAACACGCTATAAACTGTCGCCGCCGCAACGCGCGGGCACACGGCTAGTATATATATATATATATATATATATATATATATATATATATATATATATATAGTGATCATTCGTGAAACTTTAACACCTTTTGAGATTCTCTCATAACAATCGTCTGCTTCTCGAACCAAGTCAATTATGTCTTCGTTCTTCACATCTACACGTTTATCAGATATATGATTTCTACACTTATTATGTTTACCAGGAATTCATCATCTGCCATTTGTAGTAATATTCCTTTTTTTATACATATATAAAAGAGACAACACCCTATGAAGAAACGGTCAAAGTGGATTCGTGCAGTTCTTACCTTTTGTTGTATGAAGTTGGTACACCAATAAATTTATAGAAGGTCAAATTGCACCAAAATAACAACCATATTTTAGAATGCATAGTTGATACCAAAAATAGTTAATAGTTATATATTATTCCACTAGTAAGATAAATACATATATATTTTTATTTAAGTATTCTATTATAGAAGGGTGAACGTATAAATATAAATAGGTTTATAATATACATACATAATTACTTGTATATTTTCCTAATACTACTTGTTATTTTCATTTGTGATAAAGTCATAAAACACCAAGACTAACATAAATTAGCTTATATATTAAATAAAAAGGCGGAGTTGTACACATAGTAACAACTATTCATGTCAGATTCAATTTTCTAAATGGTGGACGTGTGCGGTGGTGGGGATTTCTACACCACACACGTGTATCTTCTTCTTTTTCAACCTAGCACGCGTACACCCCCTTTCTCAGTTCCGTGCCCAACACACTTCCTTATTCAAGTCAGTTTCCCTGACTAAGAAATTCTTTCTCTTACTTTCACTCTCAAATAACCCTATCACTCAACGCTCTGCTTATCTTCTTGATTTCTTGGCTATCGTTTCTTCAAAATTTTGTTGTTCTTTTCCGCACTGCAGCTGATTCATGCCATTGCATGCTATAATTTTCTTTTTTATGGTCAGGATCTTAAATTCGCTTGAAATTGAATGTGTGTTTTCGGTTGTGTTTGATTTTAACGAAATTTCCTCTTATTTATGTTGATTAATGCTTACAAGTTTGACTTTATTTGGTGAAATCATAATCTGATGTTTGAATTGGGTTTCTTCTTCGCGATTGTGAGGTCTATCGATTTGGTATGTTACGATTCCTTATATTTGTTATCTTTTTACAAATCTTAATTGTCCCTGTGCTTTTAGGGCTTAGATATCAATCTCGCATTCTTTACTTTCCTTACGGTTTCTATTGCATGTCTCTCCAATGTATCAATTTAATTTTTGCGAATGCTTTTGAACTCTTTAATGTGCCAATTTAATTTTTGCGAATGTTTCCACATATTTCTCCTTTTTAATACGTACCGACTATAACTTAACCAGATCTTTCAAATAAGTTGTACACGTAGTAACAATTATTCATGTCAGATTCAATTTTCTAATTGGTGGACGTGTGCGGTGGTGGGGATTTCTACACCACACACATTCTTCTTTTTCTACCTCGCACGCGTACACCCTCTTTCTCTGCTCGGTGCCCAACACACTTTCTTATTCAAGTCAGTTTCCCTGACTAAGAAATTCTTTCTCTTACTTTCACTCTCAAATAACCCTATCACTCAACGCTCTGCTTATCTTCTTAATTTCTTGGCTATCGTATCTTCTAATTTTAGTTGTTCTTTTTCGCACTGTAGCTGATTCATGTCATCGCATGCTATAATTTTCTTTTTTATGGCTAGGATCTTAAATTCGCTTGAAATTGAATGTGTGTTTTTGGTTGTGTTTAATTTTAATGGAATTTCCTCTTACTTATGTTGATTTATGCTTGTAGGTTTGACTTTATTTGGTGAAATCATAATTTGATGTTTGAATTGGGTAACTTCTTCGCGATTGTGAGGTCTATCGATTTGGCATGTTACAATTCCTCATATTTGTTATCTTTTTACAAATCTTAATTGTCCTTGTGCTTTTAGGGCTTAGTTATCAATCTCGCATTCTTTACTTTCCTTACGATTTCTATTGCATGTCTCTTCAATGTACCAATTTAATTTCTGCGAATGCGTTTGAACTCTTTAATGTGCCAATTTAATTTCTGCGAATGTTTCCACATATTTCTCCTTTTTAGTACGTACAGACTCTAACTTAACCGGGTCTTTCAAATAAGTTGTACACGTAGTAACAACTATTCATGTCAGATTCAATTTTCTAATTAGTGGACGTGTGCGGTGGTGGGGATTTCTACACCACACAAGTGTATCTTCTTGTTTTTCTACCTAGCACTCGTACACCCTCTTTCTCTGTTCGGTGCCCAACACACTTCCTTATTCAAGTCAGTTTCCCTAACTAAGAAATTCTCTCTCTTACTTTCACTCTTAAATAACCCTATCACTCAACGCTCTGCTTATCTTCTCGATTTCTTGGCTATCGTTTCATCCAAATCTTGTTGTTCTTTTCCGCACTGCAGCTGATCCATGACATTACATGCTATAATTTTCTTTTTATGGTCAGGATCTTAAATTCGCTTGAAATTGAATGTGTGTTTTCAACTGTGTTTAATTTTAACGGAATTTCGTCTTACATATGTTGATTTATGCATGCAGGTTTAACTTTATTTAGTGAAATCATAATCAGATGTTTGAATTGGGTTTCTTCTTCGCGATTGTGAGGTCTATCGATTTGGTATGTTATGATTCTTCATATTTGTTATCTTTTTACAAATCTTAATTGTCCCTGTGCTTTTAGGGCTTAGATAACAATCTCGCATTCTTTACTTTCCTTACGATTTCTATTGCATGTCTCTTCAATGTACCAATTTAATTTCTGCGAATGCGTTTGAACTCTTTAATGTACCAATTTAATTTCTGCGAATCTTTCCACATATTTCTCCTTTTTAGTACGTACAAAGTCTAAGTTAACTGGGTCTTTCAAATAAGTTGTATACGTAGTAACAACTATTCATGTCAGATTTAATTTTCTAATTCGTGGACGTGTGCGGTGGTGGGGATTTCTACACCACACACGTGTAACTTCTTTTTCTACCTAGCACGCGTACACCCTCTTTCTCTGCTCGGTGCCCAACACACTTCCTTATTCAAGTCAGTTTCCCTGACTAAGAAATTCTCTCTCTTACTTTCACTCTCAAATAACCCTATTACTCAACGCTCTGCTTATCTTCTCGATTTCTTGGCTATCGTTTCTTCCAAATTTTGTTGTTCTTTTCTGCACTGCAGCTGATTCATGTCATTGCATGCTATAAATTTCTTTTTTATGGTCAGGATCTTAAATTCGCTTGAAATTGGTTGTGTGTTTTCGGCTGTGTTTAATTTTAACGAAATTTCTTCTTACTTATGTTGATTTATGCATGCAGGTGTAACTTTATTTGGTGAAATCATAATCTGATGTTTGAATTGGGTTTCTTCTTCGCGATTGTGAGGTCTCTCGATTTGGTATGTTATGATTCTTCAAATTTGTTATCTTTTTACAAATCTTAATTGTCCCTGTGCTTTTAGGGCTTAGATAACAATCTCGCATTCTTTACTTTCCTTACGATTTCTATTACATGTCTCTTAAATGAACCAATTTAATTTCTCCGAATGCGTTTGAACTCTTTAATGTGCCAATTTAATTTCTGCGAATGTTTCCACATATTTCTCCTTTTTAGTACGTACAAACTCTAACTTAACCGGGTCTTTCAAATAAGTTGTACACGTAGTAACAACTATTCATGTCAGATTTAATTTTACTAGTGGTGGACATGTGCGGTGGTGGGGATTTCTACACCACACACGTGTAGCTTCTTCTTTTTCTACCTAGCACGCGTACACCCTATTTCTATGCTTTGTGCCCAACACACTTCCTTATTCAAGTCAGTTTCCCTGACTAAGAAATTCTCTCTCTTACTTTCACTCTCAAATAACCTTATCACTCAACGCTCTGCTTATCTTCTCGATTTCTTGGCTATCGTTTCTTCCAAATTTTGTTGTTCTTTTCCGCACTGCAGCTGATTCATGTCATTGCATGCTATAATTTTATTTTTTATGTTCAGGATCTAAAATTCGCTTGAAATTGAATGTGTGTTTTCGGTTGTATTTAATTTTACTGGAATTTTGTCTTACTTATGTTGATTTATGCTTGTAGGTTTAACTTTATTTGGTGAAATCATAATCTGATGTTTGAATTTGGTTTCTTCTTCGCGATTGTGAGGTCTATCGATTTGGAATGTTACGATTCTTCATATTTGTTATCTTTTTACAAATCTTAATTGTCCCTGTGCTTTTAGGGCTTAGATATCAATCTCGCATTCTTTACTTTCCTTACGATTTCTATTGCATGTCTCTTTATTGTACCAATTTAATTTCTGCGAATGCGTTTGGACTCTTTAATGTGCCAATTTAATTTCGGCGAATGTTTCCACATATTTCTTCTTTTTAGTACGTACAGACTCTAACTTAACCGGGTCTTTCAAATAAGTTGTACACGTAGTAACAACTATTCATGTTAGATTCAATTTTCTAAATGGTGGACGTATGTGGTGGTGGGGATTTCTACACCACACACGTGTATCTTCTTCTTTTTCTACCTAGCATCCGTACACCCTCTTTCTCTGCTCGGTGCCCAACACACTTCCTTATTCAAGTCAGTTTCCCTGACTAAGAAATTCTCTCTCTTACATTCACTCTCAAATAACCCTATTACTCAACGCTCTGCTTATCTTCTCGATTTCTTGGCTATCGTTTCTTCCAAATTTTGTTGTTCTTTTCCGCACTGCAGCTGATTCATGTCATTGCATGCTATAATTTTCTTTTTTATGGTCAGGATCTTAAATTCGCTTGAAATTGGTTGTGTGTTTTCGGCTGTGTTTAATTTTAACGGAATTTCGTCTTACTTATGTTGATTTATGCATGCAGGTTTAACTTCATTTGGTGAAATCATAATCTGATGTTTGAATTTGGTTTATTCTTCACGATTGTGAGGTCTATCGATTTGGTATGTTACGATTCCTCCTATTTGTTATCTTTCTACAAATGTTAATTATCCCCGTGCTTTCAGGGCTTAGATATCAATCTCGCATTCTTTACTTTCCTTACGATTTCTATTGCATGTCTCTTCAATGTACCAATTTAATTTCTCCGAATGCGTTTGAACTCTTTAATGTGCCAATTTAATTTCTGCGAATGTTTCCACATATTTCTCCTTTTTAGTACGTACAAACTCTAACTTAACCGGGTCTTTCAAATAAATTAGGATGTTGTTAAAATTTTAGGGCCTTTCATGCTAATTTGGACACATTAATTGGCTTTACGTAGGCCTTGGGGGGATCTACTGTCACGTGTTCGGCGGCAGAATAAACCAGCCAAGCAGAATTCTAGAATGGATCGCTACACCTGGTCCGACTGATGAAGTTCTGGTCACTGTCTATAACAATGATGTCTCTTTCTTCAATAACAATACAACAAGATTAATAATTGCTCTTTTCTTTGACTGTAATTAGTCAACTAAATATAATTTGCTGCTGGAACTAATCAACTTAATGTGATTTTGATGAAACTTTGTGTAGAAAGGTAGTACCATGACTCTTTAGATGACAATTTATGATAGTAAAGTTTAAGGGTCTATATTTATGAATAGAATTACAATGCTTGGTTGCAGGTGTTTTATCTTTGTTGTTAATCACCAGATCATCGTCTATACTTATTTATTTGAAGTCGATTAACACTGAATTTGCTTCATCTGATTGCATTTTAACTATCTTTGTGTTTCGTTCTTCAGGGGTAACGTTACGATTTCCCATGTAAAGTGATTGGTTAGTAATGCAGCTGGAAGGATTTGCAATTTTTGGTATTTTAAATTTGTAGCATTTAAAGTATTCGGATTTCTAACTATTCTTTTGATGTCTTCTTGGTTTGGTTTTGCGGTTGGTATCTGCTTATGATTTGCTTGGATTTGGAAATTAATCAGGTATGTTTTAGTGCATGATTAGAATGTTACAATACAACTAAATATGCTCCCACAAATTGTTGGAATTTTGGGAGAAAAACTAGTGGAAAATGGGTTTTTTCACTAAGTGTGAAAATGAGTTTTTCACCAACTTTGGACTAAAATAAAATACAGATAACATAGGTTGTTGCTTCTGTATTTAATGGGTTTGTGTAGTACGTTGTGAGGGCTTTCCAACGCATCAAACCACGTCCAAATCCGAGCTCGTATGAATGAGATATCGATGCTCAAAGTTGAGGTCTCGCAACATGTGAAGCTGCGAAAATTAGAGAGAAAAATGCTAAGTATAGCATGCTAACTCATCCCACATTGGTTGGGGAATGAAACCAAAAGTGGTTTATAAGGTGGGAACCTTACCAACTATTGTTTCCTTTAGTAGGACACATCCCTTGGACCCTAAGGGGTGCGAAGCACCCCTAACTCGCACTCGCACACGCGCGCGCGCGTGGCGTGGGCGTATGAGGCGCAATGTGGCGCTTTGATGGCGCACTTTGCACTTCGCATCGCTTGAGAGCCGCCTTATTGTTTTTGGGTTCAACTGGAAGGTGTTCCGGTTGAAGTCCAAGCGGACCTGTGTGGTCTGGGCAGAGAGGTTCAAGCGGAACCAGTTCAACCGGATCTGTGTGGTCTGGGCGGAACTGAGTTGAACCGAAAATTCTTCCGGTTGAAGTTGGGACGGACCGGAAGATCAGCTCTTCCGGAAAACAGCTGTAACGCGGAGTCCTCCGGATTAACAGCTGGAAACGCGTTTTGAGCTAATTAAGGTAATTCCGCGTTAATTAGAAATCAATTTGCATTAAAGACGTTTAATGCAAAGTTTGATTACGAATTAACTTTTGAGTGTTCAACAAGAATTCCCACCTCTATAAATACAGCCTCATTAGTTGAGGCAAAATACATCGAATTCACACAGAATTCTCTCTTCTCTTCCTTATACCTTCTCTCAAACTCTTCCTCTTCGTTCTTCAGTTCTTCAAGCTTCAAGGTAACTTCAAGCTTAGAGTTATCCTGGCCGTACAATACGGTTTAGGCGATTGTACCCTGGGAAACAAAACGGTTCTTCGGTAGACCCGGAATTTGTTTTAAGGGACCCGGGTTTTGACCGAATCCTTCGCCAAAGATTTCACAATCCTTCTTTGTTTTTTCAAACTATTTCAAAAGATTTTTCTCAAAACCTTTTCTATAACTTTCTGTCTTCATTTTCCTTTCATTCAAACATTTTATTTTATTATAAATTTGTCACTGTATTTATTTTATTGTATTGTAGTTTCTACTCAATTCATTTCCGTGTAATCCTTATTCTTTATTTGTATTGTAATTTTATTTCCGTGTAATATCTTCTCATTTTCCTGTAATCGTATTAGTAGGAGTAGATTCTTTTCATTGTATTGTAATAGATTCGAGTTATTTTGTTTGTTGTAATCGTACCATAAAATAAAAGTATTTATTTTAATTAAATTTGCGAACGGTTTTCCTACAAACTTAAAACAAATTTTTAAAACACCGTTCGTTTTATAAAAACTTCATTGCCTCGAGTCTCAAAGTTGGACTTAGATTTCATGAGATGATTTAGTGTTTTAAAAATAAATATTTTTTAACTCGTTTCGACTCAAAGTTGGACTTAGAGTTAAACGAGTTGTCGGTTACGACAAAACTTTAACATCCATTTGTTGGACGTTAATTTTTTCCTTTAAAACTTTAACATCCATTTGTTGGACGTTAATTTTTTCCTTTATAACTTTAACATCCATTAGTTGGTCGTTATAAATTTTCTTTAAAACCATCAAACCTCCATAGGGTGGAAGTTATATAAAACTTATTACATCTCTAAATCCGTCCATTTGTTGGACTTTAATCTCTTTAAAACATGCGCGTTAGAGATTAAAAATTCTTTTCTGCTCCTTGAAAACCATCCATTAGTTGGAGGTTTTTTCTTACGTTTTAAACGTGCGCGTTTAAATAACAATTCTGAACATTAACTTGTGTAGTTTTATATTTCAGAAAAATGACTAACGAGGTTGAAAAGACGGCCGACAAGCCTAAGGCAGCACCATCAGTTGGGGCTCAAGTTGGCGTAACAGCCAACACTATTGCTAGTCAAGCTGAAAAGCCCGAGAAGTTCTCGGGTTCTCACTTCAAAAGGTGGCAACAGAAAATGTTGTTTTACTTGACCACCTTAAACCTTGCGAGGTGTCTCACGGAGTCCGCTCCCCAACTCGGTGAAGGGGAATCCAATGTTGAGACCGTTAGTGCGGTCGAAGCTTGGAAGCATTCGGACTATCTGTGCCGTAACTATGTGTTGAACGGCCTTGTGGACTCGTTGTATAATGTGTACTCGGTGTTTAAGACCTCCAAAGAACTTTGGGAGTCTCTAGACAAAAAGTACAAAATGGAGGATGCCGGAACGAAGAAATTCGTTGTGGCCCGTTTCTTGGACTTCAAGATGGTCGACACCAAATCGGTGATGAGCCAAGTCCAAGAATTTTAGGTTATACTTCATGAGGTCCACGCGGAGGGTATGTCCCTTAGTGAGACGTTTGAAGTGGCGGCTTTGATTGAAAAGCTTTCGCCTTCGTGGCTCGAGTTTAAGAATTATCTTAAACACAAAAGAAAGGAGATGACCATTGAGGATCTCATTGTCCGCCTTCGTATCGAGGAGGACAATAAGATGGCTCTAAAATCCACCACCACCCAATCTACGACAAAGGTGAATATGGTGGAAGTTGGTCAGTCTTCCAAAGGAAGCAAACGCAATGGTGGGACCAAAGCCAAAGGCAAAGGCAAAGCGGTGGAGCACTTGGCACCGAAGAAAGGGGTTGTGAAAAAGAAGCCTCTAAAGTTTTCTGGAAAGTGCTACAACTGTGGGGGGCATGGTCATCGGGCGGATCAGTGCCCGAAGCCACAACGTGAGCGCGCTCACATGGTGGAGGATGACATGCCACTGATGGCCATGATCACGGAGGCGTCTGCCTTCATTTCTGAAGTCAACATTGTGGGGGAGAACCCTGGCTGGTATGTTGACACCGGTGCCACCCGCCACATGTACAGAGACAAGTCCCTCTTTAGTACGTTTAAAGAGGCGAAGGGGACCGAGAAGCTTTATATGGGGAATAAAGCTACTGCCGACATCATGGGTGAAGGCAATGTGGTCTTGAAGTTCACTTCAGAGAAGGAGCTTACGTTGAGCAACGTTCTGTACGTTCCAGAAATCAGGAAGAATCTTGTTTCTGGATGGCTGCTCAACAAGTTTGGATTTCGCATTGTGATCGAGTCTGATAAGGTCATGTTGACCAAAAACGGCATGTTTGTAGGCAAGGGCTATGCCCAAAACTCTATGTTTAAATTGTCTACCATGGTTATTAATAAAATGGCGAAAGCCTCCTCTTCTACTTATATGATTGAGTTTTACGATTCAAATATGTGGCATGGTAGATTAGGACACGTCAATTTTAATTCAATTCGCCGTTTAATGAATTTAAAATGTTTGCCAAATTTTAAAATAGACTCGAAATCAAAATGCGAAACGTGTGTCGAATCCAAACTTACAAGACAACCATTTAAATCGGTTGAACGAATAACCGAACCCCTAGACTTAATTCACACTGATGTGTGTGACTTGAAAGTCGTCCCCACGCGTGGCGGACACAAGTACTTTATCACGTTTATTGATGATAGTACAAGATATTGCTATGTATACTTACTTAAGAGTAAGGATGAAGCAATAAACAAGTTTTTTCTTGTTTATGAACTTGGTTGAGAATAAATTCACCAAGAAAATTAAGGTTTTGCGGAGTGATAGAGGAGGTGAAAATGTTTCACCATTTGCGGACATATGTGCACAAAGTGGAATTGTCCACGAGACCACCGCACCTTATTCTCCACAATCCAATGGCATTGCGGAACGAAAGAACCGTACATTGAAAGAGATGATGAATGCCATGTTGAATAGTTCTGAGATGAGCCTAGACATGTGGGGGGAAGCCATTTTGACGGCTAACTATCTTTTGAATAAGATACCCCGCAAAGATAAGGATAAGACTCCTTATGAATTGTGGACGGGTCAAATGCCATCCTACAAATACCTCAAAGTGTGGGGGTGCCTAGCTAAGGTATTAGCTCCTTTGCCTAAGGTGCAAAGGTTATGACCCAAAACCGTGGACTGTGTGTTCATTGGATACGCAGAAAACAATAGTGCATATCGGTTTCTTGTCCATGACTCGAAAAATCCCGATATACTCGAAGACACTATCATGAAATCAAGGAATGCTTCATTCTTTGAAAATGTATTCCCGTGTTTGTCACGAGAACGCGCGAGTTCATCGACACCATTAGTTGGTGACGAGACTCGTGAAGATCCATTTGTTGGTGACGAGGTTTATGAACAACCATCTGTTGGTAATGAGGTTCGTAAACGGTCTGCATCTGATGAGGGTGAGCCTAGAAGAAGTAAGCGAAAAAGGGTTGGAAAATCCTTTGGACCTGACTTCACGGCTTACATGGTTGAGGGTGATCCCAATACCTACCGCGAGGCGGTAACCTCTCCAGATGGGCCTCAATGGAAAGAAGCCATCAAGTGTGAGATAGAGTCTATCTTGCAGAACCACACTTGGGAGCTTGTCGATCTTCCTAAGGGTTGCAAACCACTTGGATATCGGTGGATATTCAAGAAGAAGTTGAAAGCCGATGGCTCCATTGACAATTATAAGGCGAGGCTAGTGATCAAAGGATATAGACAAAAGGAGGGTCTGGATTACTTTGATACTTACTCACCTGTTACACGCATAACCTCGATAAGGTTGGTGCTTGCTATAGCGGCCTTACGAAATTTGGAGGTTCACCAAATGGATGTAAAAACCGCGTTTCTAAACGGTGATTTAGAAGAAGAGATCTACATGGAACAACCTGAGGGTTTTACCGCTCCTGGCCAAGAAGGCAAGGTGTGTAGACTCTTCAAGTCTTTGTATGGCTTGAAGCAAGCTCCGAAACAATGGCACCAGAAGTTTGACCGTGTCATGCTTGACAACGGATTCAAAATAAATGAGTGCGACAAGTGTGTCTATGCGAAGGACACACCTAGAGGTTATGTGATTCTATGTCTTTATGTAGATGACATGCTTATCGTTAGGAGTGATGATAAGATGGTCAAAGCTACTAAAGACATGTTGAAAGCGAGATTTGACATGAAAGACATGGGGCTCGCAGATGTGATACTCGGTGTAAAAATCATCAGAACCCCAAATGGTATTGTCTTAAGTCAATCTCACTATGTGGACAAAATCCTTGAGAAGTTCAACGCAGGAGATAAGAGTGTAGGGATATGATCATGTAATAGTAAGCGTATGTCCGGAAATTATTTAAGCCTACGGGGTCACACGTCTCGACACCAAATGTATTAATATTAATTAATGGTTAATTAATATTTATTACGAACATTTAACGAGGTTTCGTTAAAAACTAACATTTAATTGTTAACAGAGGGGTGTTAGTTGTAATTAGAGAGAATTGTAATTGGATTACAATTGAGATAAGGTTGTGGATAAGGCCTCTAGGCCGAATTCGGCTAGGGCTCTTATGCCTATCCCTTTGCTTGTTTATCAAGTAATCTAATCCTATAAATAGACCCTCTGGGTTTAAGGATTAGTTGCTGCTTTTATCAGATAAAAGAAAACCCTAATTCTCTCTCTCTACTATCTCGAATTCGGCAACAAGAAAACCCAAGGGGGGTTGCGATTTCTTGTGTGGTTCGACCAAGCCTACATCAAGAGGAGTTCGTGATCGGTTGCTAGCACATAGCATTGGTGTGTCGTGTGTGCGATCGTAGAGGGATTTGTATCAAATCCTCCAAGAGATCAAGTCTTGCCGAGCTAAAAAGGTACACGTTCTAAAACCGGTTAGTTAAATTAATTCATAGGATTCTTTCCGCTGCGTACTCGTGTTTTGATAATTGTTATATAACCCAACAGTGGTATCACGAGCCACCTATGATTTTAATTAATTACCGGGAATAAAACTTGGAAGGGGGGTAACCAAAACCAGATTCTAGCTTTTCGATTCATTTAAAAATCGTGTTTTACAATTGGAAAAGGTTTCGCAATTGGTAAAAAAATGGAAAAATTCGATGGAATAGGACTTTTCGACCTGATCGAAAAGTCCCTGATCGAAAAACGCTTCTCGACCCGATCGGAAACCCTTGATTTCCGATCGG
Organism: Deinandra increscens subsp. villosa; assembly: GCA_039602395.1. Taxonomy (NCBI): domain Eukaryota; kingdom Viridiplantae; phylum Streptophyta; class Magnoliopsida; order Asterales; family Asteraceae; genus Deinandra; species Deinandra increscens. The sequence continues at coordinate 65,048,863 of JBCNJP010000009.1, read as the reverse complement.
AAAACCTATTCCGGTGCGAAGACCCTTGATTTCCGACCGGAAACCCTACTTTTCGATCCAAATCGTAAAGTGTTTACGAACTGGTCGAAAAGTAACCGATCGAAAAGGCTTTTCGGGCCGATCGAAAAGTATCCGATCGGAAAGGTTCCGATCGGAAAGGCTTTTCGACCCGATCGAATAGTCTACGATCGAAAAGTACCCGATCGAAAACCCTGTTTTGATCGAAAACCCATGCTTTCCGATCGTAAACTCAAATAATGAATCGAAAACCTCTTGCCGAATCGAAAACCCTAATTTTTAGCTCTAAAATTTGATTTTTGTGATCTAAAATTTTAAATCCAAGTTTTTATTATTAGATAATTGTTATGAACAACATGTTGTACCTTTAAAACTTTAAAGTGTTAAAAAGAAGTAAAAACCATGATGTTTCATGCAAATCGTTCATGGTTATTACTTAAATCAAAGAGGATTAAATTAAAATTATATGCGATAATTAGAAACCCTAAGATTATGTGATTATCTGATAATTGTGACATAATAAAAGGTTTATTGCAAATTTGTTTTATGAAAATCGAAATTTGCTTAAATAATCTATTGAAATATGATTTTGTTTATAAAATAAAATTTGTGTCCTAAAACTCAAAAGAAACACCGGCTCACCCATTTGAACACACTCTAAGAGAGGTATAAGTCGGGTCGCTCTGCTTCCCTAAAGTGGGTAGGTTTTTAATTGCAAAAGTTGCAAACCTCACCCCTACGCTTCTTTGTGTGTTGCAAATGGAGCTACCGAGCTCTTTTGATTTGGAAGACAAACGAAGAATTTTATAAACACATTATGTGATGAAGAAGTGCATGAATCTTCACACATAACCTTTTGATCACGCATCAAAATTGTTTTGACCTAAACCAAACTTAAGTCTTTGCCATCCACCTTGTAAAGGACACTTGTGGATGTCATCTTACTCATTGGTACACAATGGTAAAATGGCATTTGCATGACAAATTCCCACTCATTGGTACACAATGGTGGACAATTTGTGCGTTCTTGGCTGGACGACTTAAAACGAGCTAGGCGGTGAGACCCTTGGCCCGTGGCAAAAGATGGGATGAAACATGACTACAAATCACTTGGTGCAAGTTGTAGGTCCCATAAAATCTAGGAATTGTATTTGGAATACAATTAGTGATCGTCACTTACCATTTGAATGCATCATTTCTAGCAGATCAACTGATGAAATGATGGCATGTCAATTGGATCCTAGCCTTAATAAAGCTTAATTGTTTAAAATGTTTAAACATTGGGTAATTAAATTTATTAAGGAAAAGATTATCGAAAATACTGATTTTTGAACTTAATCTGTTTTGTAGATGGCAACAAACCCTCCTCAAAACAATGTTGGTCATGCTTTTCGTCAAATGTTTGAAAGAGAAAAGCTGAACGGATCTAACTTCAATGACTGGTACCGTCAACTGAGGATTGTCCTTAGAGTTGAACGGAGGACCGATGTCCTTGAACATCATTGGCCGACCGAGCCAGCTGCTGATGCCTCTGAGCAAGAGAAAGCGTTCTACAACGCAGAGTACAACAGATACGATGAGGTTGCTTGTATGATGATCTCGAGTATGACTCCCGATCTTCAGAAGCAATACGAATTTCATACACCTTGTGATATGATCAAAGAGCTAAAGAAGATGTATGAAAAACAAGCTGGTGTTGAATTGTTCGACCTAGTTGTGGAACTCCACGACTTGAAGCTTGAAACTGGTAAATCGGTCAGTAGTCATGTGCTCAAGATGAAGAGCTACTTTGACAAATTGGAATCGCTCAATTATGGGTATAATCGTGCTGTTGCAGTTGGCATGATCCTCAAATCGCTTACGAAGGATTTTGAGGGTTTTGTGCGCAACTACAACATGCATAGTATGACTAAGACTATACCTGAGCTTCATGCTATGCTTGTCGAGTATGAAAAAACGATTCCTAAAAAGGCCACTGAAACACCCCAAGTTCTTATGATCAAGGGGGGTAAGATCCAAAAGGCTAAACGACCGCAAAAGGGGAAGGGCAAGATTGATGGCAAGGGTAAAGGCAAGGCTATTGCCCATATCCCTAAAGCCAAGAAAACCCCTCCGGCCCCTAAAGAGCATCAGGCTAAGGACCAGATCTGTCACCATTGTGGTGAAGTCGGACACTGGAAGAGGAACTGTCCTACCTACCTAGCTGAGTTGATGAAGAAGAGAAAGAATACTAGTGGGACTAGTACTTCAGGTATCTTCACAATTGAATTATTTTCCTTTTCTAAGAGTGATTCATGGGTGTATGACACCGGCTGTGGAACTCACATCTGTAATTCGTTACAGGGTCTTAGAAAGAGGAGGAAACTGAAGCCTGGAGCTTTGCAGCTGTTCGTTGGAAATGGTTTGCCAGCAGCTGTGGAAGCTATAGGAGAATTTCATTTAATTCTGCCTTCTGGGTTATCCATTGTATTAGACAATTGTCATTATGCACCTTCTATCACTAGAGGTGTTATTTCAGTTTCTTTGTTGAAAAACCAAGGATACATTAATGTTTTTAATGATATCAGTATTTCAGTTTCTAAAAATAATGTTCATTATTTTGATGCTATTCCTTGTGATGGCATTTATGAAATTGATATGCGTGGTTGTGTTTCAAATAATTCAATGTTTACTGTTAGCAAACGAGCCAAAACTAGTTTGGACTCTACCTATCTTTGGCATTGTCGTCTTGCCCATGTTGGCAAAAACCGCATTGAAAGACTTCAACGTGAAGGGATCTTACAATCAAATGATGAATCATTTGATCAATGCGTTTCCTGCATCTCAGGAAAGATGACAAGAAAACCCTTTCCGAACAAGCCGCAAAGGGCAAAAGAGCTACTTGGACTCATCCATACCGATGTATGTGGCCCATTTAGACATGTGTCAAGAAAAGGTGCTAGCTACTTCGTGACTTTCAAGGATGATTTCAGCCGTTATGGTTATGTTTACTTGCTTAAACATAAACATGAGGTGTTTGAAACATTCAAAGAGTTTAAGAACGAAGTTGAAAATCAACTCGGTAAGACCATCAAGATCCTTAGATCGGATCGTGGTGGAGAATACCTAAGCCAAGAGTTTAAGGATTATCTTAAAGTGTGTGGAATTGTCCAACAGCTTACTCCTCCTTATACTCCTCAGCATAATGGAGTGTCTGAGAGGAGGAATCGAACCTTACTAGAGATGGTGAGGTCGATGATGAACCTTACAACTCTCCCATTATCATTTTGGGATTTTGCTCTAGAAACCGCTGTACGCGTTCTAAATATGGTTCCAACCAAGAAGGTTGAAAAGACACCATATCAATTATGGCATGGAGAAGTCCCTGTGTTGTCTTACTTAAGAGTCTGGGGATGTGAGGCACTTGTGAAGCGTGATACGCCTGACAAATTACAACCCAGGACTACTAAGTGCATCTTCGTGGGATACCCAAAGGAAACAATGGGTTACTACTTCTATAATTCTTCAGAAAACACTGTTCGTGTTGCTCGATATGCTGAATTCTTTGAAAAGAATTTTATAGCTCAAGAGAACAGTGGGAGAATTGTAGAGCTACTAGAAGATGTGTCACCTTCTGAAACAACTAGCAATCATCAACTTGGGGGGGGAAATGTTCAAAGAGATGAACCTCAAGTCGATGATGTTGCGATTCCACTTCGTAGATCCGAAAGGGTCATACGTAATCCGGATAGATGGATTGGTCTAGTCGAATCCGAGGATAACGTATCAGGAGATCTCAATGAGCCTCCGAACTTCAAAGCTGCATTATCAGATCCGGAATCTGACAAATGGCTTGAAGCTGCGAATGTGGAAATGAAATCCATGCAAGATAACCACGTTTGGACCCTGGTTGATCTTCCTCCTAACGCAAGAACCGTTGGGAGTAAATGGCTCTTCAAGAAGAAGACCGACATGGATGGAAATGTACACACCTATAAAGCTCGTCTCGTGGCGAAAGGTTATACTCAACGGTTTGGCGTTGACTATGATGAGACCTTTTCACCAGTAGCAGACATTAGAGCTATTAGGATTCTCTTAGCCATAGCAGCGTACTATGACTTTGAGATATGGCAAATGGATGTTAAGACTGCCTTCTTAAATGGTTACTTGGATGAAGAAGTCTATATGGATCAACCTGAAGGGTTCATTGATCCAAAACATCCCAACCAAGTATGCAAGCTTCAAAGGTCCATGAATGGACTAAAGCAAGCATCGAGGAGTTGGAATAAACGGTTTGATGAAGAAATCAAAAAGTTTGGTTTCGTTCAGAATCCCGATGAGCCATGTGTATATCGCAAAGCTAGTGGGAGTAATGTTATTTTCCTTGTCTTATATGTAGATGACATATTGATAATAGGAAAACACATTCCAATGTTGCAAGATGTAAAATCCCATCTTGGAAAGTGTTTTGCCATGAAAGACTTGGGAGAAGCAGCATTCATTCTTGGAATCAAGATCTATAGAGATAGAACTAAGCGGTTGATTGGACTAAGTCAAAGTGCTTATATTGATAAGATCTTGAAGCGATTCAAGATGGAGAATTCCAAGCGTGGTATAGTACCAATGCAGGAAGGACTTGGTCTGTCGGTCAAACAAGGTGCTTCTACACCTGATGAGGTGAAGCGTATGCAGAGAGTCCCTTATGCTTCGGCTGTAGGCTCTATAATGTATGCGGTGAGATGCACTAGACCCGATATAGCGTTTGCGCAAAATATCGTTAGCCGTTATCAACAGAATCCAGGTGAAAGTCACTGGACTGCTGTTAAGACCATTCTCAAGTACCTACGGGCTACTAGAGATTTGTTTTTGGTATATGGGGGAAATCCAGATCAAGAGCTCAAAGTGACCGGATACTGTGATGCTGGATTTCAGACTGATAGAGATGACACAAAGTCTCAGTCTGGGTACGTCTTCGTTATGAATGGAGGCGCTGTGGATTGGAAAAGCAAGAAACAAACCACAGTTGCTATGTCTGCAACAGAGTCTGAGTACATTGCTGCTTCGGAAGCTGCAATGGAGGCTGTCTGGATAAGAAAGTTTATTAGTGGGCTAGACATTGTCCCCACAAGTAACTTGCCGATCGACATGTACTGCGATAACTCGGGTGCATTGATCATCGCCAAAGAACCTGGAGTTCAGAAGGGCGCCAGACACTATGCCAGGAGATATCACTATGTTCGTGAGCAGATCGAACTAGGTGAAATCAAATTACTCAAAGTTCACACAGATATTAACTTAGCTGATCCTTTCACGAAAGCTTTGTCGAGGCCGAAGCTTGAAAGGCATGCCGAGGGCATGGGATTTAAATTAGCTAGTTAAATCATGTATGTCTGATGTTTGGTATTTGGATAAAGGACATTAAGCAATTTCTGTTTATATAATGAAATAAAGTATTTGATATGTTTGATTTCATTTAATGGTTAAGTTGTGTCCTATATTTGCATGTTTAATCCTTGAGTACTTGTCAAGTATTCTAAATTGTCCATTGTCGATTAACTATATGGGAATATAGTTAAACTAAGACAAAATCTGAGTGATTGGTTAGGATGGTCCCACCAAACTCACATGGTATTCATTGGATGCATACTAGACTGACCCACTAACGAATTTTCACTTTATGGATCGTCGTCATTGAGTGAAATTCGTAAATGGTTGCTTTACTTATCCTTAGACTTGATATACAAGCAGGTCATGCATGTATGGATTGCACCTACTTGATATAGGTCTAACTATCCTGAATAAGGTAGTACAAAAGGGCTATTTTCAGTAAGTGTAGTGAAGTATGTGACTTGACACGTGTAGTCAAGAGGATTTGTTCCTTCAGCTTTGTGCTGAAGCAGATACCACTGGGCCCCTCATTGGACTAATTAAGATGTTTGCATGGCCGTGCCCAAATGAAATCTAGAGATGTCTCGATTTGCAATTTGGTAATCTTAAGTTGGTTGTGAGAATGAGAAACAGAATCGTTAAAGTATGGAATGACTTTGATCCATATCCATATTTAACACGGTATCGGTAACAAAGGGATAGTAAATGACTGTACCATTTAAATACACTTTGAGAAACTGTACTTAAATATTTCTGGGAGCATTGGCGTGTTGCTAGACACTAACCAATGTTATTACCTTTTCTATTGCAAGCTCAAGTGGGAGCTGTAGGGATATGATCATGTAATAGTAAGCGTATGTCCGGAAATTATTTAAGCCTACGGGGTCACACGTCTCGACACCAAATGTATTAATATTAATTAATGGTTAATTAATATTTATCACGAACATTTAACGAGGTTTCGTTAAAAACTAACAGTTAATTGTTAACAGAGGGGTGTTAGTTGTAATTAAAGAGAATTGTAATTGGATTACAATTGAGAAAAGGTTGTGGATAAGGCCTCTAGGCCGAATTCGGCTAGGGCTCTTATGCCTATCCCTTTGCTTGTTTATCAAGTAATCTAATCCTATAAATAGACCCTCTGGGTTTAAGGATTAGTTGCTGCTTTTATCAGATAAAAGAAAACCCTAATTCTATCTCTCTACTCTCTCGAATTCGGCAACAAGAAAACCCAAGGGGGGTTGCGATTTCTTGTGTGGTTCGACCAAGCCTACATCAAGAGGAGTTCGTGATCGGTTGCTAGCACATAGCATTGGTGTGTCGTGTGTGCGATCGTAGAGGGATTTGTATCAAATCCTCCAAGAGATCAAGTCTTGCCGAGCTAAAAAGGTACACGTTCTAAAACCGGTTAGTTAGATTAATTCATAGGATTCTTTCCGCTGCGTACTCGTGTTTTGATAATTGTTATATAACCCAACAAAGAGTGTGTCTCAAACTCCGGTTGATACTACCCTTCATCTTCCTAAGAATAGAGGAAAAGGGGTTGCTCAGTTAGAGTACTCAAGGGTGATTGGGAGTCTCATGTATCTTATGACATGTACCAGACCAGATTTGGCTTATGCTGTGAGCAGACTAAGCCGGTACACGAGTAATCCGTGCGCGGTACATTGGAAAGCAATGACTCGTTTACTAAGGTACTTAAGATACACGAGAGACTATGGACTGCATTATACCCGAGATCCAGCATTTATCGAAGGATACTGCGATGCGAATTGGATTTCGGATATAAAGGATTCCAAATCAACAAGCGGGTATGTGTTCACGCTTGGTGGCGCGGCTATTGCTTGGAAATCGGCTAAGCAAACTGTTATAGCGCGGTCCACAATGGAATCTGAGTTCATCGCCTTGGATAAATCTGGTGAAGAGGCGGAATGGCTACGTCAATTTGTGGAAGAAATTCCAAGGTGGCCTATGCCAATGACGGCTATTTGCATACATTGTGACAGTAAATCGGCAATTGGGCGTGCCCAATCCATGATGTACAATGGCAAATCAAGGCACATTAGACGTAGACATAATACGGTACGACGACTAATCTCTACCGGAGTTATTTCAATTGACTATGTGAAGTCAAAAGATAACACTGTGGATCCGTTTACAAAGTCTTAAGCAAAGAGTTAGTTTTGAAGTCGTCAAGGGGAATGGGACTAAAGCCCATTGGGTTGAAAGCTGATGCGAAGGAAAACCTAACCTATGAAAATGGAGATCCCAGGCTCTAGGTTCAATAGGACAACCTAATCGCATTGGCTAAGGTCACTGTGGGGGAGTACCCTAAAATCTTACAAGGGAGTTGTGTACTTCCTAGTCCATTCCTATCACCAAACAGTGAAATGTGTGAGGTTAAGCATACGATGGTCAATGACTTTGTGTAAGTCATAGATGATTTTGAGTAAATCATAATACCAATGCTTTTAATGATTGTGGTAATCACCTATGCAAGAGAGAAGTGCGGTCGCTTCGAATGGATTTGTTGGGCACAAATCCTAGAGCTCTAGCAGAACCAGGCAAGTGTTCCAGGACCATGATTGGACACGACAATGAGGGCTAACCAAGTTAGGGAAAGTGTTGTGTGGGTATAATAACGGTTACACAAACGGTCGATTGGTTCAAAGACATCGCGTCTACCAAACACCAGTAACCCAAGTATACTTCACAAAGGAAGGTTCAAAGGGGACACCTACATATCCTGCAATACTGGACTGCCGAAATTGCCTTTGATTCTTGAAGAACAGTTCGATACCCATTCATGTGGGGGATTATTGGAATTTTGGGAGAAAAACTAGTGGAAAATGGGTTTTTTCACTAAATGTGAAAATGAGTTTTTCACCAACTTTGGACTAAAATAAAATACAGATAACATAGGTTGTTGCTTCTGTATTTAATGGGTTTGTGTAGTACGTTGTGAGGGCTTTCCAACACATCAAACCACGTCCAAATCCGAGCTCGTATGAATGAGATATCGATGCTCCAAGTATAGCATGCTAACTCATCCCACATTGGTTGGGGAATGAAACCAAAAGTGGTTTATAAGGTGGGAACCTTACCAACTATTGTTTCCTTTAGTAGGACACATCCCTTGGACCCTAAGGGGTGCGAAGCACCCCTAACTCGCACTCGCACTCGCACTCGCACTCGCACACGCGCGCGCGTGGCGTGGGCGTATGAGGCGCAATGTGGCGCTTTGATGGCGCACTTTGCACTTCGCATCGCCGCTTGAGAGCCGCCTTATTGTTTTTGGGTTCAACTGGAAGGTGCTGCGGTTGAAGTCCAATCGGACCTGTGTGGTCTGGGCAGAGAGGTTCAAGCGGAAGTTAGTTGAACCGGAAACAGGTTCAAGCGGAACCAGTTCAACCGGCCCTGTGTGGTCTGGGCGGAACCGAGTTCAACCTGAACAGTGGTTCCGGTTGAAGTTCAAGCGGAACTGAGTTGAACCGGAAATTCTTCCGGATGAAGTTGGGACGGACCGGAAGATCAGCTCTTCCGGAAAACAGCTCTAACGCGGAGTCCACCGGATTAAGAGCTGGAAACGCGTTTTGAGCTAATTAAGGTAATTCCGCGTTAATTAGAAATCAATTTGCATTAAAGACGTTTAATGCAAAGTTTGATTACGAATTAACTTTTGAGTGCTCAACAAGAATTCCCACCTCTATAAATACAGCCTCATTAGTTGAGGCAAAATACACCGAATTCACACAGAATTCTCTCTTCTCTTCCTCATACCTTCTCTCAAACTCTTCCTCTTCGTTCTTCAGTTCTTCAAGCTTCAAGGTAACTTCAAGCTTAGAGTTATCTCGGCCGTACAATACGGTTTAGGCGATTGTACCCTGGGAAACAAAACGGTTCTTCGTTAGACCCGGAATTTGTTTTAAGGGACCCGGGTTTTGACCCGAATCCTTCGCCAAGGATTTCACAATCCTTCTTTGTTTTTTCAAACTATTTCAAAAGATTTTTCTCAAAACCTTTTCTATAACTTTCTGTCTTCATTTTCCTTTCATTCAAACATTTTATTTTATTATAAATTTGTCACTGTATTTATTTTATTGTATTGTAGTTTCTACTCAATTCATTTCCGTGTAATCCTTATTCTTTATTTGTATTGTAATTTTATTTCCGTGTAATATCTTCTCATTTTCCTGTAATCGTATTAGTAGGAGTAGATTCTTTTCATTGTATTGTAATAGATTAGAGTTATTTTATTTGTTGTAATCGTACCATAAAATAAAAGTATTTATTTTAATTAAATTTGGGAACGGTTTTTCTACACAAATGAATACTATGGTCCAAACCATAAAATATTGTCAACGAAATTGTTCATGAATGGATAATATGTTGATTCTGTTGTAGGTATGATAGAATTGTTTGAACTTTCATAAAATTGTTTTGATAAAATAGGGAATGAACATTTTGTTCTAATTTGTCGTCCGTGTTACCAAAACTTTATATATAGCATAGGTTCCTAAGTTAAAACAAGTGACCGTACTTCTATTTGGTAAGAGTATACAGTTGTATATCAAAGTGTGTTTTCACAATTTGTTCCATAAGACAAAGATTGAAAGCCTATATTTTTGAAGGTAGATAATAAACTTCTTAGAAAGTAGTGATAGGTAGCTTTAAAAATTTTATTTTTTTCATGATGGATCCATCGAATTTATAAGACACCGAACTGTACATTTGATCATTTTATTTCATGATGTTAGACCATTACATTAATTTTTTCACTATTGTTAATACATATCTTTAAAGGGTAGGGTGTGGCTAAAAAATACATATCTTTAAAAATGCATTCTTCCCTCTCCAGGTGCTTCCCCCCTCTTAGCAAAGAAGGAACTCTAAGCATATTCAATATGTTCACTTTTTTATTTACGTAAATATTCAGAGTATGTATTTGCAGGTTCTAAGAATCTTTTTGATCAATAAGGTGGGATACATGGATATTCGTTACAAGTTATAAGTGAAGAAGGAGATAAGGATTAATTAGATCATAGAAAAATAAAATAAGGATAATGGATAATGTCTCTACTGTGTATGATCATTCCTATATGAAATGGCAATAAAATACACAATAAATATAATAACTCACATGATTTACTAATACTAAGAAACGTACGCTTAAACTTTTATAACAATTTCTCACTTTCTAAAAACAATTTTGGCCCCGCAACACTTAAACTCTAATAACATTTTAATGGTCAATTGGTCAATCCTTATGTTTAGGTGCATTTCTCTTTCTTTTGTTCTTCAGTACTTTATAAGTTAAAATGAAGTTATTCAGTTCATTATTCTAATAGATGCACGAATTATGCTAGCCTATTCATGCCAACATAAAACAGCCAAATAGTTAAAGACAAATAGTTTTTTTTTTTTTTTGAACGGCAACTTTCATTAAAAAACGGGACGGCCCCCAAGCAAGGCGCTAAAAAGGGGCAACAACACAGAAAAGAAAATTACATAGAAAACGTACACCAATCATTCCACATCAAATTCTCCATTTTGAACCTATGCTTGATCCACATGAAACTAGACGCCTTGATTTTCTTCATAGCATGCGCTAAAGAGAGCCTCTTTTGATTGAACACCGTCTCATTTCTCTCTTTCCAAAGAACCCAACAAGAAGTGATGATTATGACTTGAATTAACTTTGCTTTGTATTTGTCCCGCATGGTTTTGTGAATCGCAAAGATGTCTTTAATGTCAAACGCGAAGATAGGAGGAATCTTACACCAGTTAGACACCATGTTCCAAATTGAGGCCGCAACAAAACACGAAATGAGGATGTGGTTAGCACTCTCATCTATATCCCCACATAACCTGCACAAACAATTGTTATGTAAAATGTTGCGTTTGAGGAGTTGATCTCCGGTTGGAAGCCTTTCCTTAAAGGCTCGCCATGCAAATGTATTGACACGATTCGGAACAACCTTACACCACTCAAAGACATCCGCATCCGCATGAGCCACACCGTCTTCAATCAAACTCCTAAGTGAACGAGAAGAAAAATGACCGCTGGGATCCCCGTCCCAAATCCATCCCCTGTCGGTCACTATATGCGACTTCGAAGATCTATATTTGAGGCTATAAGGCTTCAGAAAACCTTAGCTATTTCCTTCCAAGTACCCGCATACATCTTATTACAAGGGCAAAAGCTAAGCCTTCTATTGCTCTCATGAAGAGAATAGACCACCTTCTTCCAAAGCCCCTTATGCTCAATCTTGTATCTCCAAATCCATTTAGCCAATAGGCTAATATTGACATCCTCAAAACGACTCAAACCGAGACCCCCATTCTTCTTGGATTTTAGGACTTCTTCTTTTTTCACCCAATGAATTTTGCTTTTATTACTAAAACCCCCTCCCCCCCCCCCCCCCCAAAAGGAACCTCATCCTTATGCTTTCCAATTTCTCCAAAACCGCTTTTGGAGCTCTATAAAGGGAAAAGTAATAAATCGGTAGGGAATCGAGAACCGATTTAACTAGAACTAACCTCTCACCCATGGATAACCGCGATGCCTTCCAAAGTGAGAGCCTTCTTTCAAAAACGTCCACCACCGGTTTTCAATTATGGATACGGATCATGTTAGCTCCCACCATGATCCCCAAATGAAGACACGGAATAGCCCCACCTTTGCAGCAAAGTAACCGAGAGCAAATCTCCATGTCGTCTTCATTGACATTGACTCCAAAAAGACAACATTTCTCCAAATTCACCCGTGAACCCGATACCAAGTGGAAAATACTTTGCAATCGCACTAAGTTTTTTTATATTTTCAATACCCCACTTGCCAGTAATAATTGCGTCATCCGCAAATAAGAGATGAGAAATCATAAGGCAATGCAGAGCCTCCATGACAATAATGAACAGAAATGGGGGGGGGGGGGGGGGGGGATAGGGGATCACCTTATCGTACACCCACCTCTAAGTTGAATTTCCCAAGTTGGAGATCCATTGACGAGTACCGAAGCACGGCCCGCGACCAAACAACCCATGACCCATTTTCTCCATAAATCCGGGAAGTCCATTTGCCTCATAACTTCATCGATGAAATCCCAGTCCACCGAGTCAAAAGCCTTCTCGAAATCGATTTTGAATAAGAAAGATGGATCCTTAGACTTTTTAGCCCACAAAATAAGTTCATTTAGAATCAAAGGCCCATCCAAGATACTTCTTCCAGAAACATACGCCATTTGACTATCTGAGATAACCGAATGGATCACCAATTTAAGACAATTGGCAAGAACCTTAGAAATTACCTTCGAAATACACCCCACAAGGCTTATCGGTCGATAGTAGTTAAAACTTTCAGGGTCATTAACTTTTGGAATAAGATGGATAAACGAGGCGCCGAAACCACGACTAATAGTCCCACTGATGTAAAACTCTGTGAGGACCGAGAAAAAATATTTTCCAAGGAGGTCCCAAAACTTTTTGAAGAAGACAAAGTTGAATCCATCTGGACCAGGGGCCTTCTCACAACCACAATCCCACACCGCCCGCTTGACTTTTTCCATGGAAAAATGATCTGTAAGAAAAGCTTGGTCCAACTCCGCTAATTTCTTGAACCCACAGTTGAGAAGCGATGGCCTAGCATGATGCTTCTTCTTAAATTTCTCGCGAACAGTACTAAATGTTACTTATACTTGAGGTTACCACTTTAGTCAGCATTATATAGAAATCACCCTTTGGGGGAAATTGCTTTTACCTATGCGAGGTACAAAAGTAACAGAATATGGAGGTACAATTTCACTTTTTCCTTGAAAGTCAACTCTCATATATCTTATTTATAATGAGCAGCAACTGTTTATATATATGTGCTCCTCAATCTCATTAGACTAACATTTTGTATTTCACATTGAATTTGTAGCTGGAATAACTTCTGCTACAAGAATCGACATGGAACTTGCAATAGAAGCATACACAAATGAAATCAGAAGGTAATAAATAACTACACTACCTTGCGCAATATATTTTCTATTACCACTAATCTGATTGCTACAATAAAGTCTTAAACACTATCCACTATCTTAATTCAATTGAAGAATAGAGTGTGATTTGGGTATCTTCTGGAAAGAGATATTTTATTGTACATAGATGGCTATTTTATTGTACATAGATGGCAGATATTAGTCTTTTTCAGAAACCCAAAAGATGTGCTTTTGGCAGCAACTACACATATGGAAATATTAGTCTTTTTTCAGAAACCCAAAAGATGTGATTTTGACATTACATAAAATGGAAGAACTATGCCGAAGCAGCAGTATACAAAGATGGTGCAACTTCACTATGTTGGACACAAAATTTTGTAAAGACTCAAATGGAAAATGGATAAATAGAATGCAAGATGCAGCCCATCCTAACTTTAGAAGATAAGCAGATAATGATTTGTTCATACCCAAGTAGGATTCAATTCATGATACATTTCATATGATCATTGAACATATATTAAACTTAATACTTATGGTTGTATGTATCTAATGCATCATAATATTAGGGGCTGTTTGGTTTATCTCTTAATGAGATCTGAATGGTAAATTGTCTGAATCGCACAGATGCAGACTGTTTGTTTGGAACCTCTGAATGGTAAAAATGTCTGAATCGCTAAGAGATTTACCTTAAAAAATGTCTTATTCATCCAGTCTTCTACACAAGTCTTTACCATCCAGACGCTTATTCATCCAGCACTTAATAAAACAGATTGAACCAAACAACCCCTAGTCTTTTGTCTATGTGTAGTACCGGTCACGACAATTCGAGCATTAACATGCTACCTTAACGACAAAAAAAAAAAAAAAAAGAAACTGTTGAGGACCAGCAGCAACGCGCGGGTTAGTTTACTAGTATTAATAATGTGACTATCTTGTTGAAGGTATTGAAGAAAACTTAAAAAACAATTTAAAAATGTTAAAGAAATTTATTATATATTTACGATAAAGGTCTTCTCGAAGTAGTAATTTTAAAAACATTTGTAACATTTCGTTTCTAAGCAAAAGACAACTTTCAAATAGTAATCGACCGATTACGCATTAATCTATATTCAACCGGTTAGCGTTTTATTTCTTTCAAACTACAAATACACACTCTGAATTCTACTCCTAAAAAAAATATGTGATATCAACGATATTGTACGGCTTGAACTTGAATTCGCACCATTTTGTTGGAGATAAACTTCTGTGCAGTGTCAGGAGGCTAATAGGCTGTCATGAATTGGCATTAGTTAAAGAACTCAAAGTAAGAAAACATTAGCAATAATGTTTTGGTGATAACGTATAACAAAAGAGTCTTTTTAATGGGCCAGCCTTGAATGGAGTCAACCCAACATAAGCTAGACTTGTTGGGCCAGGTCCATCACCTATCCTAAGGTAACAAAATTATACTTAAATGAACCAATGGTCTTCGGGCCGACATCTTTTCAGTCTTAAAATATGGTCCTCACTGAACATGCTACACTTCCACTTAGGTGTTTTACACTAAAAAAAGTGTTAAAACACCGCTTTACACTCAAAACTCAAAAGAGTGTTAAAACACCGAGTCTTGTGACAACATATAGACCACAAAAATCTAATATACTCTTTATAACAAAATTAGAGAGAGAGAGAGAAAGTATGGATGGTGCATAAATGATGGAGTAACAACTTGCTATTTAGAGTAGGGGTGTTCAAAAATATCCGAATCCGAATCCGTATCCGAATTATCCGAAATTCCGTATCCGAATTATTCGTAACTTTCGGTTATCCGAAATTTCAGATATCCGAAACTCGGATATCCGAAAATTCAGACTTGGACTTGGACAATAATTTACAAAATTTTCGGAAGTTTCGGATATCTGTTATCCGAAAAATTTAAATCAATTAAAATATATTTTTGGTTAATTTGATTTGTATTTAAAGACTTGGACTATGTTTATTTGTTTTGTCGTTTCTTTAGGTCGAACTTATGTTTATTTGTATTTGAAGACTTGGACTATGTTTATTTGTTTTGTCATTTTGTTGTTTTTTTTTTATAAGTTGTGGTTTCTTAAATAAAACAGGATTTTCGGATATCCGTAATAACTATCTGAGTTCAGTCCGAAATTTCGGATATCCAAAATTTCGGACTAGCTTGGACTTAGACAACGAAAACTGATATCCGAAATTTTCGGATACCCAAAATTCGGATATCCGAAATTCCGGGTATCCGATTTTAAACACCCCTAATTTAGAGTGTTGTCAGCATAGCCATAGGACCATATGACTCTGAAAGCACATGGTACATATATACACTACAAGAAAATAGGTTTCTGGTGGGAAGGTAAAGGTGGGGACTTCAGTCCCCACCAAAGCTTAGGTTTTGGTGGGGACATTTCGCCACTGAAGGGTTTTGGTTAAAAAATTAAATTTTGAGCTATAGTGGGGAAGTGTCGCCACCAAAAGATCAAGCGGGAAAGTTTGTTGGAATTTTTGGGAGAAAAACTAGTGGAAAATAAGTTTTTTCACTAAGTGTAAAAATGAGTTTTTCACAAACTTTGGACTAAAATAAAATACAGATAACATAGGTTGTTGCCTCTGTACTTTACGGGTTTGTGTAGTACGTTGCGAGGGCTTTCCAACGCATCAAACCACGTCCAAATCAGAGCTCGTATAAATGAGATATCGAAGCTCAAAGTTGAGGTTTCGCAACATGTGAAGCTGCGAAAATTAGAGAGAAAAATGTTAAGTATAGCATGTTAACTCATCCCACATTGGTTGGGGAATGAAACCAAAGTGGTTTATAAGGTGGGAACCTTACCAACTATTGTTTCCTTTAGTAGGACACATCCCTTGGACCCTGAGGGGTGCGAAGCACCCCTAACTCGCACACGCACTCGCACACGCACTCGCACACGCGCGCGCGTGGCGTGAGCGTATGGACGCAATGTGGCGCTTTAATGGCGCACTTTGCAAATCGCATCGCCGTGAGCTGCTTGAGAGCCGCCTTATTGTTTTGAGTTCAACCGGAAGTGGTCCGGATGGAACTGAGTACAACCGGAAATGGTTCCGGTTGAAGTTCAAACGGAACGAGTTCGAGCGGATGGGACCAAGCGGAAGGAATAGTTGAACTCGGCGAAACAGAGTTCAACCTGAACACTAGTTCCGGTGGAAGTTCAAGCGGAAGGTTGGTCCGGAAGCGCTAGTTCAGCCGGAAAACAACTGTTACGCGAAGATTCTCTGGAATGACAGCTATAAACGCGTTTTGAGCTAATTAAGGTAATTCCGTGTTAATTAGAAATCAATTTGCATTAAAGACGTTTAATGCAAAGTTTGACTACAAATTATTTTTGTGTGCTCAACAAGCCACTCCCATCACTATAAATACAACCTCATTAGTTGAGGCTAAACACACCGAATTCACTTCTGAATTGTCATTTTCTCTTCTATTGCTTCTCTTACTCTCTCAATCTTCGTCTTATTCGTCAAGACTTCGAGAACTCAAAGATAACTTCAAGCTTAGAGTTATCCCGACCGTACAATACGGTTCAGGCGATTGTACCCTGGGAAACAAAACGGATCTTCGATAGACCCGAAATTTGTTTTAAGGGACCCGGGTTTTGACCCGAAGCCTTCGCCAAGGTTCCTTGAAACCTTTCTCGTTTTTCTTAAACTAATATCAAAGATTTTTTTCTCAAATCATTTTCTTTGACTTTCAATTAGTATTTTATCGTTCTAAACCTTTTCTTCAACTCTCCGTCTTCATTTTCTTTCATTCAAATCATTATTATTTTATTTCATTGTATTGTAATTTCATTTCATTGTAATCTTTATTCATTTCATTGTATTGTAATTCTTTTCCTTTTCCTGTAACGTAATTCATTTCCTTGTAATTGTAATAGGAGTAGATCTAATTTCTTTCACTTGTATTGTAATAATATATGTTTATTTCCTTTGTTGTAATCGTACTAAAAGTATTTATTTTATTTAAATTTACGAACGGTTTTCCTACAAACTTAAAACAAATTTTTAAAACACCGTTCGTTTTCTATAAATACTTCATTGCCTCGAGTCTCAAAGTTGGACTTAGATTTCTCGAGGTGATTTAGTGTTTTAAAAATAAGTATTTTTAACACGTTTTGACTCAAAGTTGAACTTAGAGTTAAACGAGTTGTCGGTTACGACAAAACTTTAACATCCATTTGTTAGACGTTAATTTTTTTTATAACGTTAACATCTATTAGTTGGACGTTATAAATTTTCTTTAAACCATTTAACCTCCATAAGTTGGAAGTTATAAACTTTTATTACATCTCCAAATCCGTCCATTTGTTGGATTTTAATCTCTTTAAAACGTGCGCGTTTAGAGACTAAAAACTCTCTTCTACTCCTCGAAAACCGTCCATTAGTTGGAGGTTTTTTCTTTCTTTTAAACATACGTGTTTAAATAAATTATGAATATTAACTTGTGCAGTTTTCTATTTCAGAAAAAATGACTAACAAAGTTGAAAAGATAGCCGAAAAGCCTAAGGGAACACCATCGGTTGGTACCCAAAGTGGCATAACGGCGAACACTATTGCTAGTAAAGCTGAAAAACCCGAGAAATTCTCGGGTTCACACTTCAAAAGGTGGCAACAGAAAATGTTGTTTTACTTGACCACCTAAAACCTTGCAAGGTGTCTCACGGAGTCCGCTCCCCAACTCGGTGAAAGGGAAGCCAACGCTGAAACCGTTAGCGCGGTTGAAGCTTGGAAGCATTCGGACTATCTATGCCGTAACTATGTGTTGAACAGCCTTGTGGACTCTTTGTATAACGTGTACTCGGTGTTTAAGAATTCCAAAGAACTTTGGGAGTCTCTAGACAAAAAGTACAAAACGGAGGATGCCAGAAGGAAGAAATTCGTTGTGGCCCGTTTCTTGGATTTTAAGATGGTCGACACCAAATCGGTGATGAGCCAAGTCCAAGAGTTTCAGGTTATACTTCATGAGGTCTATGCGGAGGGTATGTCCCTTAATGAGACGTTTGAAGTGGTGGCTTTGATTGAAAAGCTTCCGCCTTCGTGGCTCGAGTTTAAGAATTATCTTAAACACAAAAGAAAGGAGATGACCATTGAGGATCTCATTATCCGTATTCGTATCGAGGAGGACAATAAGATGGCTCTAAAGGCCACCACCACCCAAGCTACGGCAAAGGTGAACATGGTGGAAGTTGGTCAGTCTTCCAAAGGAAGCAAACACAATGGTGGGGCCAAAGGCAAAGGCAAAGGCAAAGCGGTGGATCACTTGGCGCCGAAGAAAGGGGTTGTGAAAAAGAAGCCCCAGAAGTTCTCAGGAAAGTGCTACAACTGTAGGGGGCATGGTCATCGGGCGGATCAGTGCCCAAAGCCATAACGTGAGCGCGCTCATATGGTGGAGGATGACATGCCACTGGTGGCCATGATCACGGAGGCGTCTGCCTTCATATCTGAAGTCAACATTGTGGGGGAGAACCCTGGGTGGTATATTGACACCAGTGCCACCCGCCATGTCTGTAGGGACAAGACCCTCTTTAGTACGTTTAAAGAGGCGAAGGGGACCGAGAAGCTTTATATGGGGAATAAAGCTACTGCCGACATCATGGGTGAAGACAATGTGGTCTTGAAGTTCACTTCCGAGAAGGAACTCACGTTGAGCAACGTTCTGTACGTGCCAGAAATCTGGGCTACTCAACAAGTTTGGATTTCGCATATTGATCGAGTCTGATAAGGTCGTTTTGACCAAAAATGGCATGTTTGTAGGCAAGGGCTATGCCCAAAACTCTATGTTTAAATTGTCTACTATGGTGATTAATAAAATGACGAAAGCCTCCTCTTCTACTTATATGATTGAGTTTTATGATTCAAATATGTGGCATGGTAGATTAGGACACGTCAATTATAATTCCATACGCCGTTTGATGAATTTAAAATGTTTGCCAAATTTTAAAATAGACTTGAAATCAAAATGCGAAACATCTGTCGAATCCAAACTTACAAGACAACCATTTAAATCGGTTGAACGAATAACCGAACCCCCTAGACTTAATTCACACTGATGTGTGTGACTTGAAAGTCGTCCCCAAGCGTGGTGGAAACAAGTACTTCATCACGTTTATTGATGATAGTACAAGATATTGCTATGTATACTTACTTAAAAGTAAGGATGAAGCAATAAACAAGTTTGTCTTGTTTAAGAACTTGGTTGAGAATAAATTCACCAAGAAAATCAAGGTTTTGCGGAGTGATAGAGGAGGTGAATATGTTTCACCGTTTCGGACTTATGTGCAAAAAGTGGAATTGTCCATGAGACCACCGTACCTTATTCTCCACAATCCAATGGCATTGCGAAATCAAAGAACCGTACATTGAACGAGATGATGAATTCCATGTTGAACAGTTCTGGGATGAGCCTAGACATATGGGGGGAAGCCATTTTGACGGCTAACTATCTTTTAAATAAGATACCCCGCAAAGATAAGGATAAGACTCCTTATGAATTGTGGACGGGCAAAATGCCATCCTACAAATACCTGAAAGTGCAGGGGTGCCTAGCTAAGGTATTAGCTCCTTTGCCTAAGGTGCAAAGGTTAGGACCCAAGACTGTGGACTGTGT
Organism: Deinandra increscens subsp. villosa; assembly: GCA_039602395.1. Classification (NCBI taxonomy): domain Eukaryota; kingdom Viridiplantae; phylum Streptophyta; class Magnoliopsida; order Asterales; family Asteraceae; genus Deinandra; species Deinandra increscens. The sequence goes on along the minus strand of JBCNJP010000009.1, from coordinate 65,028,850 downwards.
GTTCATTGGATACGCAGAAAATAGTAGTGCATACCGGTTTCTTGTCCATGACTCGAAAAATCCCGATATACACGAAGGCACTATCATGGAATCAAGGAATGCTTCATTCTTTGAAAATGTATTCCCGTGTTTGCCACGAGAACACGCGAGTTCGTCGACACCATTAGTTGGTGACGAGACTCATGAAGATCCATTTGTTGGTGACGAGGTTCATGAACAACCATGTGTTGGTCACGAGGTTCATAAACGACGTGCATCTAATGAGGGTGAGCTTAGACGATGTAAGCGAAAAAGGGTTGGAAAATCCTTTGGACCTAACTTCACGACTTATATGGTTGAGGGTGATCCCAATACCTACAGTGAAGTGGTAACCTCTTCAGTTGGGCCTCAATGGAAAGAAGCCATCAAGTGTGAGATAGAGTCTATCTTGCAGAACCACACTTGGGAGCTTGTCGATCTTCCTAAGGGTTGCAAACCACTTGGATATCGATGGATATTCAAGAAGAAGTTGAAAGCCGATGGCTCCATTGACAAGTATAAGGCGAGGCTAGTGATCAAAGGATACAGACAAAAGGAATGTCTGGATCACTTTGATACTTACTCAATTTTTACTCGCATAACCTCAATAAGGTTGGTTCTTGCTATAGCGGCTTTACGAAATTTGGAGGTTCACCAAATGGATGTAAAGACCGCGTTTCTAAACGGTGATTTAGATGAAGAGATCTACATGGAACAACCTGAGGGTTTTACCGCTCCTGGGCAAGAAGGCAAGGTGTGTAGGCTCGTCAAGTCTTTGTATGGCTTGAAGCAAGCTCTGAAACAATGGCTCCAGAAGTTTGACCGTGTCATGCTTGACAACGGATTCAAAATAAATGAGTGCGACAAGTGTGTCTATGCGAAGGACACACCTAGAGGTTATGTGATCCTATGTCTCTATGTAGATGACATGCTTATCGTTGGGAGTGATGATAAGATGGTCAAAGCTACTAAAGACATGTTGAAACCGAGATTTGACATGAAAGACATGGGGCTTGTAGATGTGATACCTGGTGTAAAAATCATCAGAACCCCAAATGGTATTGTCTTGAGTCAGTCTCACTATGTGGACAAAATCCTTGAGAAGTTCAACGCAGGAGATAAGAGTGTGTCTTAAACTCCGGTTGATACTACCCTTCATCTTGCTAAGAATAGAGAAAAAGGGGTTGCTCAGTTGGAGTACTCAAGGGTGATTGGGAGTCTCATGTATCTTATGACATGTACCAGACCAGATTTGTCTTATGCTGTGAGCAGACTAAGCCAGTACACGAGTAATCCGTGCGCGGTACATTGGAAAGCAATGACTCGTTTACTAAGGTACTTAAGATACACAAGAGACTATGGACTGCATTATACCCGAGATCCAGCAGTTATCGAAGGATACTGCGATGCGAATTGGATTTCGGATATAAAGGATTCCAAATCAACAAGCGGGTATGTGTTCATGCTTGGTGGCATGGCCATTGCTTGGAAATCGGCTAAGCAAACTATTATAGCGCGGTCCACAATGGAGTATGAGTTCATCGCCTTGGATAAATCTGGTGAAGAGGCGGAATGGCTACGTCAATTTGTGGAAGAAATTCCAAGGTGGCCTATGCCAAATGACGGCTATTTGCATACATTGTGACAGTAAATCGGCAATTAGGCGCGTCCAATCCATGATGTACAATGGAAAATCAAGGCACATTAGACATAGAAATAATACGATACGACAACTAATCTCTACCGGAGTTATCTCAATTGACTATGTGAAGTCAAAGGATAACACTACGGATCCGTTTACAAAAGGCTTAAGCAAAGAGTTAGTTTTGAAGTCATCAAGAGGAATGGGACTAAAGCCCATTGGGTTGAAAGCTGATGCGAAGGAAAACCTAACCTATGAAAATGGAGATTCCAGGCTCTAGGTTCAATAGGACAACCTAATCACATTGGCTATGGTCACTGTGGGGGAGTACCCTAAAATATTAAAAGGGAGGTGTGTACTTCCTATTCCATTCCTATCACCAAACAGTGAAATGTGTGAGGTTAAGCATACGATGGTCAATGACTTTGTGTAAGTCATAGATGATTTTGAGTAAATCATAATACCAATGCTTTTAATGATTGTGGTAATCACCAATGCAAGAGAGAAGGGTGGTCGCTTCGAATGGATTTGATGGGCACAAATCCTAGAGCTCTAGCAGAACCAGGCAAGTGTTCCAGGACCATGATTGGACACGACAATAAGGGCTAACCAATTTAGGGAAAGTGTTGTGTGGGTGAAATAACGGTTACACATACGGTCGGTTGGTTCAAAGACATCGCGTTTACCAAACACCAGTAACCCAAGTATACTTCACAAAGGAAGGTTCAAAGGGGACACCTACCTATCTTGCAATCCTGGACTACCGAAATTTCCTTTGATTCTTGAAGAATAGATTGATACCCATTCATGTGGGGGATTATTGGAATTTTTTGGGAGAAAAACTAGTGGAGAATGAGTTTTTTTCACTAAGTGTGAAAATGAGTTTTTCACCAACTTTGAACTAAAATAAAATACAGATAACATAAGTTGTTGCCTCTGTACTTTATGGGTTTGTGTAGTATGTTGTGAGGGCTTTCCAACGCATCAAACCACATCCAAATCCGAGCTCGTATGAATGAGATATCAAAGCTCAAAGTTGAGGTCTCGCAACATGTGAAGCTGCGAAAATTAGAGAGAAAAATGCTAATTATAACATGTTAACTCATCCCACATTGGTTGGGGAATGAAACCAAAAGTGGTTTATAAGGTGGGAACCTTACCAACTATTGTTTCCTTTAGTAGGACACATCCCTTGAACCCTGAGGGGTGCAAAGCACCCCTAACTCGCACTCGCACTCGCACACGCGCGCGCGCGTGGCGTGGGCGTATGGGCGCATTGTGGCGCTTTGATGGCGCACTTTGCACTTCGTACGCTCACATCGCTGAGAGCCGCCTTATTTTTTTTGAGTTCAACCGGAAGTTGGTCCGGTTGGAGAGCAGGCGGAGAAGTTCAAGCGGACCTGTGTGTCCGGATGAAACTGAGTTCAACCGGAAATGGTTCTAGTTGATGTTCAAATGGAACGAGTTCGAGCGAATGGGACCAAGCGGAAGGAATAGTTGAACCGGGCGGAACAGAGTTCAACTTGAACAGTAGTTCCGGTTGAAGTTCAAGCGGAAGGTTGGTCCGGAAGCGCTAGTATAGTCGGAAAACAGCTGTTACGCGGAGATTCCTCCGGAATTACAACTGTAAACGCGTTTTGAGCAAATTAAGGTAATTCCGTGTTAATTAGAAATCAATTTGTATTAAAGACGTTTAATGCAAAGTTTGACTACGAATTATTTTTGTGTGCTCAACAAGCCACTCCCACCACTATAAATACAACCTCATTAGTTGAGGCTAGACACACCGAATTCACTTCTGAATTCTCATTCTCTCTTCTTCTGCTTCTCTTACTCTCTCAATCTTCGTCTTGTTCGTCAAGACTTCGAGAACTCAAAAGTAACTTCAAGCTTAGAGTTATCCCGACCGTACAATACGGTTCAGGCGATTGTACCCTGGGAAATAAAACGGATCTTCGGTAGACCTGGAATTTGTTTTAAGAGACCCGGGTTTTGACCCGAAGCCTTCGCCAAGGTTCCTTGGAACCTTTCTCGTTTTTCTTAAACTAATATCAAAGAATTTTTTCTCAAATTATTTTCTTTGACTTTCAATTAGTATTTTATCATTCTAAACCTTTTCTTCAACTCTCTGTCTTCATTTTCTTTCATTCAAATCATTATCATTTCATTTCATTGTAATCTTTATTCATTTCATTGTATTGTAATCCTTTTCTTTTTCCCGTAACGTAATTTATTTCCTTGTAATTGTAATAGGAGTAGATCTAATTTCTTTCACTTGTATTGTAATAGTATATGTTTATTTCCTTTGTTGTAATCGTACTAAATAAAAGTATTTATTTTATTTAAATTTACGAACGGTCTTCCTACAAAGTTCCCGCGTGGTGAAAAGTTATGGTGGGGACTTTTCGCCCCGGAAGGGTTAATTAAATTAATTTATTTTTTCTTTTATTTCTTTACATAATAATTAAAATAATAAGAAAATTTAGATACCCTCTGGGGACATTTCGACACTGAAGGATTAATTAGGTTTTACATTTTCAGAATTTTTGAACGGTGTCGTATGAGCTTAAGGCTATGGTGGGGATTTATCGCCCCCTAGGGTTATTTTTATTATTTTTAACCGAAAATAAGGACGACGTCGTTTTCACATACCCTTTGGTGGCGACATTTCGCCTACGTTGGGTTTTTAGACCTAAATACGGACTTCTGCTCTCTGATGTTCCATTCGTGTTCTCCTAAACCAAAAACAACCTCCGACGATTCTCCCTCCATCCTCCGCTGCGCGATTCTCCACCGCCAACCTCCGCTGAAACCCAACGTAGGCGAAATGTCGCCACCAAAGGGTATGTCGCCACGTCGCCACGAAGGGTATAAAACTTCATCGTGTAGAAAATTGCAAGAAGCCATAAAGTGCGCGAGCTCATCTGGTGGAAGATGACATGCCACTAGTGGCAATAATCAGAGAGGCGTCTGCATTCATCTCTGAAGTCAACATTGTGGGGGAGAACCCTGGCTGGTAAGTTAACACTGGTGCCACCTGCCACATCTGTGGGGACAAGACCCTCTTTAGTAAATTTAAAGAGACTAAGGGGACCGAGAAGCTTTATATGGGGAATAGAGTTACTGCCGACATCATGGGTGAAGGAAATGTGGTCTTGAAGTTCACTTCAAAGAAGGAACTCACGTTGAGCAACGTTTTATACATGCCAGAAACCAGGAAGAATCTTGTTTCAGAATGGCTGCTCAACAAGTTTGGATTTTGTATTGTCATCGATTCTGATAAGGTCGTTTTGACCAAAAATGGAATGTTTGTAGGCAAGGGATATGCCCAAAATGCTATGTTTAAATTGTCTACTATGGTTATTAGTAAAATGGCAAAGGCCTCCTCTTCTACTTATATGACTGAGTTTTGTGATTCAAAAATGTGACATGGTAGATTAGGACATGTGAATTTTATTTGAATACGCCGTTTAATTAATTTAAAAAGTTTACCAACTTTCAAAATAGACTTGAGCTCGAAATGCGAAACATGTGTTGAATCCAAACTAACAAGATCATCGTTTAGATCGGTTGAACGAATAACCGAACCCCTAGACTTAATTCACACCGATTTGTGTGTCTTGAAAGTCATTCCCTGGCATGGTGGCAACAAGTATTTCATCACGTTTATTGATGATAGTACTAGATATTGTTATGTATACTTACTTAAGAGTAAGGATGAAACAATAAACAAGTTTGTCTTGTTTAAGAACGAGGTAGAGAATCAACTCAAAAAGAAAATCAAGGTTGTGGTGAGTGATAGAAGAGGTGAATATGTTTCACTATTTTCCTCCTTATGTGCACAAGGTGAAATATTTGTCCATGAGACCATCGCACCCTATTCTCCACTATCAAATAGTAAGGCGGGACAAAAGATCCGTACATTGAAAGAGATGACGAATGCCATGTTGGTTAGTTCTCGGTGAGCCTAAACATGTGGGGGACGCCATCTTGACGACCAATTATCTTTTATATAAGATACCCCGCATAGACAAGGTTAAGACTCCTTATCAATCATGGATGGGCTTAACACCATCCTACAAATACTTGAAAGTATGGGGGTGCCTAGCTAAGGTGTTAGCACCTTTGCCTAAGGTGCAAAGGATAGGACCCAAAACTGTGGACTGTGTGTTCATTAGATACGCGGAAAATAGTAGTGCATATCGATTTCTTGTCCATGACTAGAAAAATACCGATATACACTATTAGAGCATGTTTCTAGTGTGGCCGTTACGTTTCGAATAGATTAGTAGACTTGTATTTAAATGTGTATATGGATGTAAACTAACCAACCAGCGAACCATTGGTTTGCTGGACAACTCGTATAAATAGGATTGGTTAGTTGATCATCTTCAAGTTTTTGTCATTTTCTCTAATTTGCTCTAGTGTTGAGAGGGGAGGTTCTGTCCAACCTCCCCCAGAGCTTTTGATGAGCGGTTAAAAAGTGCTTTTTATTTATATATTAATAATTTCCTAACACACCGAGTTGCGCATAAAAGATATTATTTTAATCGGTTGTTGTGATTAGTGTGTTGAGGTATAAATGAGCTTAAATTGTTAATATTAAATTAACTGCGAGCTGCAAAGATCAAAACCCCTACTCAATAATTATCTTTATGAATTATTAGTTTCAATTTATGATAAAAATAATGAAAAGATAAAAATAAAGTAAATATATTGTTTGTGACTTTGTTCGTAAACAAAGATATATAAGGAAAAAGAACTAATCTGGCCATCTCTCATTTACATAACAATTAATATGCCAAGCTTATTTAATTGTATTATTTCATTTGTCTAATTTTAAATTGCAGCCTATGATGATAATTTGGTGACATAAATTAAAAGAAGGCTGACAAACAAGTGAGGCGCACAAGGAGAAATAAGAATTTAGAAGTTGCTTGGGAGTTGGGCCAATGGAAATAAATATGGGATCAAGAAGGTTCATCTGGCGGACTCTAATAATTGGTCCAATAGGGGAAGCATCACATATTAATAGGGACAATTTGTACGCAGCAAAGGAGTTCGACGAGGGGCAGAAAGGACGTAGCCCTAGGCTGCTAAACAAGCAACTCATTCCAATCGAAGACTTCGACCAGAGCCAACTGCAACACTCAGGGACAAATTTCTTAGTCTTTTTCTTAGTTTTTAATAAGCATTCGACTTGTGATGTCTGGCTAATCTTTTTGTAACTACTTTGGGTGAAGGGTTAGTTAGGGTTGTTTTAAATTAGGGTTTTTATGTTATGGGTAAGATTTGAGATTGTGACACTCATTTAATCTTAGTATTTGTTTGTTTTAATCTGTTGCTTGTTATTATCGTATGCGCCCCCCGCTCCCGGACTACCTTTCTAAGCATAGCTCTAGGACTATCTCTAGAAAGTACGTGGTAACTAGTAATTAGGTTACTCAAACTGAATACGGTTATGTCTATGTAATTTCCATAATAGAAACCCGAAGTGATAAACTAGCTACCTAACAGCCTGAATCCTAAAGTAGTTACCTTTGTCATCATACGTCTTGGTTTTATTAATCTCTAGTTTGTTAGTTTAAAATCAATCAATTCTTAGCCAAGAGGCAATTTACATTTTCTTTTATTAGGTTTAAGTCATTTAGCATTTGGTGTAGTTAATCTGAGTAGTGACAGTACTTAGGTTAAGAAAATTAGAGTCGCTAATAACCACCAACTCCCCTGGATTGATACCCGACTTACCCTGTCTATAGGTTAGTTAGGATTATTTGTATAGCGGTCGCGACAGCCGTTATCAAATTGGCGCCGTTGCCGGGGAGTACGTGCGCTTGTTAGTGATTTTAGTTTTTTTTTTAATTTTTTTTGTTTTGTTCGTTTTTCTAAAATCGAAAAAAAAAAATTTTTTGTTTCTGCAATTTAATTTTGCTTGTCTATTCATAAAAAAAACCCAAAAAGATTTTTAATTTTTCTGCAATTTTTTATTTTTATTAGTTTTGTTTAACTCTAAAAAACAAAAACCAAAAAGATTTTTTTTTAAATTATTTTTAGCAATTTTAATTTTTAGTAGTTTCGTTTAATTTCAAAACAAAAAAAAAATAACAAAAAAAAAATGAATCATAAAAATTGTCTGGATTGCTAGTCTTCGATACATTGCGTTATTTTATCATCTTGATCAGTACTACGCAATCGGTTTCTGTGTTTTTGAGCGTTGCAGGTAAATTTGTAGTTAATCATGGGCGCGGAAGAAAAATGTTACAACTGTGGGAGTTATTATCATCAAATCAAGTTTTGTCTAACATTGCCCAGCGGGATCAGAATCGTAGAGGATTCAGAGGATGAGGAGGATTATGAAGATTCATATTACCAATATCAAGAGTCTCCATCATCACACAATCAGGGATGTTCTCAATCTAGGACAAATAATTATTTAAACCATGATGTGTATTCTTATAATAATTACGAAACTAATGTCTCATCTTTTGCAGGCTACCAGGAGGGCTACAATCGCCACTATTCTCAGCCAGTCTACGAGGATCAGTACAAGAGTGACCTTGGGGTATCCCCAGTACCTCCAATATCAATCACAGCAGAATTACAATCAACCTCCTCGGGGTGTACCACAGTTCTCTTATAACCGAAGAGGGAATTAGGTACGGTTTGAATGCGGGGTACCAAGAATTGTGACACCAGCTGAAGTTCAAAGGGAGGAAGAGTATACACGTAGAAGAGAAGCTGCTCAAAGACTTTCACGAACGAGAACTGAACATGAAAATTCAGTTTACTCGCATTTTAGAGCACCTCCATTGGATTCCCTAAGTGGTTGCCAATCAGGTTATCGGGACGAGTGCAGTAACTTTTATCAGGTATACGGGGACCGTCGGGTATATAGTCAAGGGCATGATTATGAATATTCAAGGCAACAACTGAGATCGTGTCCAACGTTTCATCAATCTGAAGGTATTGAGGCAGCTCGAAGAAGATCGCATTTATCCCAAATTGAGAAAGAGTTAGTTCAACCCCACCATTCAAGACAACACCGCATACAGTTGTTAGATTACAAATATGATATTTTAGTGAAGGAACAACAAATTCGTCCGCAAGGCTTGTCGGGTTTTGAAAAGTATCGAGAAAAACAAGCGTGGATATTGTCTCAAATCGAGGAGGCGGTTGTGGAGGCTAATACCACACCGACTACCTCGATTATTGAAGAACCCGAGGATGAAACCACCATGGTTGAGGTGGAGATAGAGGAGGATGTCTCGAGTCCTAAGAAGAGTGAGGTTAGTTCAGCTGATGAAACCCTGATTAGTGCAACGGACATTAGTGACGATGAAGAGGAAGTGGAGGTTCCGAATTTTACCGAACATGTAATTCAATGTTTAGAGCCGACTAAAGATACGCATGTTGAGGAATCCACGAATGAGAGTCCGCCAGGTAACGCTAATCCTTCTCTTTTAATTGTTAATCGAACTTTTAAATGTGAGCAGGTGCAATTGACTTCAAAGAAGAGGAAGGTGGAGGCAATTGATGTTTGGCAAGTGCAATGTACAAAACTCTGCAATGATTATCTGGAGGTGCCATGTGTGAAGGTTCAACTTTTAATGCGACATATCAATTATCGGCCACATGTTGGTAATTCGAAAGGTAAGTGTGCGATTCATGATAAATTTGGTTTTAATTTTCAAATTAATTTATTTTACTTGCTAAGCTTAAAGAAAAAATCAAAGAGAAATGTGAACTACCGAGCATGGATCGGTAATGTGATTGGTAAGCATGGATTGAAAAAACTGAAGAGACGGGTGAATTACCGAGCGTTCATCGGTAACGTGGTCGGAAAATGTAGACTGAAGCCACCGTGACAGAGAAGTATGGTCTGGCTGAAGACTATAAACTTAGCGCTTTCTGGGAGGCAACCCAGAGGTAAGTGTGTCTGTTGGTTATTATTTTTTTTTTCTTTTTTGTGTGTATTTGTGTTTTTCAGGATTTGGATCGTGTTTCGATGATGAAATTGAGCAAAACGAGGTTCCAGGTACGTTAAAGAGATATATAATGGAACATGTCTTAGCATAAAAATTTCGGTGAAATCCATCACTCGCGTGTCGCGAGGGAGGTGGAGTTGAGTGTCGCGAAAAGCGCCGACCCCAGCATCCAGACATTTTGTTTATTTTTATTGCCCGAATCCGGTACGTTTCCTATTTCTATTTCGTTTTAGCTTTTTTATTTCTTATTTATTTTAGTTGTTTTTCGTTTCACATTGAGGACAATGTGTCACTCAAGTGTGGGGAGGGGAATAACAAGTTTTGTGTTTATTTTGTGTGTTTAAAAAGAAAATTAAAAAAAATCAAAATAAATTGAAAATTTTTGAAAAAATATCTTTGGATTAACTTGCAAAATCATGGAAAATGATAGTACAATTGGGAATCGGTTTTTAAAATTTAAAATAAAGAAAGAATAGGGAAAAGTGGTAGAAAAGGAGAGAATGGAAAACATGGCTAATTTGTGATGTGTCGGTAGGCCAACTGACCTAAGAATAGCTTAATAATCTCTTTGTGTTTATTGTTGTATAAATATGTAATTAAATCGGTCTGCTAGTGGGTTTCCATTTTAGGGGTGATAGAGAGATTGAAACTGATGATTAGGAGGAACAATACCACTTTAAATTAGAGACTTATATGTCCTTAGACTAACATGGCACGTTATGATCTTTTTGTGAAAGCAACACCGAGAAATAACGGCGCCCCATATTTCCATCTTTGAGCATATTAGGTAATAAATTGATTAATAATTTTAGTGTGAAGGGACAAAATACTCATGTACAAACTAAGGATAGTATCCCGTGGTGCGTGCCTCTGATGATGTTCTGGATCTCGAGGGCAAAATACTCATGTACGAGTTTGGGGATAGCATCTCGCAAAGAGTATCTCTGATGATATTCATTGGTAATCATAGTTAAAATTAACCAATTATAAAAAGAAAAAAAAAAGAAAAAAAAAAGAAAAATGAGAAAAAATAGAAAAAAAGAAGAAAAATAGCAAATTAGAGAAATAAATGCTCAAAAACTTCGCTATCCATCTATTCCATCATTCTGTGGACATATGAGTATCTAGTTTAAAGGCGGGTGGGGAAAATCTATAAATATCATCTTAAATACCCTTTGCTTTGACTGAATTTGATTCGGAAGTAGGTTGAACTTGAACTTTCTGAATGTGGGACACATAGGCAGATTGATAACTCTATTCGGTAAATTATAAACACTTTGGGGGCGAAACAAAAGGTCAGTGGTTGGGTTTAGTCGAACTGAAATACTGGCAATTGCAGGTAGTCCATGTGATTACATTATGGTTTGTGGATTGACTTGGTGGATAAATTAAAGAGTTCAATGATTTTGAGATTGATTTCCTAATTATGATTCCATGGCAGTTTTCTGGGACGGAAAAAGATAAGTGTGGGGATGTGATGAGCGGTTAAAAAGTGCTTTTTATTTATATATTAATCATTCCCTAACACACCGAGTTGGGCATAAAAGATATTATTTTAATCGGTTGTTGTGATTAGTGTGTTGAGGTATAAATGAGCTTAAATTGTTAATATTAAATTAACTGCGAGCTGCAAAGATCAAAACCCCAACTCAATAATTATCTTTATGAATTATTAGTTTCAATTTATGATAAAAATAATGAAAAGATAAAAATAAAGTAAATATATTGTTTGTGACTTTGTTCATAAACAAAAATATAAAAGGAAAAAGAACTAATCTGGCCATCTCTCATTTACATAACAATTAATATGCCAAGTTTATTTAATTGTATTATTTCATTTGTCTAATTTTAAATTGCAGCCTATGATGATAATTTGGTGACATAAATTAAAAGAACGCTGACAAACAAGTGAGGCGCATAAGGAGAAATAAGAATTTAGAAGTTGCTTGGGAGTTGGGCCAATGGAAATAAATATGAGATCGAGAAGGTTCATCTGGTGGACTCTAATAATTGGTCCAATAGGGGAAGCATCACATATTAATAGGGATAATTTGTACGCAGCAAAGGAGTTCGACGAGGGGCAGAAAGGACGCAGCCCTAGGCTGCTAAACAAGCAACTCATTCTAATCGAAGACTTCGACCAGAGCCGGACTACCTTTCTAAGCATAGCTCTAGGACTATCTCTAGCAAATACGTGGTAACTAGTAATTAGGTTACTCAAACTGAATACGGTTATGTCTATGTAATTTCCATAATTGAAATCCGAAGTGATAAACTAGCTACCTAACAGCCTGAATCCTAAAGTAGTTACCATTATCATCATACGTCTTGGTTTTATTAATATGTAGTTTGTTAGTTTAAAATCAATCAATTCACAGCCAAGAGGCAATTTACATTTTATGTTATAAGGTTTAAGTCATTTAGCATTTAGTGTAGTTAATCTGAGTAGTGACAGTATTTAGGTTAAGAAAATTAGAGTCGCTAATAACCACCAACTCCCCTGGATTGATACCCGACTTACCCTGTTTATAGGTTAGTTAGGATTATTTGTATAGCGGTCGCGACAACCGTTATCAGCTTTAAACAATGTATACTCATTCGGTTAGTAAGCATTCGACACTAATTGAATGACAAATTTCCGTCTCCATCTTTTATTGATCTGGAAACGATCAATACATGGTTTTTCACGTGGTATCAGAGCCCTTGGCTCTTTTCCAGATCCTATCCTTCGTTTTTGTTTATTTTTGAGACGTTAAAAGATTGATTAGGTGAGATTCGATAAAGTTTTGATCAAATTTTTTTCAAACGAGTGTTCCTGAGTCATTTTCGCACCTAGCAGTAATGATTGAGTGAAGAAACTCGACAAAAATTCTGAATCTGGAGTGAAATTGGAGATTTTCAGTGTTGGTTCGTTGAATGAGTGCAGTAGTTTGCTAGTATACATTCATTTGTCTGTTGGTTTGCTGAGTATAGGTTCGGAAGGTAATCTTCAAGATCTGTTGGTTCATTGATAACGGTTCGGAAGTGTATAATCATATTGGTTCTTCGTGGCGGTTACTCGGCCGAACCAAAATGATTCGTTAGAGCTGTTGGTTCGCTGACTGAGCTTGGTTCGCTGATATACTTGGTCCGCTGATGATGTGGTTTGCTGCAGAGATTATCTTAAACATTTCTTTAATTGGATTTCATGACAGATACAAGTTACCTGAATTACCCCTTAATTTAGTAACTTTACAATCTGATTAGTTTTCAACGGAAAATGTGACTTTTGGTTGTTTCACTGAAACAGGCGTAACTTGCGCTACGTATTGAGTTACGGGGCCTAATACCAACCAAAACGACCATCTCGACGAGATCTACGCTTCTATTGGCCTTATAGAGAGTATCATATGTTTCAATACTCAATTTCCATTTCTAAGACCTCCGTTATTGCATTTGAAGTTTTTGGGGTGCCAGATTCCTGTACTTATCAAGAGTTATTCGTTGAACTTCAGAGATATGTTCGTGGGTATCACAGTTTTTTTATGATGGGCATGGAGTCAAAACATGTTTCTGATGATGGACAAAGATTCAGAAACTGGGGTGTGATTACTTTGGAATGTTACTCAGAGAATTATCTTTCTACACAAACTGAAGATTAAAAGTTAATTCAAGATTCCATTGCGAGGCACTTGAGGTTATCATTCACAATATGGATGCTTGCAGGCCTGGAATCATATTGAATATCTCACTTTTTCAGGGGGAGAATGGTCTAGGTTTCAAAAGTGAATTTCAATGGCAGGCATTGCAGGAGTATTAAGATTGATTTTCTGATGGAAATTTTAATGTCTTCATGAAAGAGGTTATGTATTATGGTTTTTATGCAAGCTGATGTGTTCAAGGTTTTCAATTATGGATTGGAACTCTTTGTCATATGCCTGATACTTTCTTGAGTCGTGAGATTCTCGTGTTAAATATACCGAGACCATAGGCATAATATCCTTTGACTGCTCATGCATTGGGATGGACTTAATGCTGAGGGGGGAATTTATATGGGGTTGTTATTTTTTGACATGTTGGTTTTCATGAGGATCTTGGTGTATTACTATGCATGAAGATGGATTCAAAGATTTATTTTCGTTAGAAGATATTCTGATGGAAATTTTAATGTCTTCGTGAAAGTGGTTCTGTATTACGGTTTTTATGCAAGCTGATGTGTTCAAGGTTTTCAATTATGGATTGGAACTCCCTGTCATATGTCTAATACTTTGTTGAGTCGTTAGACTCTCGTGTCGAATATACCGAGACCCCATGCATAATATCCTTTGACTACTCATGCATTGGGATAGACTTAAAGCTGAGGGGGAATTTCTATTATTGTTAATATTGGATGTGTTGGTTTTCATGAGGATCTTGGTGTATTACTTTGCATGATGATGGATTCAAAGATTTATTTTCGTTAGAGAATATGTTCTGTTTCTACTGGTTCAGTTGAGTTTTATTAGATGTCTCTCAAAAGTACCTAGATGACTGATGAAGTGAACTTTTATCATAAGCCATATCCGAATGGATGGATGTGCTTTATTCGAGGGGGAACTTTATTGGTTGTGTTCAGAAGATAACGAAACGGTCCTGCATTGCCGAAGTTCTGTCGCAGGGGGAATTTGCTGAAAACTGTCATATTAAGAAGCAGCAGATTTGACTGATGGATTGTAAAGTGTGAAGATCAGCATTCAACAGCAATGTCCAAGGGTAAATCTGTTAGAGCATCTTCCTAGTGTGGTCGTTACTGTTCAAATAGATTGGCAGACTTGTATTTAAATGTGTGTATGGATGTCACATAACCAACCAGCGAACCATTGGTTAGTCAACTCATTGGTTCGCTGGACAACTCCTATAAATATTATCGGTTAGTTGACCCTCTTTAATTTTTTTACCATTTGCTCTTATCTGGTCTAGTATTGAGAGGGGAGGTTCTGTCCAACCTCCTCCAGAGCTTTAAACGATGTATACTCATTTTGTCACACCCCCAATTTACCACTAACGGAGTTTATACCGTCGAGGGGTGCGACTAGACCAGGATCCACAACCATAGTTACAAATACTAAACGAATCAGGGTTAGTTCAAACACAAGTTATAAATCAGAGTCTTAAATACACGCAGCGGAATAAAATATTGTCTTAGCACTAACCACGTGCTTTACATAAACAATGTTTTAAAATTCCCAAGTTTAGTTTAAACAGAAATAAATATCTTCTCGTGCCATGCCAACCTCCAGCGGATACTCCTTAGCGATCTGCAAAAGTTTAAACCACGCAAGTGTCAACCTAACGGTTGGTGAGTTCACAGTGGGCTTGTCATGCATTGGCCCGGTCTCATAATCATAATTCGTGTCAAGATGTACTTACAAAATATTTATTTGTGAAAAGCAATGCTCGTAATTAAATCTCAGTTTATAAATGGTTTGTCCGTGACCTACGTCATCGGGTATGTACTAGTTCCGTAAAGTTAAAGGACTCAACCGATATCGCGGGTAGCTAATCCGTTGTTCCATGCTCTAAGGAAGTTTGTACCAAAGCTGACTTATTTTGTGGGGGCCGAGCCATCCCGTACGGTGCGGACCTATGTCATCGCGGTTTTTGCCTCCCCCGTGTCCTCCCCAGGACTACGGTCAAATAGGCTGATATTGTTCCTCCGTGCACTCCCCGTGCCACGGGGCGGAGTTTGTCAAACTCCAGTAGATCTACCCAACATCCCCTCGCTTTACAATTAATGGTACAATTTTTAGTTGAGGACTTTTAAGTTATAAGGCATCCTTAGAAAACATGTGATATCATATGGTTCAGACTTTAACCTACACTAGCCATATTAAAACGTTTTCAGTTTTGTTTCAAAAATAGTTTGTTTAAGTCCACAAGTGTTTCCCATAAAACACTTCAGTTCATCAAGTGGGTGCCGAGCATTCCCGAGTTCTCTTGTTCATTAGTAGGTGCCTAGCACTCTAGAGTTTATTCAGCATTGTTTTTCGTTAAGTTATTCGGTGTGGCCCAAACAGGCTCACGGTAAACAAGTTAGTGACACTCACTTTTGGTTGCACTGCTACACTTCAAGTAATCCAAATTATTGTTGTTTAACGAAGACCTATGAACACGTTTAGGTCTTAGTTTCGTGTCTAATCTTTACTTAACGTCACTATGGCCCATAACATAGCACGTTGCAACTATGACTCGACATACCGACACACGACACCAATGGTTGATCATAAACAAGGGTTCATATAAATCAGACATCAAGCATGTTTCATCATGGCATAATCATGTAAGTCATGGCATAACACTTAAGCAAATTTCACAAGTTTGGTTTTTAGGTCAGGTCTTAGTTTCGCTAGCATAGTTTCGCTAGGCAGTTTCGCCGGGTGCACGAGCAGCACTTTCGCTAGGAAATGCCCGGTGACACAGTTTCGCTAGGCTAGTTTCGCCCGAAACTGCTGACGCAGTTTCGCTAACCTAGTTTCGCAGGGAAACTGGTTTGAACTTTCGTTCAGGTATTTCGCTCGGTAGTTTCGTTCGAGCAGGTCTGGTCAGTTTCGCTAGCGACACTATAGTTTCGCTCGGCAGTGTCGCTGAATGAAGGCCTAATTTCGCCACATAGTTTCGCCCAGAGAACACTCAGTTTCGCTGGTCGCGAAAAACATACGGATTTGCCTAAAAATCAACCTAACGGCTTCTGATCTTACATGCAATTCATTATTTAGCATACATAGGCATTTACCAACATAAATCAAGCAACTTTAACACGTTTAACATGCAGTTTCATCATCAAATCACCAAAATAAGTTCAAAACCCTAGAATGACCAAAATGATCTAGATCCCTAACATGGTTGGATTCTAAACGTAAAGTCATCAACTTTATGATAGATCTAGCATCCTAAAGCATATTTACAGAAGATCAAGCAATATCATGAAGGTTTGGTCATGCTTTTTAAGAAAAACACATATAAAACACAAAATGGAGGTTTTTGGGACTCACGGTTCGATCTCCTAGCTTGGTAGATGATGGTTTGGGGCTGAGATCTCGACAACTCGGTGTGAACCTCGACTGACCAGAATCTCCAGGAGAAAAGAGTGTGTGTGTTTGTTGTGAAATGAGGCAAATGAGGCTACTAGGGTTTATTAAGTTTATTTATATCAGAGGCTAGTTTCGCTGGCAGTTTCGCTGGCCAGGCGAAACTAGCTCTGGTCACGTTTTAACTGATTAGCTTAGCTGGCTACCGGGCGACACTACAGTTTCGCCCGGTAGTTTCGCTGGCTGCACAACTTAGGCAAATTTTCACGTAATCAAGGATTTACAATTTGTCATGCTATTCATAATATTAAATCATGCATTTAAATCACATTGCACATAATGACAACAATAAATGAACACATAGCACATATGGGCGGGTTCGGTGATCAACCAAAGGACGTGGACGTATCCGGCCTAGTTAAGCATTAGTTACTAAGTTAACACTTATAACGTAACTAATGGAGTTTGTCTAACGGAAGTTAACCTTGAAATTCTCGGGTGTCACATCATTCCCCTGAAATTGGAATTTTCGTCCCGAAAATTATTCTTGTGTCGTAGCGTTTGCAGCATCAGCTGTCGTCGTTGCTATCGTCGCTGGGGAAAGAAAGCAAAAAGTTTTAGGGTTGTCACATCCTCCTCCCGTTAAGGAATTTTGGTCCCCAAAATTAAATCATACCTTCAGTTTCCGTGGACGTTTGCTCGAACAAGTGAGGATACTTTTTCTTCATCTGATCCTCACGTTCCCAAGTATATTCAGGTCCACGCCTTGAGTTCCATCGCACCTTGACGATCGGAATCTTGCTACGTTTGAGGGCTTTCTCCTCGCGTCCCATGATTTCTACCGGTTGCTCGATAAATCTCAAATGTTCGTCGATTTCCAATTCCTCCAGAGGAATTATTTCGATGTCTTCAGCCAGACATTTCTTTAGATTGGAAACGTGAAACACGTTGTGGACTCCATCGAGTTCAGCAGGGAGTTGCAATCGATAGGCCACCGGGCCTACTTCCCCAATAATTTCAAACGGACCGATGTAGCGAGGATTTAACTTTCCACGCTTCCCGAAGCGTATCACTCCCTTCCAGGGAGATACCTTCAACAATACTTTGTCACCCACCTCAAACTTTAGAGGTTTTCGGCGTTTGTCGGCATAACTCTTTTGTCGATCATGTACTGCAGCTAGCCGTTGCCTGATTTGAATAATTCGCTCGGTCATATCATGGATAACTTCCGGTCCAGTGAGCCCTTTCTCACCCGTTTCAGCCCAACACACGGGCGATCTACATTTTCTGCCATAAAGGGCTTCAAAAGGCGCAGCACCGATACTTGAATGATAACTGTTGTTGTAGGAGAACTCCACCAACGGAAGGTGAGCTTCCCAGTCTTTACCAAAGTCGAGAACGCAAGCTCGGAGCATATCTTCTAGAGTCTGAATCGTTCGTTCCGTCTGACCGTCAGTCTGCGGGTGATAAGCTGTACTCATATCCAGTCTGGTTCCCAGTGATTCTTGCATAGATTGCCATAGTCGGGAAGTAAATCGAGGATCTCGATCAGAGATAATAGTCTTAGGCACTCCATGCCGTGCCACAATTCGGTCAATGTACAGTTTCGTTAACTTGTCCATATTATCAGTTTCCTTCATCGGGATAAAATGTGCAGATTTGGTTAACCGATCAATGATAACCCAAATCGCATCTGGTCGATTCGATCGATGAGGTAATCCCGTTACAAAATCCATGGAGATATCCTCCCATTTCCATTCTGGGATCTTTGGTTGCTGTAATAAACCAGAAGGCTTTTGGTATTCAATCTTGACTCTTGAGCATGTAAGACACTTAGCCACATATCGCGCAATGTCGGCTTTCATGTTCGGCCACCAATACAAACTCTTCAAATCCTGGTACATTTTATCCGATCCAGGGTGCACCGAATACCTTGACTTGTGAGCCTCGTCCATCACGAGCTCACGGAGATTTCCAAGTAAAGGAACCCAAATTCTGTCATTATAATACCTGATTCCATCAGTCTTAACCTCAGAGTGACCATCTATACCACGCAGTGCTTCTGCTGCGAAGTTTTCTTCTTTCAGAGCTTCTTATTGGGCATCGCGAATTCGATCCGGCAATCCCGTGTGAATAGTAAGTTGCAGCGCTCGTACCCTTCGAGGATTTTCATGCTCTTTTCGACTCAAGGCATCAGCCACAACATTGGCTTTTCCAAGATGATACTTAATCGCCAAATCATAGTCATTCAATAACTCGACCCACCGTCGTTGTCGCATGTTGAGATCCTTTTGATCAAAGTTGTGTTGTAAGCTCTTGTGGTCGGTAAATATTGTGCATTTCGTTCCATAGAGGTAATGTCTCCAAATCTTAAGTGCATGGACAACGGCTCCTAATTCCAAATCATGAGTCGTGTAGTTCTTTTCAGTATCCTTTAGTTGCCTGGACCCGTAGGCTATTACCTTGTCTCGTTGCATCAACACACATCCAAGTCCTTGAATGGATGCGTCGCAATATACCACAAAATCGTCTATCCCATCTGGTAATGCGAGAATTGGAGCTGAACATAACATGTCTTTAAGCGTTTGGAACGCGTGTTCTTCTTTTTCACCCCATCTATATTGCACTCCTTTGTGCGTTAAAGCTGTTAAGGGTTGAGCTATTTGTGAGAAACCCTTAATAAACCTTCGGTAATATCCGGCAAGTCCCAAAAATTGTCGGATTTCAGTCGGCGCTCTTGGGGTAGACCAATTCTTGATTTCTTCCACTTTAGAAGGGTCGACATGAATCCCATTCTTGTCGACAATGTGTCCAAGAAACTGGACTTCGCGAATCCAAAAATCGCATTTCGAAAACTTAGCATAAAGCTGTTCCTTGCGGAGCAATTCCAAAATGAAGTCGCAGATGCTCCTCGTGTTCTTCCTTTGACTTGGAGTAGATCAAAATATCGTCGATGAAGACTATCACAAACTTATCGAGGTACGGCTTGCACACTCGATTCATCAGATCCATAAATACAGCAGGTGCATTAGTTAGCCCAAATGGCATAACTAAGAACTCGTAATGACCATATCGAGTTCTGAAAGCAGTCTTAGGAACATCCTCTTCACGAACACGAAGTTGGTGATAACCAGACCGTAGATCGATCTTTGAGAAGTAGCTTGAACCCTGTAGTTGATCGAAGAGATCGTCGATTCGAGGAAGTGGATACCGATTCTTGATCGTAACTTTGTTAAGCTCTCGGTAGTCGATACACATTCGGAACGTTCCATCCTTCTTCTTAACAAACAATACCGGAGCTCCCCATGGAGACGAACTTGGACGAATAAATCCTTTGTCGAGTAGCTCTTGTAGTTGTGAGGAGAGTTCGTTGAGTTCGCTTACAGCCAAACGATACGGAGCGCGTGCAATCGGAGCGGCACCTGGAGCCAAATCAATCCCAAACTCAACTTGTCGAAATGGAGGCAAACCAGGCAGATCTTCAGGAAATACATCTTGGAAGTCGCGAACTATCGGGTAATCATCAATTTTGCGCTCGGGATGTGTCGTGTCAGTGTCGTTTGCAAGAATCGCGAAGTGACCCTTACGGAGGCATTTCTGAGCTTTAAGGAATGAAATAATGCCGGTGACTGTTCCACCTTTCTCACCTTGAACCGTTAATACTTTACCGTCTTCGAGTGGGATACGAACCACTTTTTCTTGGCATAAAATTTCAGCTCGGTTTTCGGATAACCAATCCATTCCTACTATGACGTCGAAACTACCAATCGGGAAAGGCATAAGGTCAATTCCTAGGGTATGGCCAGCTAGTTCTAACTTACAGCCCTTAACTATCTGAGTCGTATCATGAAGTTTACCATTTGCTAGCTCTACCACATATTTAGCATGTAAGTCGATCGGTTTAGCATTAATTAGTCTAGCAAATTTAGTGGAAATAAAGCTTCTTTCAGCACCAGAATCAAATAAAACAGTAGCAAAGAAACCGTTCAAAATAAATTTACCATTAATCACGTTGGCGTCATTGCGAGCTTCACCCTGGCCCATGACGAAAGCTCAACCTCTACCATTTCCACCATTCCCGTTATTACCATTTCCGTTGCCATTCCCATTACCATTACCTCCACCGTTATTTCCCTGATTTCCGTTCCCTTGTCTTCTCAGCTGAGGGCAGTCTCTTTTAATGTGACCTTGAGCACCACACTCAAAGCAGCCACGGGCTCCCCCATTGTTGTTGTTCTGGTTCTGACCGTTGTTCCCATTACCCCGATTGTTCCCATAGTTGTTGTTTCCATGATTGTTGTTGTTCCTCCTGGGGCGGTTTTGCTGCTCGGGTAAAATTGCCCAACAGTCCTTCGCTTCGTGGCCTCCCTTACCACACCTTTCACAGCTCAGACTCTTTCTGCAAATCCCAGCATGATGTTTCCCGCATTTGTTGCACATGGGTAGGTTACCCTTGTAGTTGCTCTGACCATTTCCGCCCTGGCGGTAGTTGCCACTGTTATTCCCGGACCTCTTGCTTTGACCTTGGGAGTTATAAGACCTCCCAGTGCTGTTTCCAACACTCTGAACATTCATCGAGTTTTCAGGAGCTTCATCATCAGCCTTTCTCTTGCCACTCAAGGCAGTCTTTTCAGTGACTCTTGCAGGAAGTGTACCTTTCTCAACTTCCTGATCAGTGAGCTTGTGAGCCAAACGGATGGCTTGTTGCACGTTCGCAGGGTTGCTGGCAGTCACCAATCCTTTGATTTGAGGCGCGAGGCCTTCCAGATAACGCTCAATGCGTTTGAACTCAGAATCGACCATTGTGGGGCATAGGACCTCATACTCATGATATCGTGCAGTGTACTGTTCGATTTCAGACCCAGACATCTTCAAATTCAGGAATTCACCCTCAAGCTTCTTGACTTGGTCACGTGGACAGTATTCTTCCATGATCAGCTCCTTAAACGCTGCCCACTGCATGTTATTAGCCGCGTCTAGCCCAACCATCTGAATTTCAGCGTTCCACCAGGAGAGTGCAGCTCCTTCGAAGGTACCAGTAGCAAACTTCACCTTGCTTTCAGCTGGGCAGTTACACATGGAGAAAACCTTTTCGGACTTCTCAATCCACCTGAGGAGTCCTACAGCTCCTTCTTCGCCGGAAAATGTCATCGGCTTACAGTCCATGAAGGACTTGAACGTGCAGTGATGGTGGTTTCCTGATGCATAAATAGTTCGGATTTTAAAATTAAACAGGTCAAAATATAGTTGCTTTGTGCCTTAACCGGCATAATAGTTACCCTGTGCGGCATATGCAGCTTGGACGGCTGCCACCGCGGCTTGCACATGTTCATTAATCATCGCTTGCAGTTGTGCAGGCGTCATGTTTATGTTGCCTCTTCCGTTTCCTCTCCCAGACATCTTGCTGAACAGTTAAAGTAGCCAATGTTCAGTCATAATTATACCTCATACATATCCCATAATATGTATATTAACCATTTTCCCGTTATCCCACTATTAGTCCAGAAAAATTTTGTGCATAATGGAGGCGTCGTCGAGGAACGTCGAAAGTCGTAGGTAGCTATCGTCGAAAGTCGGCTTTCCCAATAAAGTCACCGTCGGCGTATTCGTCGTAGTAGAAATCAGGACGTAGCGTGTAGCATCGTTTCGTTGTCGCTTTCCCCAGAGTAGTGTGCGCATTCGCGGTCGCATTTCGTATTCGTGTGTGAAAATTTCCTAAGGTCTTCCGTTAGACTACTTGGACACGGTCTATACATATATATTTATATATATATATATATACATACGTATTAAGCCTTTACTTACACAGCAGAGCGAGTATCCCAGGTTGGCACGTAAAAATTTTGTCTTTGGGAATTTGTTTGTTCGTTTTGTAACCAAGGTTTTCAAGTTGCAGTTTCCAAATCGTTTTCAAAAATGATTCCAGTTCTCTGCAACTTATGGCTCTGGTACCAATCTGTCACACCCCCAATTTACCACTAACGGAGTTTATACCGTCGAGGGGTGCGACTAGACCAGGATCCACAACCATAGTTACAAATACTAAACGAATCAGGGTTAGTTCAAACACAAGTTATAAATCAGAGTCTTAAATACACGCAGCGGAATAAAATATTGTCTTAGCACTAACCACGTGCTTTACATAAACAATGTTTTAAAATTCCCAAGTTTAGTTTAAACAGAAATAAATATCTTCTCGTGCCATGCCAACCTCCAGCGGATACTCCTTAGCGATCTGCAAAAGTTTAAACCACGCAAGTGTCAACCTAACGGTTGGTGAGTTCACAGTGGGCTTGTCATGCATTGGCCCGGTCTCATAATCATAATTCGTGTCAAGATGTACTTACAAAATATTTATTTGTGAAAAGCAATGCTCGTAATTAAATCTCAGTTTATAAATGGTTTGTCCGTGACCTACGTCATCGGGTATGTACTAGTTCCGTAAAGTTAAAGGACTCAACCGATATCGCGGGTAGCTAATCCGTTGTTCCATGCTCTAAGGAAGTTTGTACCAAAGCTGACTTATTTTGTGGGGGCCGAGCCATCCCGTACGGTGCGGACCTATGTCATCGCGGTTTTTGCCTCCCCCGTGTCCTCCCCAGGACTACGGTCAAATAGGCTGATATTGTTCCTCCGTGCACTCCCCGTGCCACGGGGCGGAGTTTGTCAAACTCCAGTAGATCTACCCAACATCCCCTCGCTTTACAATTAATGGTACAATTTTTAGTTGAGGACTTTTAAGTTATAAGGCATCCTTAGAAAACATGTGATATCATATGGTTCAGACTTTAACCTACACTAGCCATATTAAAACGTTTTCAGTTTTGTTTCAAAAATAGTTTGTTTAAGTCCACAAGTGTTTCCCATAAAACACTTCAGTTCATCAAGTGGGTGCCGAGCATTCCCGAGTTCTCTTGTTCATTAGTAGGTGCCTAGCACTCTAGAGTTTATTCAGCATTGTTTTTCGTTAAGTTATTCGGTGTGGCCCAAACAGGCTCACGGTAAACAAGTTAGTGACACTCACTTTTGGTTGCACTGCTACACTTCAAGTAATCCAAATTATTGTTGTTTAACGAAGACCTATGAACACGTTTAGGTCTTAGTTTCGTGTCTAATCTTTACTTAACGTCACTATGGCCCATAACATAGCACGTTGCAACTATGACTCGACATACCGACACACGACACCAATGGTTGATCATAAACAAGGGTTCATATAAATCAGACATCAAGCATGTTTCATCATGGCATAATCATGTAAGTCATGGCATAACACTTAAGCAAATTTCACAAGTTTGGTTTTTAGGTCAGGTCTTAGTTTCGCTAGCATAGTTTCGCTAGGCAGTTTCGCCGGGTGCACGAGCAGCACTTTCGCTAGGAAATGCCCGGTGACACAGTTTCGCTAGGCTAGTTTCGCCCGAAACTGCTGACGCAGTTTCGCTAACCTAGTTTCGCAGGGAAACTGGTTTGAACTTTCGTTCAGGTATTTCGCTCGGTAGTTTCGTTCGAGCAGGTCTGGTCAGTTTCGCTAGCGACACTATAGTTTCGCTCGGCAGTGTCGCTGAATGAAGGCCTAATTTCGCCACATAGTTTCGCCCAGAGAACACTCAGTTTCGCTGGTCGCGAAAAACATACGGATTTGCCTAAAAATCAACCTAACGGCTTCTGATCTTACATGCAATTCATTATTTAGCATACATAGGCATTTACCAACATAAATCAAGCAACTTTAACACGTTTAACATGCAGTTTCATCATCAAATCACCAAAATAAGTTCAAAACCCTAGAATGACCAAAATGATCTAGATCCCTAACATGGTTGGATTCTAAACGTAAAGTCATCAACTTTATGATAGATCTAGCATCCTAAAGCATATTTACAGAAGATCAAGCAATATCATGAAGGTTTGGTCATGCTTTTTAAGAAAAACACATATAAAACACAAAATGGAGGTTTTTGGGACTCACGGTTCGATCTCCTAGCTTGGTAGATGATGGTTTGGGGCTGAGATCTCGACAACTCGGTGTGAACCTCGACTGACCAGAATCTCCAGGAGAAAAGAGTGTGTGTGTTTGTTGTGAAATGAGGCAAATGAGGCTACTAGGGTTTATTAAGTTTATTTATATCAGAGGCTAGTTTCGCTGGCCAGGCGAAACTAGCTCTGGTCACGTTTTAACTGATTAGCTTAGCTGGCTACCGGGCGACACTACAGTTTCGCCCGGTAGTTTCGCTGGCTGCACAACTTAGGCAAATTTTCACGTAATCAAGGATTTACAATTTGTCATGCTATTCATAATATTAAATCATGCATTTAAATCACATTGCACATAATGACAACAATAAATGAACACATAGCACATATGGGCGGGTTCGGTGATCAACCAAAGGACGTGGACGTATTCGGCCTAGTTAAGCATTAGTTACTAAGTTAACACTTATAACGTAACTAACGGAGTTTGTCTAACGGAAGTTAACCTTGAAATTCTCGGGTGTCACACATTTGGTTTGCAAGCATTCCGCACTAAATGAATGACAAAATTCCGTTTCTATCTTTTATTGATTTGGAAACGGTCCATAAATGGTTTTTCAGGTGGTATCAGAACCATTGGCTTTTTTCCAGATCCTATCCTTCGTTTTTGTTCATTTTTGAGACGTAAAAGACTGATTAGGTGAGATTCGGTGAAGTTTTATCAAATTTTGTTCAAACGAGTGTTCTTGAGTTATTTTCGCACCAAAGAGTAATGATTGAGTGAAGAAGTTCGACAAAATTCTGAATTTGGAGTTTAGTTGGAGATTTTGAATGTTGGTTCGTTGAATGAGTTCAGTGCTTCGCTAGTATACATTCATCCGTCTGTTGGTTTGCGGAGTATAGGTTCGGAAGGTAATCTTAAAGATCAGTTGGTTCGTTGATAATGGTTCGGAAGTGTATATTCATATTGGTTCGTGGCGGTTACTGAGCCGAACCAATGGTTCGTCAGAGCTTTTGGTACGATGATTGATCTTGGTTCGTTGATATACTTGGTCCGCTGATGATGTGGTTCGCTGCAGAGATTAACTTAAACCATTCTTTATTTGGATTTCATGAGAGATACACGTTACCTGAATTACCTCTAGTTCAGTAACTTTACGTTCTGATTAGTTTTCGACGGAAAATGTGACTTTTGGTTATTCATTGAAATGGGCGTAACTTGAGCTACGTTTTGATTTACGGAACCTAATACCAACCAAAACGACCGTCTCGATGAGATCTACACTTATACTGGCCTTATGGCCAGTATTATCCGTTTCGATACCCAAATATTATTTCTAAGACCTCTGCTTTTGCATTTGAAGTTTTTCGGGTGCTAGATTCCGGTACTTATAAAGAGTTATTCGTCAAATTTATGAGATATGTTTGTGGGTAGTCATGATTTTTTTATGATGGGTATGGAGTCAAAACATGTTTTTGATGATGGACAAAGATTCAGAAACTGGTGTGATTACTTTGGAACGTTAGTCAGAGGGTTATCTTCCTACATAAACTGAAGATTAAAACATGTTGTTTATTGGCCATCTGCAGGACAATTTTCAGATTTCAATGCCAGTCGAGGAAGTTGGTGTCATTAAGTTTCTCCTTCTCAAGGAGTGACTTGAGCTGGAAAACCTCGTTGTTTGTGTTAGCATTAGCCATATGAAACAACAGGAAATTTGTTTAGTGTTTCGATGTAATATGCATATTCAAAGACGACAAGCAAATCTTGAATAGGAATGTGGGAACCCAATTAGTAGTCGACCCACAAAGGCAGCCTTAAGTGCAATCACCGGTTAACTAAGTAATCAGATGGACAACAATTGTCTCTTGTGAAAACCGGTCACAACTCCCGTTTATGAGGCTTTCGTAAATTAATTCGTGAAATACGTTTAGCCTCATCTGTGCCATTTTGTTTGCGAGTGACTAGATGTATGGTGTTAAAATACTCCAATACACAAAGTACTCATAAAGAAAATGATAGATGTCCTCAGTGGTCAGTGTGCATGCATGGTGTTGAAATACTCCAATGCACACACCTTGGAAGATACCCTGAACATCAAGTGTGGTGTTGAAATACTCTAACACTGATGCATTGGTAAATATGTTCCAAGTTAGACTTGACTAGGATGTCATAATCTATCCGTTTTGAGGCTTACCAGATAGGATTATTTAGTCAATGTTTTAAACGTATGACTAATATTACTCAAGAACCCTATCTCACTCGGGACAGTCAATTAATAGCCTCTTTATTAAAGACTACGCGTCGCAAGGCAATAACCAATTATTAAAAGTTCGATATCTAAGATCGAAAAATTCGAGATCACGGTCGAATAAAATTGGTTATGGAATTTCGAGTCTTAATAAATTTTAGGACTCAAATCAATTGATTGATTGTACAACAGTCTTAACCGTTTAAAACTTAGTTTGGAGTTTTAGTTGGCGCGTTAAACGATCTAAGACAAGCAACCAAAACACACATGCAAACAGACACATATTCGGTTTAAGAGGTTTCAACATTGTCAGAGCCTAATGACAATGTCGAAGAAGGTCTGGGATAAAAGGTAAAATCAACCACAAGGATGAGTGTGGAATGGTCATCCGGTCGACCCTAACGCTCTCACTGGCTTCATAAGCTCTTCTTGATTAATTGGAATTAGTCGGTCTTCCGGTCATGGATACTTGCCATACTAGGAAGTGTCCTTGGATAAGAACACTCGCCACGATGGGGTAGTCGCATCAATGCTTGTTACGTACGTCTAGGGCGAAGGTGAGCATTCACAACAGAATAAAAACCTGGTCTATTTTAGATACAACTTTTGAACCCAAAAACAAGTGTGCCAATCGAAAACCAAAATACAAATGGGCCAAAATGGGCCAAACCAACACGACAACCAATCATAATCGTAATACGGGTCTAGCCGAATATGCGCATTAAAAAATCAATTAACGAATTGAAAATGTTAGTGGAATTTAATCGACCAAAAACGTAAATGAACAATTCGTTTAACTTTCGGGACTTTCGGGTTTAAACCCTAGTTCGCGAAATCCACCGGTTTAAAACCGACGGTTAGGGTTTGTGTGTGGTGATGAAGGCTTTGTTACCACTGTTGATTTTCAGACAGTGGTATACGGGTGCTTGGTGACGTTAAAAAAACCTTTAGGTTTGATTAAAGCATTACCGGCCGGGTTTAGTAAATTAGGAGTTAAAATGGATTAACCGGTAATCCGTTACGCAGCGGAATTAATAATTTAACTAATTTTAGACGTGTAAACCGTTGGTGTCGAAATCGTGTCAACATGATCACGATCAGCAAAATAATCACGCAAACACCATTTCGTGTTAAACCGGTTAACGTGAAAAACACTAACGATTACATTAATTGAAATGAAATAATCTAAACTAAAACGAAGTTTAGATATACCTTAGCGGTGAACTAACAAATGTTAGAGACACCAAGGGACAACGTGACGACGTTAGGGTTTTCACTAGAAAAATCGATCCGACGTTCGGATCTAATCGTTTTGCAAATCGCAAGAACCGCCTCAAACCGATTTATTAAAAACTAAAACGATTCGGTTTTTGGTGGAGACAAGCGAGCACCAACGTATCAAGACAGTGACGACGGCTAGGGTTTAGCCGAGTTAATGAAACGATGACGACGACAAGGATCGCTTCGTTGACGTCATGAATAAACGATGTATAAGGATGGTTATGGTGTCGCGAGAAAACGGAAAACACTAGGTCGTGACGACGACCTAGGGTGGTGGCGGCGTCAGCTTCAAGGAGGAGGGACGGTGGCGGTGGCGGCTCTTCAAGGGTGGCGGCGGTGATGCTTCCGATTGGTGATGACTCCGATCAACACGCGAAAGGATCGTACAATGGTGTCTCATCGATTGCTGTCAGCTAGGGTTCCATAAGGAAGAGTGACGGTGATGGTGGTGGTGGCGTGAGAGTGAGAGACGAGAGAGGGGGAGGGGGGACGACTCAAATGAGGCGCAAGGGTGTGGAACCCCAAACCCTAATCCCTAGTTTCTTATTTATAAGCAACTAATTTCCGTTTAGGCCCCTCGTCAATCTCTTTCACCAATAAACCACTACATCTTTTCGATTGATTAATAAAACATGTTTATTAATACAAGATCGTAAATACGAGAATCTATAAACACAAATAATCATTTATTTGTTTTTATCAACTTCACTGTAAACGTTTAATTGATAAATCGATACGTTTAATTCTCCGTTTATTATCAAGGATAATTATTCGTAATTAACTATATGTTTATTAATCATGAATAAACATTGTATAATTACACATTTCCATGAATTACCGGTTAACAAGTAAGCGGAATTTTATCTCGTTGCCCTCAGTGTAACTCTTTACGGGTCTAACCGGGTCGGGTTCTTGATGTTGTCGGGTCTGGACATCCAATATTCAACACCACGTACATGACTTCGTCGAATAGCACAATCACAAATCACATGTCCTGTCTTGTTGTAGTAAAAGAAAGCTCTCCCATCAACCGACTTAGGAGATGACATGTATTATGTTGACATTGTAGACGTTTGAGAAGCATCACTCTCTTGACGCTTTAACTTAGAATTCTTCTTTGACAGAAACGCAGCATTTGTGTTTTCATGTAAAATTTCATCCATTTTGTTGACAAAATCCTTTTGCTTCAATTTAAATCTTTTAGACAGTTTAAGAGATGTATCAGAAGATGATTTTTAATTCTGAAACCTCTTTTTTCAAGGTATAAATTTTCTGTTTGTAGAATTTTTCATCCTGCAACAACTTTTTTTGTATGCCGAATTGATGTTATTCAAATCAGCAAGCAACTTTGTGTTTTGCTCTTGATGACTGTCAAGTTTGGTAGTATATTCAGTACACATTTTTATTAGAATCTCACAATTTGAACGGGATTTAGATTCCCGAATGTCATTCTTCTTTCCGTATTCATTCATTTTAGCATATTTCTGGGCAAGAGCATTTCAAAACACTTTAGAATTCTTGCAAGTCTTGAATTGAGGCAATAATTCTTTTGGCAATGCCATTGCGAGAATATCATTAGCTTTTAGTTCTCTTTCATAATTTTTCATTTCCTCAGATGACAATTTTTTTTTGTATTTTAGGTACCCCATTAGAATAAGTTGGGTAAGTAAATCCTTCCTCAATTGGAATCCATAAATCCACATCGGTATCACTGATATAAGCCTCAAATCGCTTTTTCCAAATAGTATAATCTTCAAGTTTCAGCAACTTGGGTACTTTAGCGATCGCACGCATCTCATTCATTTTGATCTACTTTAATTCTTCACCATGAATAAAAATTAGTCTTCCGAAATATCACTTGAAATGCACTTGAATTTTCTTGAATTTTTTTTTGTTGCTTTATATTCTTTGTAAAAATTGTTATTTAAAAATTTCTTGATATATGAAAACCTAAAAAAAAAAACAAAAACAAACAAGTTTATGTGAGTTAACCGACTCGACAAACACAAAAAGAATTTGTGTTCACGAATCAATTCAACAAACACAAAACTTTGTGTTAATTTTTGTTTTAAAAAATTGTTACTCAAAACTAGTGAAAATTAAAAAAAAAAAGTTTGTTTTATTTTATTTTTAGAAAAATTTGTAGTTCATTTTATAAAAGCCTTTTGTTAAGAATAAAACCTAGTTAAAACTCTTTAAAACTTGCGGGACTAAAAGTAAAAAATACACAAACAAACAAATAGTCGATCCCTCCCCCGTTCTTTTCTTTTTTCCGGCGAATAAGGAAAAGTCCGGCCGACGAATATAGTTTTTCCGGCAGGAAAACCACCACCACCAACAGACTTCAACCGACTGTAGTTCTTCAATTCTTGACGAAAATCAAATCCAAAAGTTGCGTTGAATTCGTATCGAAGAAATGAATCAAACTAGCACCATTGTTGTACAGTTTTGATGAGCTTAAAGCATCAAACGAGTAGCTCTGACGAATGAAGAAAATGATGAAATCGTGATCTTCTCAAAACGAAACCAAATCGAAAACCGATTGCTGCAATAGATTCGTGTGATCGTTCTGAGTTTGTAGGTATCTTATTTACTCAAAACGATTAAGTATATCGAATTTCACCATTGATGAACCATGAAGAAC
Organism: Deinandra increscens subsp. villosa; assembly: GCA_039602395.1. Lineage (NCBI taxonomy): Eukaryota > Viridiplantae > Streptophyta > Magnoliopsida > Asterales > Asteraceae > Deinandra > Deinandra increscens. The sequence goes on along the minus strand of JBCNJP010000009.1, from coordinate 64,998,011 downwards.
ACTTTAACGTTCTGAAAATTTACAAATTTATACATAAACTAAATAAAAACCGATTCTATCACTTGCTATAGGACCGTGATAACCTGTTGAATCTGTTTGAACTGATCACAAACACCAAAACACTCTAATCAGTTCCAAGTTCTCAGTCAAATATCAAATAGTTTGACCTCCAAAAGTCAAACTCAGTGAAATTGAACAAATTAAGCACGAATCCAATAAGAAAAAAGGTGCAGAATCACTCCTGGATTAGCTTTGATACCAACTGTAAAAATGATTTATCCCGATCTAGTGATTTGTACACCGAAAAATGGATTGAAAGTTAACCCAAACTCAAGAACACGAAAATGTAAATTAATCTAAGTTTATAGCTCAATTGAATCGATGATTACATGATATGAAATCGATGATAGCTTCTAATCACAAATCTAAGAAACAAGATAAAAAACTCTCGCTCTTTAAAGATCGACTCAGAGAAACGGTTATGGTGAGTTCGTTCTGTTACTCCTCACGAACTCATAAACACATATATATATATAAGCATCCCACATCGTTGGTCCTCCATCTTTGGTTTGATGGATCTAGATTTATTGTAAGCCTTGAGTTCGTTGGATACTTCTTATTCATTGGCTGGCATCAGTTCGTTGATCATATTTGTTATAAATCATAAACTTTATGATTTATAACACTCATCTATAATAACCCTTGCACTATCACACTATTACACATTCTACCCTTATAAGATATAACATGACTAACTGAATCAACTAACTATACTAACTGTGATACACACACATCACGCAGAAATTGATCTAACAAATCATCTTTAACTTTATTGTCATTTTCTCTGATCTGGTCTAGTGTTGAGAGGGGAGGTTTTGTCCAACATCCCGCACAACTTTATACGATGTATATTCATTCGGTTTGCAAGCATTCGGCACTAATTGAATGACAAACTTCCGTCTATATCTTCTATTGATATGGAAACGATCCGAACATGGTTTTTAGGTGGTTTCAGAGCCGTTGGCTCTTTTCCAGATCATATCCTTCATTTTTGAGACGTTAAAAGACTGATTAGGTGAGATTCGGTGAAATTTTGATCAAATTTAGTTCAAACGAGTGTTCCTGAGTCATTTTCACACCTAACAATAATGATTGAGTGAAGAAATTCGACAAAATTCTAAATCTGGAGTGAAATTGGAGATTTTGAGTGGAGGTTCATTGAATGAGTGTAGTGACTCGCTAGTATACATTCATCCGTTAGTTGGTTCGCTAAGTATAGGTTTGAAAGGTAATCTTCAAGATCAGTTGGTTCATTGACAATGGTTCGGAATTGTATATTCATATTGGTTCATTGCGGTTACTCGGCCGAACCAATGGTTCGCTGCCCGAACCAAAATAGTTTGTTAGAGCTTTTGGTCCGCTGACTGATCTTGGTTCGCTAGTATACTTGGTCCGCTGATGATGTGGTTTGCTGTAGAGATTATCTTAAACTATTCTGTTATCGAATTTCATAAGCAATACAAGGTACCTGAATTATCCCTTGATTCAGTAACTTTACATTCTTATTAGTTTGCGATGGAAAATGTGACTTTTGGTTGTTTCACTGAAACGGGCGTAACTTGACCTACGTTTTGAGTTATAGGGCCTAATACTAGCCAAAACGACCGTCTCAGGGAGATCTATGCTTATACTCGCCTTACGGCCAATATCATCCGTTTCGATACCCAAATTCTATTTCTAAGACCTTCGTTTTTGCATTTGAAGTTTTTTAGGTGCCAGATTCCGGTACTTGTCAAGAGTTATTCGTCAAATTTCTGAGATATGTTTGTGGCTAGTCACGTTTTCTGATGATGGGCATGGAATCAAAAACATGTTTCTGATTATGGATAGAGATTTAGAAACTATGGTGTGATTACTTTGGAACGTTAGTCAGAGAATTATCTTTCTACACAAACTAAAGATTAAAAGTTAATTCAAGATTCCATTCCGAGCCACTTGAGGTTATCATTTCATAATATGGATGCTTACGGGCTTGGGATCGTATCAAATATCTCACTTTTTCTAGGGGAGAATGGTCCAGGTTTCAAAAGTGAATATTCAATGGCAGGAAATCATTTCAAGAGTATTAACAGGGATTTTCTGATGGGCATTTTAATGTCTTCATGAAAGTGGTTCTGTTTTACAGTTTTTATGGAAGCTGATGTGTTCAAGGTTTTCAATTGTGGACTGGAACTCTTTGTCATATTCCTGATACTTTCTTGAGTCGTGAGATTCTCGTGTTGAATATACCGAGACCACATGCATAATATCCTTTGATTACTGATGCATTGGGATAGATTTAACGCTAAGGGAGAATTTTCATGGTTGTTAGTTTTTGATGCGTTGGTTTTCATGAGGATCTTGGTGTATTACTATGCTTGAAGATGGATTCAAAGATTTATTTTCGTCGGAAGATATGATCTGTTTCTACTGGTGAAGTTGAGTTTCATTGGATGTCTTCCAAAAGTACCTAGAACACTAATGAAGTGAACCTTTATCATATGCCAGTTCCGAATGGATGGATGTGCTTTATCTAAGGGGGAACTTTATTAGTTGGTCAGAAGATAATGAAAGGGTCATGCGTTCCTAAAGTTCTATCACAGGGGAAATTTGCTGAAAACTGTCATATCATGAAGCAACAGATTTGACTGATGGATTGCAAAGTGTGAAGATCAACATTTGACAGCAACGTCCAAGGGGGAATTTGTTAGAGCATGTTCCTAGTGTGGTTGTACCTGTTCGAATAGATTAGCAGACTTGTATTTAAATGTGTGTATGGATGTCAACTAACCAACCATTGGTTCGCTGGGTCCAACAAACCATTGGTTAGTCAACTTATCGGTTCGCTGGACAGCTCCTATAAATAGGATTGGTTAGTTGATCATCTTTAAGTTTTTGTCATTTGCTGTGATCTAGTCTAGTGCTGAGATGGGAGGTTGTCACACCCTGGCCCTTGGGAGGCCGAGATAGCCAAGATCGTATCCGCTTGAAAGCACAAATGAATACATTTCTATTAAAATTCTAAGACTACATGATTTAAAACAATACAACATCCAGGAAATAAAAGTAACCTAAGGCGGCAACTAAAGTCTTCTAGGGTTTTCTTCATGCGCATGCGAGCGAATCTACCTCATGGTCTTCTATTGCAACTTATCCAAGCTAGGTAACTGATACATATTCAAAAAGTATTTTTGTCAACTAGAAAGTTGAGTGAGTTCACATTTGTCAAAAAGGTTTAGTTTTATAAAAAAGAGTATTTGAGTTTAGTATAAATATGGAATTTGTGGTGTTTGCCAAAAAGTATAGTTTTATCCTACATAGTTCAAAACAGAAGTTTTATCGTACGTCGTCACAATAGAATTCAATTAGATGGCTTGTCGACCAAGTGATGCTATGGTTTCAAAATGCATATAGTTACACAATCAACCATTCTCTATCCGTCGTGGTCATACCCGATAGTTACGTGCGCAAGACAACTCACCAATAGAGACTTCCCATAGAAATAAATAAAAATGAACCCAACCATGGGGTTTCGATATGCCAAAGGCCAAAATTTCGTTCCTTGTGAGGGTGTCCCGAAATAGCATGGGCACAAGGACGTGGGGGTATTATCCCTAAATAGCGCTACCTATTTTACCTGCTATCCTATACAAAGGACTAAGATTATGTACGTGTGAGACTAGTCGGGGTAAGTATCACTAGTCCGAACATGTGTATCGAGCATCCAAATATAATCAAGTACCACATGTAAATAAAGAAAGTACGATAATCGAAATAAATATATGTTTGAAGTAAAAGAGAGTATGTATCACCCCAAAATAGTAAAAAGGAAAAAGGGGAAAGGATGTGAATACTCACCTAAGCACTTGCATTTCCCAAGTAGTTTAGGTTTCCTTGACTTCTGATATTTGGCACCTAAAGTAATGATTTATGCCCAGTTAAGTTATGGATTTGGGTGATTAACCCGTTGTTTGCGTTTCCATGTTCGATTGAGATTCTTAAGTAGTTTTATAGTTAAATGTGTGTATTTTGTTGTGTGTGAAAACTTATCTATAATGAATATGTGTGTGTATACGCAAATATGTGTTTGTGCTTTAATTTGGCTACGGGTTTTAACCCGGTTTCCATAGGGTTTAGAATTGGGCCTTAGGCCCAAAAGGGCTTATGATAGGTTTATGATTTTGGCGTTCATGATAATCATCTTATTTATGATTACTTGGAAAAAACATGGGTTGTCATGTATTTAGTTGTAAAGTATTTATAAATTATAGTTGAGTGTAACTAAGCGTTTTTAGATCAAAAATGAATATATTGCTAATGGTTGGCAAATATTTAGAAATACTAGGTCATCTGCATAAATCAAATATTGGAAGATGTTTATTATTGAACAATTATAAGTATTTATGAATACTATATCATTTCTATAAATTAATTATTAGAAATAATAATAATATATATGTATGACTTTAGTTTGGTTGGGTATAACCCGATTATTGTTAGCCTGAACCGACCCGTTTACCACTTCGGATCATACCCGGGTAAACATTTAAACTTACCGGACCCATACCCAAGACCCAAAGCCCAACAGATTTGGTATTGGGCTTGTTGCTGACCCGTAACCCACTGGATCGTGTACTGGGCTTCTGGTTCAGGTTCTTTACTAGCCAGCAGAGGTTTAGCACACTGTGGTGCCTTGGACATTAGTGGACTGACCCAGTTGCTACCCAGTTGAAACAGTGGGCTCAGGCCCAACTGTTGTGTCATCCGATTCACTTCTGGGTCCGATAGACTTACCCGAGTGTTATGACCCGATGAGCTTGACCCGGTTGGGTTGGTTTGTGGACCCAACCCGACCGATAAGCTCTTGTCCAACCCTATAGTTCTACTGACCGACTGGTCTGGTTCAACCTGGTGGTTCACTGAGTTTCTGATCCGATTCAGTGGGCCGATTGGGCCTCTGGGTCTTGTTAGCCCATTTTAACATGTTTTCCATATGTGGATCGATAGTTTTATTTGGTAACATCTAGGGGACTTTAGTATATCATATTACACATTACATACATATACGTATATTCATTTCTACACATGGAAAAGAATTTGAAATAGATTTTATTTATGAAAATATGCATATATACAGATAGTTATTTTAATCATACGCCTACCCGATTATATCAAGGTCTTAGTAGATATGTGACATGCATGTAGGTTTTATGGACTTGTGACTAATCAATCCTAATTTCATGTAATTATAGCAAACTTGTATGTATATGATTGTTTAATATAGATGGATTAAGGTGCATGCATGTGTATTTACACGAGAGTGTTAGTGTGTATGGGTGTGACTTGTCTAGATCTCAACTGAATTAGAATGGTGTAGCAAATAATTGATTAGTGTAATGGAAGGAAAAGGGAGGAAACCATGGTTATACCTTCAGAGGTTGGGAGTGTGAGGTGGATGGTAGCCTTCCATCGGCCTTGAAGAGCTCCATGAGAAAATTGGCGGCTTCGGTGGAAGCCGTGATCATTGGTTGCAATGTCGGGGGTGGTAGCACCACGAATTTCTTAGTCACGTATCCTAGATTGGTATCTAGCGAATTTTTGTGGTGGCGGAGTGATGGTGGTGTGATGAAGGGAAGTGAATCGTAACTTGAGAAAAGAGAAGGAGAAGGGAGGAGAGTGGTGCGCAAATGAGGACTCGGTGGTGTGGTGATTAGGATGTGATGGATGTGACACCAAGCCAAAGAGTGGCATGTCCATTGCATGTAAGCTAATTGGGTGTTGGGAAGATATTGCTTGGATTGACATGCAATCCCTTCCATTGGGTGGCTTTCCATGCATGGAAGCCTATTAGCCCTTGTGGGTGGTGCATATTTACATCCTAGCCCCTCATCTTTGTTTGATTGCTAATTAGTTCATGAGGGAATCCAAGGGAAATTGATTTTGGCCTTGGTCCCGAACCGGGATTAGGGAGACTAAGTGAACTATTTGGGTTCGGTTCCTCAGGTTAAAAGAATATGGGTTGTAACCGAGTTATGGCCCAAAATAGTTATTGGGCTTAACTAGCTTAGCAGGCCCAAAGGGTTTGGGACCTTGTGGCTAGTTATTTGATTACGACCCAATGTGAATATTGGAGAGGCACAAACACTTAAAGGTAAGTGGTTGGCCCAAGTTTAGAGTTTTGATGGGCCTTGGTGACCCATAGACTCTTAATTGCGCTTGTTGGGCTTTTACCACCCAACCATAGTAAGTAAACTAATCTAATGGGCTATGTAGTCCATAGATCACTTATTGGGTCTTGGTGGCCCACAAATGTTTGATTGGACCTACTATATAATGGGCTTAAGGTTGAGCTATTGGGCTTGAGAGGTGAAAGATGGATAGTGTTGAGAATTGGAATTGAGGGTGGTTGAGATTACTAGACGGGTGACTGTGTGTATGAATGTGTTTGTGTATATGCATTTGTAAATATTATTTGTATTTATTATCGATTATGGTTCTTTTGTACTTAAGAGAAAAAGTGTAAAATGGCGCGAAAAATTTATTGTGAAAAATATATGGGTGTTTATTGGTGTGGGTGTTACATACGTTTTGTCCAACACCCCCCCCCCCCCTTTAACGATGTATACTCATTTGGTTTGTAAGCATTCGGAACTAACTGAATGAGAAACTTCCGTCTCTATGTTTTATTGATATGGAAACTATAGGATCTGCATCTATCCAACATTATATCAAGAACACATGTGGTTGCGGAAAAACAACTTATGGTCGATTCAAGACAAAGTAATAAACATGAAATCAAAGCATAAACAATAAAACGCTTACTAGTTGATGATCAACACATTGGAACATTTATATTCCATAAACTTGATGACAAACAACCAAAACAATGAAACCGGTTGATCGGATGCGTGATCAACCCCAACAATGAGAGTTAGAGTTTGTTTATATAGCAAAACAACAAACTCTATCCCTAAACCTATCAAAAACCGTCCTGCCCCCTAAACCCCTCTAAACCCATTTACAATTCAAACTAGTAATCCTAAATAAGCCCAACAACCCTTTACAATGATAACCCAATTAACTTGAATGCACATCTAATATGTAAGCCTTCAATTTAGTCATATACAATCTTCGCCTAGGCTTACGGCATTAGGCATACAAGGAAAGCTGAAAGAAAATGTGTGTTTGTCGTTCGTCTTCCACCAATTCTCATGCACAATCTTCTTAGCAGCAATGGAAAAGGCATCCACCTGATCATCATCTTCCTCAAACTATTTCACTCGTAGAATAGGAGTAGAAGTAACGATCTTGATATCTTCTTCTCTAAATCGTATTAAATCCAGAGTATCATAGAATCCGTACTCAAACTCTTTGTAGACAATCACAGCTTCACCTGTAGTAGGATCATAATGCCAAGACAAGAAGTTGTTTACCAAAGTTCCATCTGTGATCCCGTCACACAGTGGAATCACCTTGACTTTCTCTATTGGTGGCCAGTAAACTTCATTCTTTTCTTCTCTAGTTACATGATTCTTTACTTTGATAACTTTAGACTGAGCAACTTTAAAATCCTTGAAACCACCACAAGCAAACTTCCTCAAGTTTTTATAAAAATGGGCAGCCATGGTATCACCTATTCAATTAATGAAAGGAGCATCCAGCAGAGCATTTAAATCGACCATAGTACAGGAGTGAAACTGATCAATATGATCATAATATTCCACATGACTATGTCCTTTGCGAATAACATCAAATAAATTTTTATCAGCGTCATATAACCATGCTCGTACTCCATTTCGATTTCCCTTCTTGTCAGAATCACTCACACCTAACTTGAGTGAGTATTGAGGTGGAGGAACAATTCAGTTGTCTAAACCAATTTAAAGAATCCCTAGGCTTTGGAGATATCATTTGAACACTCTTATTTCTAGGTGCTTCAGCTTCTTCCATCTCCATCCTCAACATATCATTATCAAAGAAATCATTAACGTTTATACTCTCCACTGGCACATATTGATCTGCAAGCTCTAGAATTTCTGGAAAATCAGCAATGGCAAGATCTCCTTTATAATCAAATACTGGATCTTGATTTGAAGTACCTGTACCACTCCATGAACCACCCCCATGATTAGATCTTGATCCAGCATTAACATCATCCTTATGAGACGTTTCAATCTAGCAAAGTCTTCTCCCATCTTTTCCTTCAATATTGCGTACAACATCGTCAAATAGCTGATCTGAACATCAACCTTAGCATTGAATGCAGCTTGCTTCTTTGTCGTATTCTCCTGATTTTCGAGTAAACTTGCAATCAGGTCATCCTTGGAAGTATTTTGATGTTCCAATACACTCACTTTTTGTTGCAATTCATAAATTGCAATGGACTCAACGGTCTCTAGCTCTTTGCCTTTTCCAGAACCACCTATGACATCAGTAGATTGGGACATCACATGGGCTTGTGCAAATGGTGTACCGTCATGAGAGGAACTACTTTCAGTTTGCAATCTAGGATCAACATTTCTTCTTCTTTTAGAGGTTCTAGGATCAATAGGTTGTTCTTCAGCAATAGGAGATACAATTTCAGGCACTGGCACTCGAAGAGGAGGATACTCAGAGACCGGTGGAACATTTACATTCTGCACTCCATCAAGGTTTCTCACAAACTCTTCATCAGAATCCATTAAATTAACTTCTTAAGCAATTGGGGAGGATTGTCTCACAACCTCCACATCATGTTCTTCAGCTACAAGAGCTTAAGCACGTAAAGGAATTAGTGCTGGTATGTTTGGAGCAACCTCAACAAATTTACCAAACTTAGTTCCAATAGTCGTTAGATGAGTTCAACCCATATTTTTTTGCAATTGTCTTAGACGAGTTGTCAAAATCTATTCAGGAGGCAGTTCCCTGGTGCATGCTTTTGCCGATGATATTGTGCTTGTCGCATAGAGTAAACTGAATCTGAACTTGAAGTTAGAGGAGTGGCGTGCTGCTCTTGAAAGCAAAGGTCTAAGGATCAACCGTGCTAAGACTGAGTACCTTCACTGTAACTTCAGCGGTACGACCGTTGCTGAGGATCTTCAGATCACAATCGAAGATTAGGCGGTTCCACAGGTTACAAAGTTTAAGTATCTTGGTTCTTTTGTGCAGAGTGATGGAGACATTTATAGTGATGTGGTCCACCGCGTCCAGGCGGGCTGGTGTAGGTGGAGAGCGGCCACGGGGGTACTGTGCGACAATAGGTTCCCGAGTAAACTAAAAGGTAAATTTTATAGAGTTACTGTTAGGCCGGCTATTTTATATGGTTCTGATTGTTGGGCTATAAAGAAGACGCAAGCTCGTAAGCTTGAGGTTGCCGAGATGAGGATGTTGAGATGGATGAGTGGGCACACGTGGTTAGCCAAAATAAGAAATGAGGTGTTTAGGAAAATATTTGAGGTGGCTAGTATTTCGGAGAAGATTAGAGAAGCAAGATTGAGATGGTTTGGGCACGTAAAGAGGAGAAACTTGGTGGCGCCTGTTAGATCAGTGGATACCATCAATTTCGATGGGAGGAGAGGGAGGGGGAGACCAAAATTGATGTGGGATGAGCTAATTAGGCATGATTTGCTAGACTTGCACCTCTCTGAGGATATGGTCGAGGATAGGACTTCATGGAGACGTAGGATTAAGGTTAAGGACCTTTGGGGGGGGGGGGGGCTTTTATTCCTTGGCTTGATCGTATTAACTTAGTTTTCCTTTTTATTCTAATGTTTCCTTATTATGTTTACTTTATGTAGTATACTTATGCTTTGGGCTTAGCCTATAGTTTAGCCCCCTCTTTTAGTGTTTGTTTATTTGTTGAAGGTGTCGTGCCATTGCATATTGATTTCACTTTCAACTCAGTCACGAGCCGAGGGTCTCCTTGGAAGCGGCCTCTCTGTTACCTTTTGGGATAGAGGAAAGGCTTGCCTACATCCACCCTCCCCAGACCCTACCAACTTTATTGGTGGAATTTTTACTGGGTTTGGTTGTTATTGTAGTTCCAATAGTCGTTACACCTGAACCTCCCTTCTTTCCTGGCCTTGCAGGTGGATGAATTAGATAAAAGACATCATACCCCATTGGCTTCTAATCAAGTATATCATTTGACTTCTCAAGCAATGGATAATTGTCATCTAAAATCATTTGAATCTATCTCGGAACAGCCATAAATTTATCCTTTTTCCTTGCAGCCATAGCCTACATGTCCTTCAACCTCATCTTTGAAATTAAACTTCCCTCCTACAGTCAGAGCCACAAATGCAGCTGTGTGTTGCTGGTTTAACTCATCCGTGCTGCACTTTTTAGCAATAAAACTTTTCTGCAACATCCTCCAGTAGATAGGAATGCTTTGCTGTGGGTGGAGAAGCCCCTACATAACCCATTTCTCTTAGACATTTATCACATTTTTCTTTGAAAATTCAACAGGGTCATCTGCGTTATCACCAAACACCAATGCCTGTCGAATATCAGCTTCAGTTATCACTAACTTTGTATCTTGAATCCTAGCCAAAATTGCTGATTTGTCTTTATCCACACTGGCAGTCTTCTAGAATTCTCTAATGATACTTTTACATACAGACGGAGTTGCTCTTAAAGAAGTGTTCAAGCAACACCCATTCAAACCCGCAATAAGCGATCTAAAATCCTTGTAATCAGCTGATGTATTGATTATAAACGCCACGATGTTGCGATCTAGAGGGAAATACAATTCACTGCACATGCTTGAAAAGAATCATTTAAGGAAATAACGAATTAGGATACAAAATTCAACATTACAAGTCCAAACATCATAAAAACACTCTATATGATCAACTAGAACAGGTATTCGGTCCAAACAGTTGAGTATTCGGTCAAAATGAGAGTATTCGGTCAACAAAGGAAGGTATTCGATCCAAGAGTCGAGTTTCCGGCCCTAACAAGGGATATTCGGTCCAAGTAGGGGTATTCGGTCCGACCCGGACCGAAGACCATAGGGATGAAATGAAAAGCTCATCCGAAAACCCTAGGGCGAACCGGACACCTCGGGACGAAAAACTTTAGTCGGAGACCATGAAGCGAAACGGAAACCCAGAGCAAAATATGAGACCTCTGGACGAACCAGAGACCTTAGGTAAAATCGGAGACCTCAGGTCGAACCGGAGACTTGGGCGAAAACCCCGTCTTCTTCGCCTAGAACACCAAAAACCTCAGACTCAACTAGACTCAATTTCAACCAAAATTGCTACCTGCAAACACACATAATCAGGATTCTGAGCACTTAAATCACATCAATTTCACTTAAGTTTCCTCAGCCATCGAAGATTTGAATCTTTTAGCACTCAATAATGGCGGACAAGGTTTGCGACGGGTTTTCTTGAAAACGAGACATAGGGAGGCGAAATCAACTGACCCGAACAATGAGAAATGCTGCCGAAGAGAGAGTAACACAGTGTTGGCGAGGAGGTTGCTTGCGGTGGTGAGTGGTGGCAACCGGTGGTGATAGCCTCTTTCTCATTGAACACAACATTCCGTGCCATCCATGATACATTGGGTCTACATGTGACGTGTAGACCGCTTTAGTGAACTCACCAGCCTTGGCTGACACTTGATTGTTGAAAAATTTTCAGGTTGCTTGGAGGATCATGGATGGCACGGGCGTTGGCAATACTTACCTTTTGTAAAACCCTTTTGGAGATTGTATTTCAGATACTTTAGTAATCACTTTTACTAAACAACAACCTTGTAAACTTTTAATGCTTCCGCTGACTTTGTGAAATGTAAACTCTGATTTATTAAATGAAATACATGACTGGTTTACCCCTTTAACTATGGCTTGGTTGTAACTAAAGACTTGGATCCTGGTCTGGATCACACCCCACAAGGTTATACTCCGTTAGTGGAAATTGGGGGTGTGACAGATTGGTATCAGAGCCTTTGGTTACAGCGAACCAGAACATTTTAAAAGTAAAATTTCTGAACTGTAACTGTTTTTGAAAACCTTGGTTACAACCTAACTCCCAAAAGTATTGCCCCGCGTGCCGAAGATGATCCTCATTTAGAATTCCTGCCTGGTGTCAGTGCAGATATTAGAATTTTGGGTAGAAATTTTTCTTTCCCAAGACTTAGAGATTTCTGAATTGGAAAATTTTTCTAAGTATAGTCTTAGCGTACTTGTCAAATCCTTCTTAGCGGACTTCCTTTCCTCTTAGCGAACTTGATTGAGTTGTTCTTAGCGTACTTGTTTAGCGAACTTCATATTGTACTTAGCGAACTTGAATCCTTCCTAGCGAACTTCTGTTAGCGAACTTGATATGCCTTAGCGAACTTGTTGGCTTCTTAGCGAACTTGAGAATGACCTTAGCGAACTTGATGAGGCCTTAGCGAACTTCATCTCTTCTTAGCGAACTTGTTCCTAGTGAACTTGTTCTTAGCGGACTTGAATGGTTCTTAGCGGACTTGAACATGACTTAGCGGACTTAAACAGTTTCTAGCGAACTTCAAGGGGACACTTGGAAGAATTTACAAGAATTGGTTTAGAAATTGTTTGTACCACGTGTTAGAATGCACATTGCCCTCTACGTGATGTATATAGGACCATCAAGAACCCTATTGGGGTAAGACCCACCTAAGATGCAATCAGAGAGGATTTACTATCTTAGGCCTGTATTCACCATCTTTTTACTTGGTTACATCAGCAAAACTTGAGTGATTAATCGTAAGTGCTTGTAGTTAGGCACTAGCTTCCCGAATAGGGCAAAATTCATTGTTTATGATCCTGATATCTTTACGGACTTGTTTAACCCTTAACAACATTGTTTATTCTTAACAACCTTGGTAGGTTACTTTTAGGCCTAGATCATGGTAATCTAGACTCTAATACAATGATCCAACATATTCTCAGCTCAACTGATCATACTTTCTTATAACATAAATGGGAGTCGTAGTAGATCCTGTTCGGGTAAGACACCCATTAACACACACCGAGAGTACCTTTATCGTAGTGCGTTAGTAAAGAACGCTGTTTAACCTCGTATAGGGCAACATTGTATAGAATCAGATGATTTCTCATGGGATGCTTGTGACTGCGTCTGTTACCCTAAAATGTTAACATCCTTTTTCCTTGGTCAGTTTAGACCTTGCATTTTAAACCGCATAGTTGTTTTATGATAATTCAGTGTGAATGCGACTCTAGTAACATAAATGAAATCAGGCATGTGATGATTAAGAATAATATGATATTCTCTCTGTATATATATAAACATATGTGTGTATAAACGGATTCGTGATCGAGTCGGACAATAACTACTCTATATCTTTAAGTTAAGTTGGGGGCATTGTAGCATGCCCTGCCCATACTCCTACTTGAACCACTTGCTTACCAAATCGTACCTGCGGTAAACTTTAAATTAGATGAGCTGTTATTCTTAAAACTTGTCTCCTTGGCAAATCCCGGTCAGTTACATTTGATTTAATGACCACATTCTTGGTACTTACCCACTTTGGAAACCACATACTACCCCATCGAACCTGGTAGCTAAAGTAAGAGGAACCAGCGTGACCATACAAGGTAAGTTGCCGTTACGGGTGCACACGTAAATGTAATTTGCAGTGTATGGAAGCCCTGGGGAATCCTGCTCGGCAGACCGTCGGTTGTAAGGAATACGACCTTGCATTTTCAAAAATTCCCTAACATCAATTTCTTAAGCTAAAGGGACTCAACCATATGGTTGAGGACATCTAGCAAAGTTCATTTTGCTATCACACTTGTTCTCCTTTCTTCTAGATATAGTATCCAAGCTATCAAAATCCTTTAGAAATGCTGGTGCAAATGATAACCCCGGTCCGCCCTTCAAGCTCTCACAACTATGCAGCAATTCAATAAACGCTGACCTGATGAAAACCCAGACATTATAATTGGACAATTACACCTCAATCACTGGAACCAACCTCTCGGCAGAAAAATCTTGTGAAGTTTTTCTCTCTTGGCTTGTAACCCCTGTTACGTCTTTACGAGTCAAAATTTGTTACCAATAGTCTCGGTATGATTTCACCAACCTTATATCTCGTCACGATTCTAAGCACTTTATACCTCACTACAAATACAGTTTCACCCAACGGAGCGATGTTGGTTACTTCTCGAACCCGTACGATCTGCTTTATCTTCAAACACACGATTCGTGTGTGAACTTGACGCCCAAGGAACCTTCTACTCTTATATTCTTGTGTGACTCGGAAGGCCTTCAAGCCTTGAGCCATTGTGGCCCATTAACCTCATTGATGACACTATCATGTACCTCTTCGTCAGAAGCTCCCGTACGACAAACCTTGATAACCAACACTAGGCAGCATTATACTAGGAAAGTTCCACAACATCATACATCGATACCCATTGTCCTCATTCCTTCTTTTCTAGAAAAACTTTCATTGGAACTCTCTGCTTCTTAACTAGTCGAATGATTGACCCGAACTTCTCAGATACGCGTAAGGAAGTAGATTGACTCCAGATTTGACGAAGTCACGTTTGAATTTATTGTATATGTGACAAGCTACCTGAGGATCACTGGAAGCGACCCAAGTACCCTATATTTTTTACATCCTATAGGCAATGCGGCTTTTCGATACGCAGTAGACCTCGCGAAACCTTAACTAAAATTCGTATTTATATCCATTGAAAGCCAGGTAGTATTTAAATCCGTCAACACTTGGTATTCCGGAAACCCACTCTTACTACACGTTTGCACTTTTACTTACTCTTGAGGGCCGATATAAACTGGTGTTCCATTCTTCTGTACGGTACCACCGTCGACACAATCACATTGATATCGGTCAACCCAAATCATTTTTCCACCAGACTCGTGTCAATTGTACCGGATGACTCTCTTCAGAACGTGTGGTTGCAACTACCCTACACTAGCTACCCCGCCTTTCATCCTGAGTCTGTATTCCCCTACTTGATATCATTCATGCTTCTACAAAGAAACTTTCGGTCATTAGAATGTTACCCTCATTTTGGATCTTTACCGGAGGGTAATATGCGTAACGATATATCTCATGTTGACGAACCTCATTTTAAACCTAAACGTGAAAGACTACCTTATCTTTTGGATCCTCTCCAGAAACTCAAAATTTTATTCGCGCTGCGTCCGCTAAACTCTTGATAATCCTCACCATAGATGAAGACCCCACCTACCGAAAACCTTTTTGTCGAGAAATTCAAAATTTTCACATGTTGCATGGTTTCAAATCTTTCTCTCCCAATCAACTCAAAAGCATTGGGGAACAACACAAGAAACCTTAATTTCAAGTACATTATCTAACAAGATTTATCAAATAGCCAGGAATGGCAAGGAAACTGGTACACCCTCAACGCGCTGGTAGTGTGGTGGGTTAGCTGCGGTACACCCTATATATAAGCACTATCGGCATGTGGAAGGTGGGATCAGTGGCTGAACCACAGATTTACCTTGAAATTATAGACAAAAACCTTATTTTGAGAAAAAAAAAATTTGGGAGTGTGCCCACAATAAAGCGAAATATATTGTTATTTCCGTTGTGATTTCCTAAGTCAATCATGCATATTTTCACTAGAAGGGACGTACACAGTTTAACCATATAAAACTTATTGTTTTCCAACCCTCTAGATTGAGAGGAAACATCCTGACATAATTTTCCTACTAAGGGTCAAATATAGATTACAACCCAGATGAACAACAACGTTTTAACAACTCAAGTTTTATATTATAAAAGACAAATCACATGTTCCTTGGAGCAACCCCGTGACTTTTCCAGGACCCTTATCAACGTTTACTCGTCCCAGATCCGTACTCGTCTTGGTTCACCATGGAAATTGGTGAAATATTTCAATTGGTCCTCTAGTTACTACATTTTTGACATACCATTACCTGTTGACCCTGCGTATGCCTAGATTTAAAACTGGTCACCGGCTTGGTGAAGCAGAGCACTTCTTTATGAGATTACCGCGCTTACTCGCTATATTATTGGTACTACGACACCTTGCAGCATCATCTGCCTATACCTTTTCCGCGAACTGTAAGAACCACCCGATCTTAGCCAAATTCAAGGATGCATAACCACCCTCCAGATACGTTAGCGTTCGAACCCTTTTAGCAACACTTCTTGCCTCTACCGTGTCATTTGACACAATACCTTCTGTTATCTTATTGGATACTACAGCTGAAGACTACTCGAACATATGGTCACTTCGTCATATTAAACATTTCAATCTCGGATGTGGCGTCACCGTCACATTTGCTAAAGCTAACCATGCGATGCGATTCAACTCACTCGTGGAAACGTTTCTTGTAGGAAATCATTCTTTATACGCTCATGTGAAATGTTCGTTCGATGCTTTTAAACGTGTACCGTCCATTACTCCCTTCGAATTCCCTCGTAACGATCCATGAAACGATTAGCACTTAGGCGAATTTTCGAGACGAAAATCCTTTCAAATTGGGGATGTTGTGACAACCAAAAATTTTCTTGTTTTCCATTCTACTTAATCCTAATCAATTGGCCAACGCACCTTGAGCACTACGCCAATTTTCGGGACGAAAATTCTTTAACATGGGAAGGCTGTGACAATTGCAACTTCCCAGGTTAACTCCGTTAACTTTTCCGTTAGTTCCGTTAGTTCCGTTAGCGAACCCGAGACCCGTTATTTGAATAACTGCATATGTGTTGATGTTTATGTGCTAATTGATGTTAGTAACTTGTTTTGTGAGTTCGTTTCGTGACATTATGTGTTATTTGAAAATTTCGCGTTTTCGGGTAAAACCGGACTTCGTGCGTAAATTGGATTTTTTATGTCTAAATGTTATATTTATGTAACCCGGCTAAATCTTACATGTTAAATAAGTTAAAAACACTTGAAAACATTTTAAAATTTTTACTTCACAAGTTTTTAGTTAAAAAAAAACCCATTTATTTGAGTTTTGTGTCTTATTTGATAAAATGAAACTTAAAGGGCCAAAACTGTAATTTCTCATGAGAGAAATCTGCACAAAACACTCCCCCCACCCTCATTCACGTATCATTCATCTTCATCATCTCCCTCTCTTCACGGTTCACGCACACACCACACACACCCACTTGCAAAAGTCGTGAAATCAAGCTCAATGAAGGAAGGATTCAAGAGTGTTTAGCTACCACAAGCATCAAGGAAGCTTCTTCTTCTCCTCTCCATCTCTAACCTGCGATTTCTTCCCCAATCTTGTAAGCCCTAAGTTTGGATTTCGAAATTTCTTAGTTGCATGTGTGTTTTTATGCATTTATGTGCTAAATGGAGTGTTTGTATGCTCATGAAGCTTGATTTAGCTCAAGATATGTTAGTTTATGATTTAGGGCAGATTTGTAATGAGTTTTAAATCTGGAAATTGAGCTTAAATTTCTGCTATATGTTCTTGGTGTTAGTTGGGTGTTTGATTATGAGATTTGAGTGAAATATGCTTGTATGCTAGCCACATGTTCACATTTTGCTATGATCTTGATATGATTTTGATATGAACGTGTTTAGGACAGAAATTACATGTTAATAAGATTATGAACTTGTTTGTAGATATTGAATGATCAATTGGGTGCTAAAACTCAAAAACCATAACTTTTGCAAACACCAAATTTCTAACAGCTTTGACCAGAAATTTTGGGTCAACTTGCAGCAGCCATAACTTGCTCATTTTTGCTCTAAACTGATTGATTCTTTTTCCCTAGTAAATTAGGATGTCTTAGCTTTACAACGGCTACTCGCACACTTTCTAAAACCCCCGTTTGGTCAGTCAAAACACAGCTGCAAGTCGGGTACTCGAAGCTGTCATTTTCTGTGAAAAGTGGACTTTTCAAATTGGTTGAGCATGCTAACCTTGTTTTATTGACGAGTTTGCTATTTGTAAATGATGTTTATATATGGAAATTAAGATCTGGAAAGTTGGGTTCATAAATTCAAAGTTTTGAGTGAGTTATGCAAGTTTTCATTTTACCTTGACTTGTTTGCTAAAAGCTAAAATTTCCAACTTCCGACACGCATAACTTTCTCAATACTTATCCGATTGAGTTGATTTCTTTTTGAAACATTCCCTAAATGTTGATTAGTTAGTTCCTGCAAAAGTTTAGGAGTTAACTCCAAGAAATGAGCAATTTAGCTATGTCACCAAATGGTGTGTTAATGTTTGACAAATGTGATTTTTAGCCAACTTCGTACGCGCATAACTTCTTCATTTCTTAACCTTTTGGGTTGATTCTTTTTGCAACAAGTCCTAAATGATATGTAGTATATGCCTGTAGAATTTAAGGATCTAATTCCAAGTATTGTGGATTTTAGCTATGCCACTAGTTAAGTGCTTGAGGTTTGACTTTCTGGGTCAACTTTGACTTAAATTGCAATTTCTTGATTTTCTTCCAATTTGGGACTTGTATGTGCATTGAGTGACTTGTATGATTGCATAAAACATGTTCAGGTGCTTATGTGCTAGTTTCGTCCTCGCGACACCTTCTAATTTCATTAGACCATATTTATCCGAATAGGTTGACTTTGACCAACCCGTTGAAACCAGTGCTGAGTACCAGTGCACCCTAAGGTGAGTTCACTTACTATTATTGTTATATCCGGTTTAGGATGATAACACACAGATATTTGCATCCGGTAAAGGATGGCAACCCAAGGGTAAAGGTATTTCTTTGAGTAATTTTCCGACAAAATATCATATGTTGCACTGAATTGCTTTTATTAAAAAGTCCTTACATTCGAGCCGTTAATATACAGTAGCGAGGTAATGTTGAGTAGTACTACTGGGGATTGAAACCCCCGCTCAGCGGTGCACGGGATGCACCCTCCCGACTGGCGGTCGGACTGAGATCAATGTTAGCCTAACCACCGTGATCCGGATAGACACGGGAAGGCAAGATTCATAGGTATCCCCTATCAAAACGTTGTCAGCTTCGGTTGCGAACAATTCAGGTGGACATAACTATAGGCTAGCTACCTACGATATGGAATTTTACTGGTCCTATGATTAATGACTGTGTTTTACCTGTCTTTATTCATACATTGGGTCTACATGTGACGTGTAGACCGCTTTAGTGAACTCACCAGCCTTGGCTGACACTTGATTGTTGAAAAATTTTCAGGTTGCTTGGAGGATCATGGATGGCACGGGCGTTGGCAATACTTACCTTTTGTAATACCCTTTTGTAGATTGTATTTCAGATACTTTAGTAATCACTTTTACTAAACAACAACCTTGTAAACTTTTAATGCTTCCGCTGACTTTGTGAAATGTAAACTATGATTTATTAAATGAAATACATGACTGGTTTTCCCCTTTAACTATGGCTTGGTTGTAACTAAAGACTTGGATCCTGGTCTGGATCACCCCACACGGTTATACTCCGTTAGTGGAAATTGGGGGTGTGACAGCTATTTTCGGATTTGTGAAGCGGTTTTCGTGATTCTCAAACTTGTTTTCGTGTTGTTCATCAATTCTATCGAGTATTTGGTGTCAAAATTGTTCCTAAATCTCTTATTATCGGTTTTTCAGAGTCACAATAACGAGTTTTCGACAAAATCAGTCCATTTTCGAGCGTTTTTGAAAAATAAAGTCGAGGTTCGGAGGTATCTGGTCAGTTTCGGAGTAACTGCTCCGAACTTAGAGTTCGGTGAATGTTCGATGAGAGTTCGGATTTGTCTCGGTCAAGGTTCGGAGTGATTTAAGGTTCGGAGATAGATCGGAGTTGCTTAGGGGTTCGGACTGTTGATTTTGATTCGGAGCTAGTTCGGACAGAGTTCGGCCTTTGGATTTAGGTTCGGACAGAGTTCGGAGCTTAGTTATTAGTTCGGAGAGAGTTCGGCCGGCATATAATTTTTTCAAACGATGTCGGAATTTCAAGCGTTTGCTGCAATGCAAAGTGCAATGCAAACGATGTTGAATTTTGATAATGAAATTGGAACAAGTCAGAAAGTTCCCAAATTGTTGAAGCTTGAAGATTATCAAAATTGGAAGAAACGGTTTTCTGCATACATAAGCAGAAATGATATTGATCTATGGATTCCGATTCGGAAATTGTATGAACGACCAACTGAAGAAGGAGATTATAAGGAACTTCAAGATTTTGATGATGCTGAAAGGAAAAGTTATGAACTTGAAAAGAAGGTTTACGGTTATCTTACAATGGCGTTACCTACCGAATTGTTACATCAATTCAGCACTTATAAGAAATCAAAGCAATTATGGGATGCTCTCTCAGAAAGATGTGAGGGTAATGATGATTACAAGAAAAGTCGGAAGAAAGTGTTGAACAAAGAATTTGATAATTTTCAAAACTATGATAATGAGAACATTACTGCTCTCGTTTCACGGTTTTTACATCTAATGAGTGAATTAAAGGTAGTCGGTATTGAGAAATCTGATGCTGATTTGAAAGAGAAGATTATGGAGGCTTTACCAGAAAAATAGGAGAATTATGTTTTGCTACTCACTCATGACAAGGATTTTTCTACAATGACGTTTCACGAGCTTACTGGGAAACTTCATGCTCGAGAAATGGAAATGTTAAATTCAAAGAAGTCAACTGCTACTATGCAACATCCTGAGCTGTATCATGGTGAGAATACGGCAAGCATGAATGCTAAAGCTAAACCAAGTCTGAGTTCTGCACCAAGTACATCCTTCTTGACTGGCATTTCTGATAATTCGGATAAAAAATCTTCACGGGGTTGTAGCTTTACAATTCCAAATTTTTCAAATCAAAATGCTTTTTCTGCAGAATCTACAAATGATTGTGCAAACATGATCTCTGCTTTAATTTCATCTTCATTTGGGTTGATTATCAAAGATGTTGCTGATGCCAAGATTACAAGAGATGATCTTAACGAACTTGATGATGATCAATTGCTTGAATTAGATTTAGCTTGGCAATATGCTATGCTTGGTCAACGATCAAAACGATTTTTCAAAAAGCATAATATGGGTTCAGCTGATTTCAATGGCCACTTTGGTTTTGACAAGTCTAAGTTGAAATGTTATAAATGTTCACAGCTTGGTCGTGTTTTCAAAGAGTGTCAACAGGCACATGCAAGCAAGCCTGGTTTTACTCAATCACCCAAGCCTGGGTTTACTCAACCATCTACTAGTAATACAGGCAAGTCAACAACTTTGATGGCTCAAAATGATGGTGTTTATGATTGGGGTCAACAGTTTGGATATGATACTTCAGCATTAATTGTCACACATGACCAAGATGATTATTATTCTGATTCTAGTTCATATGATGCTGCTGAGACTGAGAAGTTTGATTCTAAAATTAAAGCTTTGATGAAAGAAAAAGAATTTTTGATTGAAGAAGTCAAGAGAGTTACTGTTGATTTCAACATGGTTAATTTGGAGTTGGGAATTTCTAAGGAAAATGAGAAGGAATTGGGTTTGAAGAATGAATGTTTGTTTAAAGAGCTTAAATTGTTGAATGAAGTTTTAGAAATTTCTAAACAAGATAAAAGGGATGTGGAAGCTACAAAAGCTAAGATCTGTGAAGAAAGGAATGAATTGATAAAAGAAGTCAAGAAATGGAAGCATGAAGCGGAGGATACTGCTTCTGATTTCACGAATTTGTTTGATAAATCAAAAGTCGAGCTTGATCTGCTTACAAAGAATGTTGAAGAATCAACTGCTAAGATTGACGCATATCAAGTTGACATGGGAAAATTGTTGGATGAGAAGTGAGAGTTAGTTCGTGTCAATAAAGTTCAAGTCGCAAATTTGGAGATTCAAAAGAGAAATGAAGATAAACTGAAGAAAGAATTTGAAGGACTTGATAATCTTCGTTTGCAAAAATTTGAAACTCACAAAGTTGCGAAGTGATTGATTGCTAAATAGAAGGAATTTGCTGAGGCTCAACAGACAATTTCTAATCTGAAAATTCAGGTTCTGGAAGCTAATCGATTGCTCAATAATGTTTCAAATTCTCAACTCTTCACAAGTTTCTTAGCAAATGATGAAAATTTTGAGAAAATGTTTGATAAGACTGCATCACCCCCTACTCATATTAAAGAAACTTTCAAAGATGTGAAGGAACAAGTTGATGCATTTGATTATTCAAAGATTTCATCATCTACTGTTGAGGATGAGAAAGTTGTGACAAAGAAGAAGAACAGAAAGAATAAGAAAAAGAAGGAAAGGAAATCCGAAGTTTCTCCTGCACCAAAGTTTGTATCTGGTTCGTCTTCTGCTGATAATCAGAAGTCGGCTCCTTCTAGTGACAAGATTCAGTCTCAACCTGAGTTTGATGAAACAATCTTTTATGATCAAAAGAATGTAACCAAAGTAAAAGCTGAATTTTCTCGATTAGCGAAGGATGGGCATTGTTCATCTGAGGAGAAGACTTTTGGAAAGCATGAAGGATTGGGTTTTCACGGGATGAAAGACAAAGCTGAGAAGGTTCCAGTATCATCATCTCAAGATTTGAAGAAATTAAAGATGAAACAAGTGAAGAAGGAAGTTTTTCAGGCTGATAAAGTTCAATCTGAGCGGTTTTACAAACTCAAGGGTTATCAATTATTTTCTGACAAAGAATTTCCACTTCATTGTGTTGATGCTCGGAAGACTGCGGAGGTATTTGTGAAAGCTACCATTTCTTCTGACAGTTCTCAATCTCGAAGCCCTACATCCAAATGGGTACATGATCACAGGCATCAGGTATATGATTCTCATTCTGATCATGTTCGAGATATTCATGTGTGTTCTTCGCAGGTCCATCACAGATGGAACAAAACGACAAGAATTTGTTATATTTGTCGCCGAACTAGGCATATGGCAAAAGATTGTTCACTACCTGCTGATTCACCCCAAAGATTTCACAAGAAATCTATTTTTGGTAAACCTGCCAACACAAAGTTCTTTGATGAACAAGGCAGAGTTTTTGATGAAGTTGAACCTACATTCTTTCAAAAGCAAAAACGTTTTGTTCCAATGTTCTCAAAGGTTCAAAATGTAGGTTCATCCTCACAGTCACCTGTGATAAGTTCATCTAAAACGATTTTACCAAAACAACAACAATGGAAGCCTAAAGTGGTTTCTAAGCAAAATAAGGACACTGGTCGACCAGAAGCAATTCGTTTCGGGTCATTTTTGGACTAATTAGTTTGACCAGTGTGCAGGTACTTCTAGAAGACCTATCGACAATTGCAAAGTTGTTGATGGAGGAGTATTCTGTTTAACTTAAATTTCATGATAAATCTTTTTCACCTGCAAATTTTCTGAAATTCTAAAATCTGCAAGATATCCGTGTTGATTGATCAATTTTCTTTACTTACAAGTTTTTTTTTTCAAAAAACCAAAACCCAAAAATAGAGTCTAGTTTTGTGTAAAATGAAAATCCAAAAATAGAGTTTTCATTTTAAGGGGGAGAATTGTTAGTAAGGGGGAGTAATTGAGAAAAATGCATGTTATGGGGAGAAAGTGAATACATGCCAAATATATGACGAAGGAAGGCGAATACATGCCAAATATAAAATTGTGAGAAATTGATCATTGGGAAATGATGGTACATTGGCTTACGTATCTGACTCATGGATAGAGTAGATGAAAGGGCCATAAGATCATTGTGTGATATGCTTGGTAGGCTCGGCAAATCAGAAAGTATTCAGATGTGATATACACTAAATACTAATGCTTGATCATGTGGATAACATCTTCATGCATATTTCATGACACAAAAAGAAAAATAAGTGTGAAATTCAAAATGAGAAGTCACTGTGTATACATGTGTTCATTTTGAAAAGATTTAAACTTGTTTGATTTTCTTTATTTTGTCAAACGATCGGACTTTCTCAGCGTATCGAAAGATCGACCTGATTGTTGTTTGTTTGACGTTCTGCTTTATTTTCTTTGGTGTTTCGTATAACTCATCGGACTTTCTCTGCGTGTACGGAAGTACCGATCTGATTGTTGTTGGGTTATACAATTTCAACTTGTTTTATTTTCTTATTTTGTTAAATCCGAGGCCTTATCTGCGTATCGAAAGATCGACCTTAAGGTAGACGATTTAACATTCTTATTCCTTTTTGCATGGAACACAGTTGACGATATCATGAAAATACTATGCATTGTGAAAATTCACAAGTGCTGTCACACAAAAGGAAAAAGAAAGAAAACAGAAAATGTATGATTATGTCTGATAATGTGGGATACACTGGTCAAAGCAAATCTAATCAATACCTTAACATATCCAAATGTTATGAGTATGATTCTGCCTGAGTTTATGTTGGACAAATTAGACCAGCAATTAGCATGACTTATGTGCTTCGATTAATTGAAATTGAAGTGCAGTTCACTACGTTATGATCAATATGATCCCATATAGTGATCTTTCTCATACCAAAAATAGTGTTTGTTTCTGTATTGCGATTTCATTTCTTTTCAGAAAAGCCAAAAAGATTTTAGGTGTGTTTTAGCATAAACTTGGAAAATCAAAAAGATTTTAGGTTTGTTATGATATACTTTTCAAAAGCCAAAAAGATTTTGTTTCTGCTTTATTTTCGATCTGATCAACACGTGACACAAATCAATTTTCAAAATCATATCTTGGAGTCTCAAAGAGACGTTTTGCACCAAGATTATTTAAAATGTTTGAGCAGGTTACTATGTGCAAGATATCACGACTTCAAGTCTTCTGAAGCTGTTGATAAAAGATCAGAGATTCACTAGGCATTGTCAAGTATTCAAGATCAAGCTACGATCGAGTTGAGGAGGAGTTTGTTTGACGAATCAGTTTATTGAACGAACGGGTTCTACACTTGAGGGGGAGCTTGATTGAAGATACGAGGTTGATGATGTTGAAGAGATACTGCACACGACGAGGGGGAGTTTGTTGATACCTGATATGTGCGTCGTGTGAAGTATCAAACAAAATACAAGATCAAGTCAAACTAGGTCTGGCCGAACATGGTCCGAACCTAGATTTCGGACTGGCCGAACTTGAGGTTCGGTCGAAGCTCGGCCAGCTGGGTATATATAGACGTTTGGTCTTTGTAATAGTTAGTTCTGAGCGTGCAAGATTACTGTTAAGTGTGTGTTTCTGAGTGTGTTTCTCTGAGTCTGTATCTGAGTGTTACTGATTGTAATTGTTCTTCTTTGATTAATAAATCAATCGGTTAATTACGT
>JBCNJP010000009.1:64874508-64972306 GCA_039602395.1 Deinandra increscens subsp. villosa | reverse complement strand
CTTCAGGGATGACTTTATAGTATATGGGGACTCATTCGATACTTGCTTGAAAAACCTTGACAGAATGATGGCCAGGTGCGAGGAAACAAATCTAGTGCTCAATTGGGAAAAGTGCCATTTCATGGTCACTGAGGGCATCGTACTTGGTCACAAGATATCCAAAGCAGGGATTGAGGTTGATAGAGCTAAGATTAAAACAATCAGCAAACTCCCTCACCCCACCAATATCAAAGTTGTCAGGAGTTTCCTGGGTCACGCGGGGTTTTACCGCCGCTTTATCAAAGATTTCTCTAAAATCACTCGCCCCATGACCCAATTGCTTGAGAAAGATATCCCATTCAATTTCTCCACTGACTGTATTCGTGCCTTTGATCTGATAAAGGAGAAATTGGTGACTGCTCCTATCATGATGGCACCTGATTGGTCGTTGCCCTTTGAGCTAATGTGCGACGCAAGCGACTATGCCGTCGGAGCAGTCCTTGGTCAACGCAAAGATAAACGATTTCATCCGATCTATTATGCGAGCAAAACCCTTGATGATGCCCAAGAGAACTACACCACCACTGAGAAGGAGCTACTTGCCGTGGTCTACGCATTTGATAAATTCCGCT
Source organism: Deinandra increscens subsp. villosa (assembly GCA_039602395.1). Taxonomy (NCBI): domain Eukaryota; kingdom Viridiplantae; phylum Streptophyta; class Magnoliopsida; order Asterales; family Asteraceae; genus Deinandra; species Deinandra increscens. The sequence continues at coordinate 64,971,695 of JBCNJP010000009.1, read as the reverse complement.
CTTACCTCGTGCTTTCCAAAACGAAAGTCTTCACGGACCACGCGGCGATTAAATACTTATTCAACAAACAGGATGAAAAGCCACGCTTAATTAGATGGATCTTGCTCCTACAGGAATTCGATGTTGAGATCATCGATAAGAAGGGAGCCGAAAACGTCGCTGCGGATCACCTGTCCCGTCTGGAGAACCCTGAAGTCCAGAACAAGGAACCCAAGATCAATGAAAAATTTCCATATGAATCCTTGTTTTCCATATCTGTTCATAAAAGCCTCGCCAAGGAAAATGGAACCCCGTGGTTTGCGTATTTCGCGAACTATCTGGCTGGGGGTGTGGTTAGGAAAGGGATGACGCATCAGCAACGCCGTTAATTCTTTGCGGACGTAAAATACTACATTTGGGAGGATCCGTTCCTCTATCGCACTAGGAGCTGATCAAGTCATCCGTCGTTGCGTCTTCGGCGAGGAAGCGCGTAGAATTCTGCACCATTGTCACGACGGGCCGACCGGAGGTCATAATCCCTCCAACAACACGGCAAGGAAAGTACTAGACTCCGGTTTCTACTGGCCCACGATCTTCAAAGACGCCCATGAACTTGTGAGAGGATGTGACGCATGCCAAAGGGCTGGAAATATCTCAGCCAGAAATGAGATGCCACAAAACCCCATTCAGGCTTGCGAAATATTTGACGTCTGGGGTATTGATTTCATGGGGCCGTTTCCGTCATCATATGGAAACAAGTACATACTCGTCGCTGTCGATTACGTCTCGAAATGGGTAGAGGCCCAAGCCCTCCTAACGAATGACGCACGAGTAGTTACAAAGTTCTTGAAAAAGTTGTTTGCACGTTTTGGTACACCAAAAGCCTTAATCAGCGACCGAGGCACTCATTTCTGCAATTCCCAGATGGAGAAGCTCTTGAAAAGATACGGTGTTAACCATAGGCTAGCAACGCCCTACCATCCGCAAACTAGTGGGCAGGTCGAGGTATCCAACAGAGGAATTAAACGTATTCTGGAAAGGACGTGCAGCGTTAATAGGAAAGACTGGTCCGAGAAGCTCGATGACGCATTATGGGCTTTCCGTATAGCCTATAAAACATCAATCGGAACAACTCCCTTTAGGCTTGTTTACGGCAAGTCATGTCATCTGCCTGTAGAACTAGAACAAAAATCATATTGGGCGATGCGCCCAGTAAACACAGACTTGATGAAATCTAGCGAGGAGCGCCTTCTGCAATTGAACGAGCTGCAGGAACTAAGAGACGCAGCATACGAAAGCGTCAGACGATACAAGGACAAAACAACAAAAACACACGATCAAAAACTCAAGGAGAAGAAAGAGTTCAAGTATGGGGATCGTGTGCTGTTATACAATTCGCGTCTGACGTTATTTCCAGGAAAATTGCGCTCTAGGTGGAGTGGTCCATACACTGTTACACAGGTATTTTCGTACGGAACAGTGGAAATAGTGGGAGAGGACGGAAATCCATTCAAGGTAAACGGGCACAGACTGAAACAGTATATCGAAGGGCCCGTTGGCAGAGCTTTTGTGGAAGATCTTAGCTTCCAAAAGCCCCCTGAATGAGTTACGGGGGTCGAGTCGAGCTAAAGACTCGTTAATAAATTAAGCACTTCCGGGAGGCAACCCGATGGTTTAATTTACTTTTTAATTTAATTTTATTTTTGTGTTTGTTTTTGTGTTTTAGTTTTCAGGAATTCGACTGCTCGAGACATGGAATGATAAAAATGCCAGGTGTTCGATGTGTGTGGAAGTGAGAATCATGGGAAATCACAACAATCAGGGAGTTTACTTTTACCCAACCCTTTTGTTTATTTCTATATTTTCTGCATTGAGGACACAACATTTTTCTAAGTATGGGGATGGCAAGGGTTGGCTAAGCAAATTGAATATAACTCCCTCACCACATCAAAAGTCTAAAAATCCCCCAAAATTTTGAAATATTTCCCAATCTCACATGACAGGAAAGTACACCGTTTTTAACGTAAATCATAGATAATTTATTTGTGCCTTATCGTGTCTGCAAGTCGCAAGAAAGGTTTTCCTTAAAGGTTCATTTTCATAAAAATTGCATGATCAAAGTCTTTCGATTGAGTTTTGTGAACCATTAAAAAACCCACTCACCAGATTTCCCTTGTGAGATTAAGCCTACAAAAGAAAAAAATATATATTTAGAAAAAGAAAAATAAGTTAAATAAATAAAATAAATAGTCATGATGGGATGTCGTATGTCTAAACGCGTTCTAAGTTTATGTTGAGACCGTGTCAAAATTAATCGCCTTGAGTCGTTATGGATCTTCTCCGGGTCGTCAATTGCCCGAAGATACTGGACTTTCTGTATAACTCCAGTATATCTATCAAAAAAAAAATAAATATCACAAAAATTTAGTCTTGGATTGAAAGGTTGCAAAACCCTAAATCAAGCTAAAGAGAAAAATATATATATGAATAATTCACAATGAAAATTGTGAAACGGCTGTACGTATACGCCAAGATATACGTTTAGGGTGGTAGCTCACACACCCGTATATGTGAGCAAACGTTTGAGTATCCCCCTCCCATTTTTTGGTCGGATCCCATAACGAACTCGACGGCACGATCGTATATATAAACCCAAGAAACAATTAGATATGCTTGACCTGAGCGTTCACTTCAAAAAAAAAATTCAAACCCATAGGTCGAGTGAATCAGTGAGTTGAATGAAAAATATAATAGAAAAATGGTTCGCATTATTTGGTTGAGGGATTTTATGAGTTTTCAAATTCGTTAAAACCGGCGAGGTTGTAAACCCTAGTATTGATTGTAAATCTTGCGGACCGAATATGTACACCTAGATGTCTATGTGGTTAAGATAGAGTTGTAGTAGTGTCGAGATTAAAAATGATTGCTTGGGGACAAGCAATGTTTAAGTATGGGGATGTTTGATGCGTGTGGTTTTGGATATGAAAATATAGTTGATTTCGGGCTGAAAAACGTTAAAATAACCTTGAAAATATTAATTTATAATTGTTTCTGATGATTATTGTGAGTTTTCAGGTTAAAACAAGTTTGGCACGGAAAACGAGGTGACAAATGCAGAAAAGTCAAAGTTCGGGTCAACCGGTCAAACGCAGAAGTCAAAATAAAAAGTTGCAGAAAATCTTCACGGCTTGCATGCCTTGAAACACCCTTTCACGGCCTAGACCAAGCTGTGAAGCCCTTGATCAAGCTGTGATGCTGAGCCGCAGACCAGTCACCGGTGAAAACTGCTTCACGGCCTGACCTGCAGGCTGTGAAAGACCCTTCACGGCCGTGAAGGACCCTGCCCAAGCCGTGAAAGCCCAGTACAGGCCGTGTAACCGAGAACAGTGTCCAGAAAGCCCTTTCACGGCCTGATTTGCTGGCCGTGAAAGCCCTTTCACGGCCTGGAGCCTTTTTAGGAAATTTTTGGATTTTTTTGGAATTCGGCCCCTATAAATACAGGGCTCATTTCCACCATTTGAAACATCTTGGAGAGTAGAGAAATAGCCATAGGAAGCCCTCATTGAAGCCATTCAAAGACTTGAAGATTTGAAGTATTCAACGAGGCAAAAGTTAGCGTTTTTCATCATTCGAGCTTCTCTTTGGTATTGTATTTACATTTAGCCATGAACTATTGTTTAGATCTGATTTGTTTATGTTTAAACATTAACATGGTTGGCTAAACTCATCGTATCTCTTAGGCGAGGCGAATCCAACCATGGTTTGACTTTATAAGTATCGGTTTTTCGTTTACATTTGCATTTATGAAGTAAAAGTTATGATTGCTTTGATTTGGTTGATGAATTGAATTCCTTATTGTATCTAGTCAATCTCTGGTCTTGTGGAACCCTAACCCTAGCTTGCAAAGCCTTCTATCTTTAGGGAACTATTGTATAGCCGAACAACAGAACCTGCGGCGTACGCGTGAACTAGAAATAGTCACGATCATCAGGGAAACCCTAGACTTCGATTAGGAGTCCACCATAGAGTTTGAGTGAGAAATCACCTTACCCTTAGCTAGTAGCTACCCTTCCCATTGTCAAGTAGTCAAGCATTCACCGATAGGTCGGGTCTGTTCCTGCTTAGTCATGTCTAGGGCCTACTAGGTCAACCTATCAACCCAATCGTAACCGCTTCACAACTCTAGGACCGTTAGGGCCATACCTATCCTAACCCTTCGACCAGTTGTGAGTTGAGCCACCGATAACTCGGGACCCAGCCTAGCGCACTTCATAAACCGCAACCTTATCAGTATTTAACCATGGAACAGTAGTAACCGTCTAGGGCGTGTCTATAACCCTAAATTGTGAACCTATCCATAGGAACTAGGTAAGCCTTGTCTTAGGACGCCAATTCACCTCAGAGATAAGTTAGAACGCATTACCGGTACATTTGTCAAACCTAAGTTGGAGGAGCCATGCCTAAGTGATCCTTTACCAAATATCTGCTTTTTAAACAACAACTTATTGCTTTCAATTAGATTTCCTAAATTAAACTCAATTTTCAAAACAAAATCCGGCTGAATTATAAATCGACTGTTTTCAACAAGTTCGTGTCCCTGAGGTTCGACAACCCGGTGTTTACCAATACTGTGCTACGCACGACAAGTATACTTGCCTTAGTGTGTTCGTATAGTCCCCTGGTGAATAACCAGTTTATAAATTTAAAATTTGATAGTGTAGAACCCCATTTTTTATATACACTAAACAACACATCAAGTTGCCTGCTGATTCTTCACCTTTTTCAGTTCTACACCCAACACATTCGAAGTGTGTGAAAGAAAGGTGACTTGAGTTCGAAGACTTTAGTACAATAACGTCAAATTTTTAGTGATAACTTGCTCTCCAATGGTTTGACACCAGTATCCTTGAGCAAATAAGGACCATCAAGCCTAGCTTGATTATGTCCCTCACCCTGTTTTTCTTGGCTCCTGGGATTCCCAAGCACATCTTCTTTTACCTCGGGCACCAATAAAGTTTCCTTCGGGTTAGAAGATGGCTTAGTTGCCATGAATTAACTCTTATCTATGTTACCTTTGACCAGTGGTTCCAGTAGGGTACCAAGTATAGCGGCTACCCTTTTCACATCAGCCATATCTACACTCCCATGGCTGAACTCCTTTTCAAAGTATGGTTGGGGTGAGTTTTCTTTAAAACTCTTCAACACATCTCCTGCTAATAAGGCGTCTGGAGATGGTGTATCATAAGAGGTACAGAAAATGTCATCACCTTCACTTTGGGGTGTGTGTTGGCTTGGTTTTGTTGGAGCTTTGCTAGTGAATGAAGGATGTACATTCAGACCTATAGGTTCATCTCCTTTAGGAGAATCACCTTGAGTGTGGCTATCCCTTTGAGGTTTCTTCTGCGTAAGGACCTTGTCCTTGGCAGGGCTAGAAGCTTGGGTGGCAATGAGTTGCATAGATGGAGTAGACCTTGCACCCTTTTTGACAGGTATTTCTAGAATATTGGGTTGGAATGAAATAGCTAAAATGTTGATGAATTTTTTACTGCCTCTTCCTCTTTTTAGGTGGTAGCCTTTTCGAAGAGGAAGGTATATCAGTTGTGGGTTCAACCTCTGTTAGTAACATAGAGTTGTCAGTGGAGCAGCCGGCTCAGGGTTTGCCTGTGGTTGCACCAATGGTGCACCCACTACAGGTCTTGGCACAAATATGGGATGGTCAGTAGCCCTGCTTGCATAGCCCTTGTTCTTTTCATTACTAGAAAGATATGAAAACACTTTTCATATGACACCCTTAGTTGGTACAGTTTATCAGAAATTTGTAAATTTTGAATTAATCCACTTAGAATGTTTGCAAAAATATTGGATACATGTGGAAAAAAATGAATGTTATATGGTTTTAAATTATCCACCATGCCATCCAACACCATTCTAGAAAAGTTAAAATTTTGACCTTGTACCAAGCCATGAAAAGCTGAGGCTTGTACAACAGAAAGTTCATCAACGCTCTTCTTTGATAAGAGATTGGCACGAAGGACATGAACCAAATATCTCCATTTGAACGAAAGCTGAGACTTCTTCAGTTTCTTTTCATTGCCTCCATAACCAACTGCCCTTAAAGTGGCTAGATATTCAGAGGAAGGTACCTCTTTGAAACCATCTAGGTTATTGAATCGTAGGTGCGTTCTTATGACATCCTCTGTAATGATTACCTCGTGCTCTTGAACAGTCGAGTGTAGTTCATACACTCTATCAGCATTCTTTGTTCTTGATGCGTTTCTCCATAATTCACTTATCACCTTTTCATATATATTTGTGTATATAGTTAGTGAATAGTGATATGTGATGTAGTAAGGAGCTCCACCGTATTGTGGTCGGTGTGAAAGAGTGCATTTGCATCTGATAATGATTCCCCTTTCATAGCTTTGGGAGCCGTTGAAGTTAATTATGGTTTGAAATGAATAAAATCGGAGAAATAGGAGTAGAAATTTTGAGAAGTAAGGGTTTGGCAGTTTGTGAGAGCTTCTCAGAATAAATGGGAGTAAATGGCTTGTAGAATCGTGAAATCATGGGTTTAGGTTAAAATTGTCTCGCTTTAAATGAGGAATTTGGAAGAGACGGTTACTATAAAAAGTGCAAGTGGGTCTAGTAAAAGAAAAAAGGTAGAGTGACATGGCATTTTCTCCTTTGACCAATCTTTGTCACATCGATAACTTAGCGTTGATATTTACTGAAGATATATTTATTGAGAACCTATGTAACCTTTATCTCGAGTGAGATTACCTCGGAAGAGGTCTTCACAAGATATTCCCCTTATTAACCCAGGTGAGGTTATCTCGGGTGAAATAACTTCATCTGAGATAAATAAGGTTATTATGGGTGAAGTTATCTCGGGTTAGATTTCTACTCCCTGAATAAAATAATTTATTGCGGGTGAAGTTATCTCGAGTGAGATTACCTCAGAAACACTTTTAACAAGAAATATTAGGGCTTAAGTACTTTCAAAGTTTTTTACCCAAGATAAGTAATCTCGGGTGAGTTTTTTCATTAGTTCTTCCAAAGGAACTTACCTTGGAAGAAGAAAAGAAATTTTCTTGTTCTTTTTGTATCCAGAGACGGATCCAAACATTTATTTTAGCCAGTTTTGATAAGATTTTATTTAATCAAAGTTCATCATTCCAGTGGTTGAGATGACGCACAAATGCTTTTGTAAATAAATCAGCCAATTGATTTTCAGTTGGGACATGATGAACTTTGATTAACTTCTTTTTAACACAATCTCAAATAAAATGATACCTGATCTGAATGTGCTTTGTTTTTTAATGTTTGACTGGATTATTGATGATGCTGATGGCACTTATGTTGTAAGCATACATGGGAGTCTCCATGAAGTTGATGCCATAGTCCATCTTCTAATTCTGAATCCATGGGACTTGACCACAACCTGTTACTCTGCTTTTGTTGTAGAAGTTGAGACACATGTTTACTTCTTGCATTGCCATGAGACAAGTCTGTCACCATGAAATTGGCAACCACCAGATGTTGAATTCTTGTCAAGATTGCATCCTCCATAGTCACTATCTACGAAAGCCTTCAAGTTGAAGTCTTTGTTTTTAGAATACCACAACCCAAGTTTTGGTTGTCCTTTGAGGTACCTAAAAATTCTTTTCACAGCATTTAAGTGTGATTCCCTTGGTCCAGCTTGATATCTAGCACACAAGTAAACACTAAACATAATGTCAGGTATGTTGGTTGTTAGATACATAAGAGACCCAAGCATGGCTCTATATGTGTGCTCATCAACAGGTTCACCAGTTACATCATATGTTAACTTTTGTGATGTTGATATAGGAGTTTTTGCAGTAGAGGATGACAGCATGTCAAACCTCTTTAGCATATCATGAATGTACTTTGACTGATTCAGAAAAATGCCTTCTTTTGATTGCTTTACTTGAAGTCCTAAAAAGAAAGTGAGTTCACCCATTGAGCACATTTCAAATTTAGCTTGCATCAGGGCTTCAAACTCCTTACAAAGAGCATCATTTGTTGAACCAAAGATTATACCATCAACATAAATGTGTACCATAAGGAGATCCTTACCAAGTGTTTTGATGAAGAGTGTTTTTTCAATAGCTACGATCTTTTGTATCCATGGTTAATTCGATAACAAGAGAGAGTCTCATACCAGGTCCTTGGTTCCTGTTTAAGACCATACAGAGCTTTTATTAGTGAACACACATAAACCTCTTCATTCAGTAATCCATGGAGAAAAGAGCTTTTGAGGTCCATTTGATAGACATGAAAGTTCTTGTAAACAACATAGGCCAAAATTATCCTAATTACTTCTAATCTTGCTACCGGTGCAAAAACTTCATCATAGTTTATTCCTTCTTATTGAGTAAAGCCTTGAACTACTAAGCTTGCCATATTTTTCACCATAATGCATCTCTCATCCTTCTTGTTTCTAGAAACCCATTTTGTACCAATAGGCGGTGGTGCATTTTCTAGTAAATCTACTAGTTCCCATACTCTTTACTTGTTGATTTGAAGCAACTCTTCTTGTATGGCTTCAATCCAACTATTTTCTCTCAGTGCTTCAGTAACTTTATTTGGTTGTACCTGAGACAAGAAACATGCATGTAGACAAAAATTTGCATTTGCAAATTTCCTTCTTGTAAGCACAGGTGCTTCAACTTCTCCAGTTACAGTCTCTAGAGGATGACTCTTCATCACTCTGGAGTTGTATGAGGGTGGGAATTCATGACGGAAATTAGGCTTAGGCAAGTTTAAAGGAGTAAACTCATTCATAAGCACTAATTCTGGTATTTCTGTTGAAGAAGGGGAATCTTGAGATAGTGATGCAACAGGCTCAATGATTGTTTAAAATGATTCATTTCATCAATAGGAGTAGGTGAGCTCAGCTTCTCAGGTGAAAGAGAGTTTGAGTCATCACTATCAGTTGCAGTTGAGGCTAAATTCTATGATTGATTATCTTAATTTACTTGATCACTTTCATTGCTTGAGTTTCCAAGACCATCAGCCGCATCTTTATATATTATGAGATTGTGTTTAGATGATCCATCTGTTTCACTTACAATTTGAGGAATAGGCATTCCCTCATAATTGTATTAAAAACAGCTCCTGAAGTCAACTCAAATCTGGTTGTTGGGATGAAAGGCTATGTGCTTATTCATGAAAGAATGGAGGATCAACACCTTTGAACCTATCAAATTCAGTAACTTGAGGTACTTGTACCTGCATATTTTCACATGAAGGATTCTCAAATGTTATATTGAAAGCAGTGGTTAGTGAGTAAATAACAAATAACCATGAGGGCTCTGTTTTAAATTTGTTCTTTGATTTCTCATTAAAGATAACATTTATAGTTTCTTCCAACAAAGTAGCCATTATCAGATTTCTCAGCAAATTTTGATAACTGCTCATTGGTTATTAATATTATATCAGGACAACCAAATGATTTAAGAAAATATATGTATGGTTTTCTTTTTCTCTAAATTTCATTAGGTGTCTTGTTTTGTCCTTTCACAATCAAAATCATGTTTTCTACATAGCATGCAGTATTTACTGCTTCTTCCCAAAAAGTTACAGTCAATTTTGATTCAGCCATTATAGATCTGGAAGCCTCTATAAGAAGTCTGTTTCTCCTCTCAGCAATACCATTTTTCTGAGGGATTCTTGCTGCACTAAACTGTCTAAGAATTCCTTTTTCTTCACAAAATGAGTTTAACACATGATTACAAAACTCAGTACCATTGTCACTTCTTATTGTTTTGACCTTTAACTTAGAATAATTTTCAAGCTGAATAATTAATGCTTTTAAAAATCCAGGGGTTTCATCTTTCGTAGCAAGAAAGAAAACCCAAGTGTGTATCTTGAAAAATTATCAGTTATAACAAAACAATAAGAGTTTTTTCCCTAAGCTCTTTACCCATGTTAGACCAAACAAGTCCATATGCAGTAATTCTAAGGGCATTGAAATAGGGCTTTCCAATTTGGGTTTATGAGAATATTTGTGTTGCTTACCCTTTAGACAAGTAACACATTGCTCAGCAAATGTGAACATTTTATTAGGTAAACCTTTAACCAAACCAAGTTTTACAAGTTGTTCATTGTTTTAAAGTTCACATGGCCTAGTCTTATGTGCCATAGAGCCAATTCATCAACAGAAGCCTTGGATATAAGGCAGGTGATACCATCCTTATATATAACATGTGCTATATCCAAAATGTATAAAACCACCCTTCCTAGGTTCTTTTATTAAAATTATTTCATCAGGTAAGCTGACACCAGGTTTAAGGATGATAGCTTATGATTCATTGAACAAAACATTCAACTTATTGTCACACATTAATTAGACACTAAGAAGATTGAAGTTTAGTAAATCAACATAATTTACCTTATCAAAGGTAAGCTTCCCATTTGTGACCATACCCTGCCCAGAAATTTTATCCTTAGTGCTTCTAAAATAAACTAGTCCTCCATCAACTCTTTTTGTTTTTTTCAATAATTCTTTAATTCCTGTCATATGGTAGGAACATCCGCTATCTACAACCCAGATGCTACTCTTAGATTTATTGGATGTCTTCTACACATAGTAAGACAAATGAGTTAATTTGTAAGGGAGACCCAAGCCTGTGTGGTCTTGGGTCTGCCCATAGCATCATTATATTTGTACTCCTTGAGTACAAGAGTTTGAGTCACTTCTTTGGTTTTTAATGACTCAGCCTTTGACTGATCATGTAATAAAAAAATTTAACTCACTTTGCGGATAGAAATAGAGTTTTGTTCAGACTAAAAATTAATAACTTTTTGTTTTTCAGTTGATTTTCTCTACCTATACTCCATTTTTCTTCTAGCCTTTGCTGATTCACAATATGTTGTTTCAAAATCTGAAGATTAATCATGAAATTTTGAAGGTTTCTTTAGAAACAACTATTTATTTTGGCCTTTAAAGACTATCTCTTCTTGATTAGGACGAAAACCTCTTGTTTAAGGTGTAGAATTCTTTCCGGAGTAAAATTGTTCATCCGAGGTAATAATTACCTCGGGGCGGTAATATTGATCTTCCGAGGTATTTTATACCTCGGGAGCCCATTTTCTCTCTTGTAAGTGTCTTTCGGAGTAATTTTGTCCCTCTGAGGTAACTTTTACCTTGCGATAGTAATTTTTGCCTTCCCAGATAAATTTTACCTCGGGGTCAAATTTTTTTTTCTCTAGGAGTAGACATACTCCTAGATTTCTGATTGTTATGAGGTCTTCTTAGATAATTGTATTCTAGGTCCTCATAATTATCATTATTGAAATAAATTGGTCTTTGCTTGCCAAAAGGCTCAGATTTTCTAAATTTTGAATGATGATTTGAGCTCCCGAATAATGTTTTCTCGGGTGCTCAAAGTTTCTTTTTGAATAAGATTGATCTTGATTAACTGACTCTTTGAAGTTGGCTTTCTTGTTAATAATATGTTCATTACCAACAAATCTTGCTTTTACCGAGTTTTCCATTTTGTCAATTATTTGACTTTTGACAGCTTGACTAATTTTAAAAAATGGATTATGGTGACAGTCAATAGCAACATGACAAATTTTTTCCACAGAATATGCATTCCTTCAACATCTTAGTTTTAGGAACAACATCAAGTTTTTCAGAAAAAGTAACTGAGGTGCTTTCTTGTTTTTGTTTGAAGTATCTTGTAAAGCACCAGATTCAGTCTTTTCAGTTGATTTTAATTTCTTGAGATCTTTGACAATTTCATCAGAAATGTTGTATAACTGTGGTTTAACAGTTAGAGTGACTACCTTTTCTATCACAACACTTTCTCATGAAGTTTCATCAGTTTTGGTTGTCAATTCATATATAACATTAGAAGTTTTAGTTGACTTTTGTTTCTTCAGTTTTAATCTTTTCCACATATTTAGTGTAAAAATCAGGACGTCTGACTTCATTGTACCCGATCCCATTATTCATTTTGTTTCCTATTACTCTCTGACTTTGCCATAGTTTTAAATGTTTTTCATTGCTGGCCTGGAGTTTTTCACAGTCAGCAATGGCATCAGAAAGTTTAATTTCAGAGATGCTCAATTCAGTCTCACATCCTCACACTCTTTGTTTGCAATTTCTAATTAGTAAGCATGTCCTTAATTTGAGTGACAAGATTGGATTTATCATGTTTTAGAGTATTAATACTATTGATTAGCTCCTTAATCTTGTTGTTATAAGAAATGTCAGCCCTTCTTGAGTATTCTTTAATTTCTTTTACACTTGCCATTTCCTCAATAAATTCCAGGTTATGCTTTCTAGAATTTTTAATTTGTTCTACACATGCAGGTTTGCAAAGAAGAGAAAGTACTTCATTAGGAATTTCAGTATTTACTTCACAGTTTGAAGAGGTATCCACAGATGAAGTAGATGAGTTATCAGCATAGTAATAAATTTCATTTTCCATCAAAGCGTGATTGATGGGAGAGAATTCTTGCATAATTTCTTCCCAATCAACACAACCAGTTTGGTTGGCAACAACAGCACCTGCATAGTTTTGGGTGTTTACGCTTGATAAAGGAGCAGAGGGACCTTCAATAGATGCATTTGAGGTTTAAGGCTTTGTGTATGCATTATGAGGTCTTTGGTATTTGTTTCCTCCATCATGGTTCGTGTTCTCCCTTCTGGGTTGCTTGCATTCCCTACAAAGTGTCCTAATTGGTGACAATTGTAGCATTTAAATTTACTCTTGTCAAAGCCAATTTGGGCACTTCTATCTCCAATAAAATTTCTACTGGGTTCTTTTGTAGAACCTTTGCATGCGTATGGAGATCATTGCCAGCTGTGTGTTGATGTTTATTTGTTCCAGGTCATCAATACTAAAGCATTCCAGATCAGATCTAGTGAACCCACCATGACTGCTCTCTACAACATGAGCAAAATTGTTATAAAAATGAGGCATGATTTAATTACATCTTGGTGATGTCGGATAAGTGATCACAGGAGCTTGATCACTGAAATGACTTATGTCTTCATGAGCGGTGATAAGTGTAGTGGAGGTTGTAAGTGTCAAATTTGCAGGTTTGTTCGGAACACCTGACTTCTCCTTTATTTCCATCTCATGGGCACTTAGCATCCCATGAAGCTCGCTCAGATTCAAAGTCTTGAGGTCCTTGTTGTATTTAATGCTTACAATGTACATTGTCCAAATATTAGGAAGTGACCTCGGGAACTTTTTAATCACATCTCCATTTTCCTTCTTCACGTCATTTCCCTATAGTTCATCAAGAAGTTGAACAAAACAGAGATACTGAGTATTCATACTTTAATCGTTCTTGTGAGAGAAGTTCTCGTATCTTTGTTTTAAGACATCTTTCTTGTTTTTCTTGACTTCATCAGTTCCTTCGTACATTTCATTTAACGCTTTCCATAAATCAAAAGTAGTTTTGAAATTTTTGAAACCTACGAGTACCGAATTTGGAAGTGTAGCCTGTAGTGCCCATAGTGCTTTGTGATCTCCCTCAACCATCTTGTGGTTGTCATCAGAATAATCTACAGCAACTTTTACTATATCTACACTAGGTGTAGTAGTGGATTGTGCTTTAGGAATAGCAGGGCCATAGATTATAAACTTCCACATTCGATAATCAGAATGATGAAGATACCCTATCATACGTAACTTCTATGTATCAAAATCATCGGGCATAAAGGATGGTGGTTTGTTGGAATTACCATTTCGTGAGTCATTCATAGTTAAGGATTTACGAAATGAAGGAAAAGAGGATTTAACAGAAAAACAGAGTATGCAACTAAAACAGAGTTTTAAAAACGATTTCGAAAGAAAATCTTTTAAAATAGGAGCCAAGGCTCTGATACCACTTATAGGATCAAATTTGGTTATAGAGTTTAACCAATTACAACATTTTACTTAAGGTTAACCAGGAGAAAACAAGTTAAGCCTTTTACTCTGCTTCAGTTAGACAAGATGGAAATCGAATACAAAGAAAGTAGAACACTATATTTGTTTATTACTTGATGATTCGAAAGCATACATGAGCGAACTTACACACTTGGAAATTAACGAATACAAGTAACTATATATATAGTGCCTAAGAAATCAAGGCGAGCCCTTGATTCCTCTAACGATCATATGGATCGTCGAACAGAGCTACATGAACCAGAATAACAATAAACTAGTCTAGAAGATAAAGGGTCAGCATCCGTCAGGAAAAGAGCAGCTTGCATCTCTGAAGTAAAGCAAACGTGTCAGGGACAAGTGGAAGAAGTCAAGTTGTCCGAGATAACTTGCCTTACCGAGGTAACTTGAGTTATCTCAGGCACATCCACTGCCCGGGGTAAAACTGTGCTTCCGAGATAAAGTAGTCTCCCGAGGTAACTTAAGTTATCTCGGGCAGTTTGCTCATCCAATAAAACTAGTTACCTCGGTCTTCTAAGCCTTTTGAGATAAAATTACTTAGCCAGAAAACATCATTCTTCAGGAGAATTGATACCTTACACGAAGGTAAAGGTATGTGTGTTGATGCATGAAATGGTAGTATGCTGGATCAGACTGAAGAAATCAAAGAAGAAAAAGGCAAGTGTTATTTTTGCTAGCCGAACTCACCCGAACCTGGACGAACTGACAGCCTAACTGTCAATTCGGATAGTGTCCAGTTCGGTTGATCGGGTTCTTCTATTAATAGTTATGTGTAGAAATTTTCTAACTGAGCGTCTTAAGTGTGTGTTTTCCAAAGTGTTTTCATCTTAGAGCTCTAAGTCCTTTGTATGTTCTGATTTGTTCATCCATAAAGGATTAAGTTTCATTTTACACCGAATGTTCTTGTTTCATATACAAACGTCATGAATTAGCAAGATCTGACATCCTGCTCACTTTCAATGTGTCACAAACTTAAAGATAAAGTATGACATTTGACGGAAAATACACACTTAGGTTAGGTGCATATTCTATTTGACTACAAGTTTGTTCCTGATACAAACACTTGATTCCAAGAGTATGAAACTTAAAGCTCAAAAATTTGGTGTCCCCTCTGCTTTGCGTGAGCAATGACCTGGGGATACTTCAGACGTTAGTCATACTCTCCTCTCTTTTGCATGAGCAAAGACCTAGAGTTGTCTCGACCCGACGTGCTTGTAGATCACCTTATAATTAAAAAAAATTAAAAAAAAAAATATATATATATATATATATATATACTAGCCGTGTGCCCGCGCGTTGCGGCGGCGACAGTGTATAGCGTGTTATTCGTCTTCTGTTCGCGCGTTGCAGCAGCACAACAAACTACAACGCGGTATTTGTTTATTTGTTCGCTTGTTATGGCGGCATGACAGTTTAAATCGAGGTATTCGTTTTTTTAGAACTCAAACAAGTGATGATTAGTTCATGTTGCTTGATTGGGTATTCCACCTTCATCTTTGAGCCAACTGTACAATTACGAGTTTTGATGTCAACGTGACGTTTACCGGATCCAGGTGAGCCGTGCATCAGGTTTGTCTTAAAAACACACTTCTCAAACGATGAAATAATAAAATATAAGTAAGTGAAATGGGGAAAAGCAATGTAAAGTTTGTTACACAACCGTAAACCTAGAAAATATGTGTACTCAAATAACACAACCCATAAAACACATGTTTCGGCAAACTATAAATCATTTGCAACTACAAATCCATGTTTACTTGGGCTATACAAAAGTTAATGGTTAATTTCATAACCAAATTGTAAATATATAGAGGAATGCAACACAAAAAGTTTCTAATGGTATATAATTTAAAAGGCAACTTCATAAAAGACAATCTCGATCAAATTTGATTCGTCCTCGACTATTTTCTTAACTTTGAAAGTACTTAAAAAGGGTTGAACTCCCCCTTTTTACAAAGTGGGTCTTCTTTTTATCTCTGAGAAAAAGAAGGCATGTTAGCATGTTAGTACATATGTATTACAAAGTGGGTCTTCTTTTTAATTAAATAAAAAAAGAAAGAAGACTTTTTGACCCAGAAGTAAAAAAAAGGACTATGAAGATAACAACAAACTAAATTAGCAGATTGCAAATGTGTGACTGGTAGAAGTATAAACATACTTTCAGCAGCAAGGTTTGCTACCACTTTGACATCATGCGTGTGGGCATCTAAATCAGCAAATTGCAATTCTATCATTATCTTTTGCAGGCCAACTGTAGAAAGCAAAGGACCCAAGCTTTAACTCAGAAAAGTATAACATAATATTCCCATCCAAAATCTTTAGACATATTAGGACCAGTTTCTAAAAGTTCAAAAAATAAAGTCAATAAATATGAACAAACTTGCCTTCTTCACATATTTTAGCTATGCTTCCCAACCAAATATATGTATTGCAAAACCAATCACAACACTATAAACATAAATCAAGGCTTCAAAATGAAACTCAAAACCTATAAAAATATGGATTATGATACTGATCATAACAAAAAAAGGATTATGATATCATCACTCAACTAATAATGTCACTAATAGGATTAAAGTAAATACGAACTGCATCAACTAACCTCGTCCTCTGTCCAACATCACATCCAACTAACATCTTAACTTGTTCATCTTGCTTGTGATGAGCGTTTAGGTTGACCACCACTTCTACAAGCACAAATAAAATGAAAGTACAACAATCAATGCTGGAAGGAAAAACGCAAGATGTGGTTTCTGATCAAGCACTTAACAAATCTATCTTTTGACTTGTATGTCCAACCACATTAAACACAACAAAACTCATTCAACAAACTGCATCTTTTTGAGCATTTTTATGGAGTTTATAAGCTTCATTAAAGGAACAAAAGATTATGTAAAAACCAGATTTTGTATAGGCTGCATTTTCTCAAAGAATATGAAACCCCAAATTCAAATACCTCCTAATTAAATACTAAAAAAGTTATCTAATTCTAATTCCTAAAATCACAATTATCACTTGGAAATGGACATTTAAACACACCCAAATATAAATATACAGTTATATACTCACCATGTCCATGGTGAAAAACTTAAGAACGTACATGACCAAATGTAGGAGAATTTGCTTGAAATCATATGTTTTTTAGAAATGCGTACAGAAAAAAGGAAAAGAAAAAAAAGCAGCAATAAATTATAATACACTCAAATAAAAAAAATTAGAGAGATATATATTTGAGCATAAGGGTTACCAATTAACTTCAGTGGAACTGGAAAGTCTCATGTTTCATGTCAGAGGTTACATATGTCAGAGGTTACAAATAATTCTATTTATCATTCTTTTCTTCAAGTATCACCCCAATACAAATCACTTAAAATGCATCCAATTCATATTAAGAGATACATGTCGACTCTCTAAGTCAAATGTACCGATATTTGAGCTTACAAAAGTGATGTGTTTCTTATATATATTCTGGAAAAAAAAAACACACAACCAATCGCTAAATAATCTTTCGTATCTTATAATCTGCAGCATTGGAAATTGAGTTAAAAAAAATATATAAATTTGAATCTAACTACAATGTCTAACTACAATGTTTGACCAAGTAATTCCTTATCAACCCTTTACCGTTCATCTATGGGCCAACTGGATCAAGCAGGGAAACTAAGTCCAAAAATAAGACTTCTATATTTTATAGAACGGTATGCAGTCCATATTAAAATATATTAAAAATAAACAAGATTAAAGGAAATTGTTATAAAAACAAACAAAAAAAAAACAAATCAACCATTGCACAAGCAAATGGGTCAAGATGACAACTCTAAGTGTGCATATAACTGGTCTCAAGCAATGGGTTGGCCAGGTCAGAAAGTAATTCTAGTATATAACTGTTTCATATAGGATTTTCTTTTAACATTATCATCAGAAGTTTATCAAAAACTTAACAGAAGTGATTAGGAAGTTTGTATATATTTGGATAAGCTCTCAAAATAAACTTACTACATATTTGGAATAGGTGGATCCAAGCATTCTAATAACTTATTATTTTATTATTACAATATCAAACAGCATAAGCAAATCCAGCCACTATTTTCTTTTGGCTTTCTATCTCTGTTATGGATCTGTACATATTCATTAATTATCTCTGTTTGCTTTAGTTTTTGGTATCATCTCGGGCACCTACTATCCAGTAATCATCTTTAATATTTTGATCTTATTTAAGTGATGTTTTAACATTCATATACATGTCAAATAAGGTTGCATCTACTGCTACACCAACAATGAGTAAGTCCAATAATCATCTCTATTATTTTATTACAACATAAATGATGATATTAACGTGACATTATATCAACTTTTGGGGTTTCTCTCTGGTCTCTAATGTTGTTTTCAACTTTCAAGGCTTATTTAGTGAACGAAAATGGGACTAAAGAATGTATGACTAAAGTTTTTATATGAATTCTTTTAGAGGTAAAACTTATAGGGTTGTGAACTTGAAGTTTATCCCCCATTTTCTCATTTCAAATGGTGATATCTGTAGCAGTTATGTTGAGTAAAACATGATATCTGTAACATTTTTTTTACAACCTTGTACCATTAGAAGCTGAGTTTAATCCATTAGAAAGTACCAAGTAATTCCTTATCAAAATAGACGTTGCTTTTATCACTTAGGATCACTAAATATTGGGATAAATATACCCAAAACACTC
The DNA here is from genome assembly GCA_039602395.1 of Deinandra increscens subsp. villosa. NCBI lineage: Eukaryota > Viridiplantae > Streptophyta > Magnoliopsida > Asterales > Asteraceae > Deinandra > Deinandra increscens. The sequence goes on along the minus strand of JBCNJP010000009.1, from coordinate 64,953,079 downwards.
ATCAAATCAAACAACCCAATAAATACATATATGCAGTCTATTGAACTTTTAAACTTCTCTCATTTCACAGTTTCTTAAGTTTTTAATCCCCTCACCACCATACCAAAGATTAGACACACTTGTTCAAGTTTAGGAACCAAAATACAAACCAAAAATCTGTATTCGAAAGATTAGACACACTTATGAACCAAAATACAAACAGATTGCTACCGCATATTCGAAACAAAAATACAAGCTGGTAAGAAACCTGCATTGCCACTTAGACCCGAAACCTGGAACAAAACCCATTATAACATACACAAAAGCACACTAACTCATAGCATTATTTGTTCAATATGAAGTAGATTTCATAGCATTATATTATGTGTTCAAATCATAATTAAAAAACATGATTAAAACAGCAAATTGTTAAAATACAACAAGTTCAAAAAGGCTTAGCACATAGAGAAGATGATAACAAAAACCATAAGGCCATAAGTCAATAACATCAGAAGAATCGAAATCAAAGAGCGAACAAAGAAACACGGGTCAAAGTCAGAAGTTCATGAATGAATATCATAAAAAAACAGAACATAAAACAAATCAATTATAAAACATAAAACGAAGCTTGAATCAGATTTAAAACATGAAACATAAATCATACCTCAAATTCTCAGTGGTTAATTGCAAATGGTAATGGAGAGAGCGGTGTGTACTTATAGAGGCTTTGAATTGAAAATTTAAATTGAGATTTGAATTGGGCGCCATTTTCATAATCGTGGGTCTGTAACTTTGCCCCAATTCTTTTGTCTGCCTCTTTGCCTCATTTGAAATGGCGTTTTCACGAGATTAGGGCTAGGTGGACTTTAAAGATGAAAAAGCAATTGAAGACTTACTCAAAGAGGAGATTCCTAATGAAAAGCACTATATGCTTAATGAAAAGCACTGTATGCTTCTGGGATGAAAGCAATGGATGAGGCGATAACCCTGATGAAAAGCAGTTTTGGCTGTCTGCTACGCCTAAGATGGAACGATGTATGGAGAAGCAAGGGATGGAGAAGCAGATTCGTTCCTAAAAGGGTAAGCGTCTTAATTTTAAGACGCTAGTAATTACCAAAATGCCATTTTGTTCAATATACATTATATAGTAGTATAGATATATATATTACACCCAAAAATATGCCTAGGTGCACACTAAAAGAGACCCTCAAGAGTTCAAAAACCTTAGCCTTTGTCGCTCATGCGTACTATGTGTCACACAATCAGGTTGCAGCTTGATTGAAACACTACAGGGAAGTTAGTTGACTTGTATATTATACCCAAAAATCTATGTGATATGTTCTTTCTTCTCTCAACTAAGTTTCGAGCTAAGTTCCAAACTTCTGGATAGGGATGTGAAAATATGTGGTAGGGAATGAACATACTTGATAGACTACACGTATTAATTACCTAGGATCTGTGTGTGACTGTCTTGTGTTCATAACTAATACACATAAAAGATAAATAAGTGACAAACAGCCTGGAAATTAAGGAACATGAGTTTAAAGAGGATCAAAAGACCGGCAATAAGCTGGACATGCTCAAGTAACGGATGCTAAAAAGAGTTCCTCAATTCACAAGACGGTTTGATCCCTAACTGTTTTCAACTTATTATATTTTATTTGACTTGATTTTTTTTAAATATTTATGTCTGTTTTTCGTTTAAATTTATTTAATTTTAATTCTACAGTCAGTCTATGTATTAAAAGGTTGGGAGATCGGGTCTTGTTCGTAGGGGAAGTTAACGAAATTAACTTTGATTATTATTTGGGTTATTTTCGAATGAAAGACATTCAAGATGGAGCTTAAATGAAATTTTTGTGTAATTGACTTGGTCAATTGATCCCCTCAAAAAACCCTAAACTCTTTGTCTCTTTCCCTCTCCCTCTCCCGTCGCCTTTCACCACCACCTCATCACCGGTTGCCACCACTCACCACCGCAAGTAACCTCTTCGCCACCACCGTGTTCCTCTCTCTTCGGCAGCATTTCTCATTTTTCGGGTCAGTTAATTTCGCCTCCCTATGTCTTGTTTTCAAGAAAACCCGTCGCAAACCTTGTCCGCCATTATTGAGTGTTAAAAGATTCAAATCTTCGATGGCTGAGGAAACTTAAGTGAAATTGATGTGATTTAAGTGCTCGGAATCATGATTATGTGTGTTTGCAGGTAGCAATTTTGGTTGAAATTGAGTCTTGTTGAGTCTGAGGTTTTTGGTGTTCTAGGCGAAGAAGACGGGGTTTTCGCCCAAGTCTCCGGTTCGACCTGAGGTCTCCGATTTTACCTAGGGTCTCTGGTTCGTCCAGAGGTCTCATATTTTGCTCTGGGTTTCCGTTTCGCTTCATGGTCTCCGACTAAAGTTTTTCCTCCCGAGGTGTCCGGTTCGCCTTAGGGTTTTCGGATGAGCTTTTCATTTCATCCCTATGGTCTTCGGTCCAGGTTGGACCGAATACCCCTACTTGGACCGAATATCCCTTGTTAGGGCCGGAAACTCGACTCTTGGATTGGATACCTTCCTGTGTTGACTGAATACTCTCATTTTGACCGAATACTCAACTGTTTGGACCGAATACCTGTTCTAGTTGATCAAATAGAGTGTTTTTATGATATTTGGACTTGTAATGTTGAATTTTGTATCCTAATTCGTTATTTCCTTAAATGATTCTTTTCAAGCATGTGCAGTGAATTGTATTTCCCTCTAGATCACAACATTGTGGCGTTTATAATCAATACATCAGCTGATTACAAGGATTTTAGATCGCTCATTGCGGGTTTGAATGGGTGTTGCTTGAACACTGCTTTAAGGGAAACTCCGTCGGTATGTAAAAGTATCATTAGAGAATTCTAGAAGACTGCCAGTGTGGATAAAGACAAATCAGCAATTTTGGCTAGGATTCAAGATACAAAGTTAGTGATAACTGAAGCTGATATTCGACAGGCATTGGTGTTTGGTGATAACGCAGATGACCCTATTGAATTTCCAAAGAAAAATGTTATAAATGTCTAAGAGAAATGGGTTATGTAGGGGCTTCTCCACCCACAGCAAAGCATTCCTATCTACTGGAGGATGTTGGCCCATTACTTGCAGAAAAGTTTTATTGCTAAAAAGTGCAGCACGGATGAGTTAAACCAGCAACGCACAGCTGCATTTGTGGCTCTGACTGTAGGAGGGAAGTTTAATTTCAAAGATGAGGTTGAAGGACATGTAGGCTATGGCTGCAAGGAAAAAGGATAAATTTATGGTTGTTCCGAGATTGATTCAAATGATTTTAGATGACACTTATCCATTGCTTGAGAAGTCAAATGATATACTTGATCAGAAGCCAATGGGGTATGATGTCTTTTATCTAATGCATCCACCTCCAAGGCCAGGAAAGAAGGGAGGTTCAGGTATAACGACTATTGGAACTACAACAACAACCAAACCCAGTAAAAATTCCACCAATAAAGTTGGTAGGGTCTGGGGAGGGTGGATGTAGGCAAGCCTTTCCTCTATCCCAAAAGGTAACAGAGAGGCCGCTTCTAAGGAGACCCTCGGCACGTGACTGAGTTGAAAGTGAAATCAAAATCCAATTGCACGACACCTGCAACAAATAAACAAACACTAAAAGAGGGGGCTAAACTATAGGCTAAGCCCAAACCATTAGTATACTACATAGTGTAAACATAATAAGGAAACATTAGAATAAAAAGGAAAACTAAGTTAATACGATCAAGCCAAGGAATAAAAGGTCCCCCCCCCCCCCCCAAAGGTCCTTAACCTTAATCCTACATTTCCATGAAGTCCTATCCTCGACCATATCCTCAGAGAGGTGCAAGTCTAGCAAATCATGCCTAATTAGCTCGTCCCACGTCGATTTTGGTCTCCCCCTCCCTCTCCTCCCATCGAAATTGATGGTATCCACTGATCTAACAGGCGCCACCAAGTGTCTCCTCTTTACGTACCCAAACCATCTCAATCTTGCTTCTCTAATCTTCTCCGAAATACTAGCCACCTCAAATATTTTCCTAAACACCTCATTTCTTATTTTGCCTAACCACGTGTGCCCACTCATCCATCTCAACATCCTCATCTCGGCAACCTCAAGCTTACGAGCTTGCGTCTTCTTTATAGCCCAACAATCAGAACCATATAAAATAGCCGGCCTAACAGTAACTCTATAAAATTTACCTTTTAGTTTACTCGGGAACCTATTGTCGCACAGTACCCCTGTGGCCGCTTTCCACCGACACCAGCCCGCCTGGACGCGGTGGACCACATCACTATAAATATCTCCATCACTCTGCACAAAAGAACCAAGATACTTAAACTTTGTAACCTGCGGAACCGCCTGATCTTCGATTGTGATCTGAACATCCTCAGCAACGGTCGTACCACTGAAGTTACAGTGAAGGTACTCGGTCTTAGCACGGTTGATCCTTAGACCATTTCTTTCAAGAGCAGCACGCCACTCGTCTAGCTTCAAGTTCAGATTCAGTTTACTCTATGCGACAAGCACAATATCATCGGCAAAAGCATGCACCAGGGAACTGCCTCCTGAATAGATTTTGACAACTCGTTTAAGACAATTGCAAAAAAAATATGGGCTGAACTCATCTAATGACTATTGGAACTAAGTTTGGTAAATTTGTTGAGGTTGCTCCAAACATACCAGCACCAATTCCTTTACGTGCTTAAGCTCTTGTAGCTGAAGAACATGATGTGGAGGTTGTGAGACAATCCTCCCCAATTGCTTAAGAAGTTAATTTAATGGATTTTGATGAAGAGTTTGAGAGAAACCTTGATGGAGTGCAAAATGTAAATGTTCCAACGGTCTCTGAGAATCCTCCTCTTCGAGTGCCAGTGCCTGAAATTGTATCTCCTATTGCTGAAGAACAACCTATTGATCCTAGAACCTCTAAAAGAAGAAGAAATGTTGATCCTAGATTGCAAACTGAAAGTAGTTCCTCTCATGAGGGTACACCATTTGCACAAGCCCATGTGATGTCCCAATCTACTGATGTCATAGGTGGTTCTGGAAAAGGCAAAGAGCTAGAGACCGTTGTCCATTGCAATTTATGAATTGCAACAAAAAGTGAGTGTATTGGAACATCAAAATACTTCCAAGGATGACCTGATTGCAAGTTTACTCGAAAATCAGGAGAATACGACAAAGAAGCAAGCTGCATTCAATGCTAAGGTTGATGTTCAGATCAGCTATTTGACGATGTTGTACGCAATATTGAAGGAAAAGATGGGAGAAGACTTTGCTAGATTGAAACGTCTCATAAGGATGATGTTAATGCTGGATCAAGATCTAATCATGGGGGTGGTTCATGGATTGGTACAGGTACTTCAAATCAAGATCCAGTATTTGATTATAAAGGAGATCGAAATGGAGTACGAGCATGGTTATATGACGCTGATAAAAATTTATTTGATGTTCTTCGCAAAGGACATAGTCATGTGGAATATTATGATCATATTGATCAGTTTCACTCCTGTACTATGGTCGATTTAAATGCTCTGCTGGATGCTCCTTTCATTAATTGAATAGGTGATACCATAGCTGCCCATTTTTATAAAAACTTGAGGAAGTTTGCTTGTGGTGGTTTCAAGGATTTTAAAGTTGCTCAGTCTAAAGTTATCAAAGTAAAGAATCCTGTAACTAGAGAAGAAAAGAACGAACTTTACTGGCCACCAATAGAGAAAGTCAAGGTGATTCCACTGTGTGACGGGATCACAGATGAAACTTTGGTAAACAACTTCTTGTCTTGGCATTATGATCCTACTACAGGTGAAGCTGTGATTGTCTATAAAGAGTTTGAGTACAGATTCTATGATACTCTGGATTTAATACGATTTAGAGAAGAAGATATCAAGATCGTTACTTCTACTCCTATTCTACGAGTGAAAGGGTTTGAGGAAGATGATGATCTGGTGGATGCCTTTTCCATTGCTGCTAAGAAGATTGTGCATGAGAATTGGTGGAAGACGAACGACAAACACACATTTTCTTTCAGCTTTCCTTGTATGCCTAATGTTGTAGCCTAGGGGAAGATTGTATATGACTAAATTGAAGGCTTACATATTAGATGTGCATTCAAGTTAATTGGTTTATCATTGTAAAGGGTTGTTGGGCTTATTTAGGGTTACTAGTTTGAATTGTAAATGGGTTTAGAGGGGTTTAGGGGGCAAGACGGTTTTTGATAGGTTTAGGGATAGAGTTTGTTGTTTTGCTATATAAACAAACTTTAACTCTCATTGTTAGGGTTGATCACGCATCCGATCAACCGGTTTCATTGTTTTGGTTGTTTGTCATCAAGTTTATGGAATACAAATTTTCCAATGTGTTGATCATCAACTAGTAAGCGTTTTATTGTTTATGCTTTGATTTCATGTTTATTACTTTGTCTTGAATCGACCATAAGTTGTTTTTCCGCAACCACATGTGTTCTTGATATAATGTTGGATAGATGCAGATCCTATAGTTTCCAGATCAATAAAACATAGAGACGGAAGTTTCTCATTCAGTTAGTTCCGAATGCTTACAAACCAAATGAGTATACATCATTAAAGCCCGGGGGGGGGGGGGGGGGGGTTGGACAAAACCTATGTAACACCCACACCAATAAACACCCATATATTTTTCACAATAAATTTTTCGCGCCATTTTACACTTTTTCTCTTAAGTACAAAAGAACCATAATCGATAATAAATACGAATAATATTTACAAATACATATACACAAACACATTCATACACACAGTCAGCCGTCTAGTAATCTCAACCACCCTCAATTCCAATTCTCAACACTATCCATCTTTCACCTCTCAAGCCCAATAGCTCAACCTTAAGCCCATTATATAGTAGGTCCAATCAAACATTTGTGGGCCACCAAGACCCAATAAGTGATCTATGGACTACATAGCCCATTAGATTAGTTTACTTACTATGATTGGGTGGTAAAAGCCCAACAAGCCCAATTAAGAGTCTACGGGTCACCAAGGCCCATCAAAACTCTAAACTTGGGCCAACCACTTACCTTTAAGTGTGTGTGCCTCTCCAATATTCACATTGGGCCGTAATCAATTAACTAGCCACAAGGTCCCAAACCCTTTGGGCCTGCTAAGCTAGTTAAGCCCAATAACTATTTTGGGCCATAACTCTGTTACGACCCATATTCTTTTAACCTGAGGAACCGAACCCAAATAGTTCACTTAGTCTCCCTAATCCCGGTTCGGGACCAAGGCCAAAATCAATTTCCATTGGATTCCCTCATGAACTAATTAGCAATCAAACAAAGATGAGGGGCTAGGATGTAAATATGCACCACCCACAAGGGCCAATAGGCTTCCATGCATGGAAAGCCACCCAATGGAAGGGATTGCATGTCAATCCAAGCAATATCTTCCCAACACCCAATCAGCTTACATGCAATGGACATGCCACTCTTTGTCTTGGTGTCACATCCATCACATCCTAACGGCTCTTGAAGCCGGTTATAACCACCATCACCACACCACCAAGTCCTCATTTGTGCACCACTCTCTTCCCTTCTCCTTCTCTTCTCTCAAGTTACGATTCACTTCCCTTCATCACACCACCATCACTCCGCCACCACAAAACTTCGCTAGATACCAATCTAGGATACGTGACTAAGAAATCTGTGGTGCTACCACCCCCGGCATTGCAACCAATGATCGCGGCTTCCACCAAAGCCGCCAATTTTCTCATGGAGCTCTTCAAGGCCGATGGAAGGCTACCATCCACCTCACACTCCCAACCTCTGAAGGTATAACCATGTTTTCCTCCCTTTTCCTTCCATTACACTAATCAATTATTTTCTACACCATTCTAATTCGGTTGAGATCTAGACAAGTCACACCCATACACACTAACACTCTCGTGTAAATACACATGCATGCACCTTAATCCATCTATATTAAACAATCATATACATACAAATTTGCTATAATTACATGACATTAGGATTATTAGTCACAAGTCCATAAAACCTACATGCATGTCACATATCTACTAAGACCTTGATATAATTGGGTAGGCGTATGATCACAATAACTATCCGTATATATGCATATTTTCATAAATAAAATCTATTTCAAATTCGTTTCCATGTGTAGAAATGAATATACGTATATGTATGTAATGTGTAATATGATATAGTAAAGTCCCCTACATGTTACCAAATAAAACTATCGATCCACATATGGAAAACAAGTTAAAACGGGCTAACAAGACCCAGAGGCCCAATCGGCCCACTGAATCGGATCAGAAACTCAGTGAACCACCAGGTTGAACCAGACCAGTCGGTCAGTAGAACTATAGGGTCGGACAAGAGCTTACCGGTCGGGTCGGGTCCACAAACCAACCCAACCGGGTCAAGCTCATTGGGTCATAACATTCGGGTAAGTCTATCGGACCCAGAAGTGAATCGGATGACACAACAGTTGGGCCTGAGCCCACTGTTTCAACCGGGTAGCAACTAGGTCAGTCCACTAATGCCCAAGGCACCACAGTGTGCTAAACCTCTGCTGGCTAGTAAACAACCTGAACCAGAAGCCAGTACACGATCCAGTGGGTTACGGGTCAGCAACAGGCCTAATACCAAATCTGTTGGGCTTTGGGTCTTGGGTATGGGTCCGGTAAGTTTAAATGTTTACCCGGGTATGATCCGAAGTGGAAACGGGTCGGGTCAGGCTAACAATAATCGGGTTATACCCAACCAAACTAAAGTCATACATATATATTATTATTATTTCTAATAATTAATTTATAGAAATGATATAGTATTCATAAATACTTATAATTGTTCAATAATAAACATCTTCCAATATTTGATTTATGCAGATGACCTAGTATTTCTAAATATTTGCCAACCATTAGCAATATATTCATTTTTTATCTAAAAACGCTTAGTTACACCCAACTATAATTTATAAATACTTTACAACTAAATACATGACAACCCATGTTTTTTTCGAGTATCATAAATAAGATGATTATCATGAACGCCAAAATCATAAACCTATCATAAGCCCTTTTGGGCCTAAGGCCCAATTCTAAACCCTATGGAAACCGGGTCAAAACCCGTAGCCAAATTAAAGCACAAACACATATTTGCGTATACACACACATATTCATAATAGATAAGTTTTCACACACAACAAAATACACACATTTAACTATAAAACTACTTAGGAATCTCAATCGAACATGGAAACGCAAACAACGGGTTAATCACCCAAATCCATAACTTAACTGGGCATAAATCATTACTTTAGGTGCCAAATATCGGAAGTCAAGGAAACCTAAACTACTTGGGAAATGCAAGTGCTTAGGTGAGTATTCACATCCTTTCCCCTTTTTCCTTTTTACTATTTTGGGGTGATACATACTCTCTTTTACTTCAAACATATATTTATTTCGATTATCGTACTTTCTTTATTTACATGTGGTACTTGATTATATTTGGATGCTCGATACACATGTTCGGACTAGTGATACTTACCCCGACTAGTCTCACACGTACATAATCTTAGTCCTTTGTATAGGATAGCGGGTAAAATGGGTAGCGCTATTTAGGGAAAATACCCCCACGTCCTTGTGCCCATGCTATTTCGGGACACCCTCACAAGGAACGAAATTTTGGCCTTTGGCATATTGAAACCCCATGGTTGGGTTCACTTTTATTTATTTCTATGGGAAGTCTCTATTGGTGAGTTGTCTTGCGCACGTAACTATCGGGTATGACCACGACGGATAGAGAATGGTTGATTGTGTAACTATATGCATTTTGAAACCATAGCATCCCTTGGTCGACAGACCATCTAATTGAATTCTATTATGACGACGTACGATAAAACTTATATTTTGAACTATGTAGGATAAAACTATACTTTTTGACAAACACCACAAATTTCATATTTTTACTAAACTCAAATACTCTTTTTTATAAAACAAAACCTTTTTGACAAATGTGAACTCACTCAACTTTCTAGTTGACAAAAATACTTTTTGAATATGTATCAGTTACCTAGCTTGGATAAGTTGCAATAGAAGACCATGAGGTAGATTCGCTCGCATGCGCATAAAGAAAACCCTAAAAGACTTTAGTTGCCGCCTTAGGTTACTTTTATTTCCTGGATGTTGTATTGTTTTAAATCATGTAGTCTTAGAATTTTAATAGAAATGTATTCATTTGTGCTTTCAAGCGGATACGATCTTGGCTATCTCGGCCTCCCAAGGGCCAGGGTGTGACAACCTCCCATCTCAACACTAGACTAGATCACAGCAAATGACAAAAACTTAAAGATGATCAACTAACCAATCCTATATATAGGAGCTGTCCAGCGAACCGATAAGTTGACTAACCAATGGTTCGTTGGACCCAGCGAACCAATGGTTGGTTAGTTGACATCCATACACACATTTAAATACAAGTCTGCTAATCTATTCGAACAGGTACAACCACACTAGGAACATGCTCTAACAGATTCCTCCTTGGATGTTGCTGTCAAATGTTGATCTTCACACTTTGCAATCCATCAGTCACATCTCTTGCTTCATGATATGACAGTTTTCAGCAAATTTCCCCTGTGATAGAACTTCAGGAACGCATGACCCTTTCATTATCTTCTGACCAACTAATAAAGTTCCCCCTTAGATAAAGCACATCCATCCATTCGGAACTGGCATATGATAAAGGTTCACTTCATTAGTGATCTAGGTACTTTTGGAAGACATCCAATGAAACTCAACTTCACCAGTAGAAACAGATCATATCTTCCGACGAAAATAAATCTTTGAATCCATCTTCAAGCATAGTAATACACCAAGATCCTCATGAAAACCAACGCATCAAAAACTAACAACCATAGAAATTCTCCCTTAGCGTTAAATCTATCCCAATGCATCAGTAATCAAAGGATATTATGCATGTTGTGACATCCGAGAAAATCAAGGTTTACTTCCGTTAGACAATTCCCGTTAGTTACGTTATAAGTGTTAACTTAGTAACTAATGCTTAACTAGGCCGAATACGTCCACGACCTTTGGTTGATCACTGAACCCATCCATACGTGTTATGTGTTCATCGAATTATTGTAAATATGTGCAACGTGATTTAAATGCATGATTATTATTAAAAAGCATGACTATTTATTATTTGTTGAATTATATGACAAATTGCTTAATTGTGTATTTAATGTTTAATCGAGGAATTATGTGGGTAACTAGTAATTAGAATGTATGCATTTGTGTTAATGATTGGGCTAGTAATTAGACTAATCATGGGCTAATGATGGCTAATCATTGGGGCCAAAATCCCAATGAAAGCCCATGAGAAAGGCCTTGGTATTTAAACCCTCCAAAAACCCTAATGCTCCCATAATCTCCATACATCACACAAGAAACACACACACACTCTCTCCCTCTCACTCACGAAATCTGGATCAGCCCCAAGAGCCATCAAGACCAGCCATTAATTCTGTTGGTGAAGATCATCCATAGAAGCTTGATCAAACCGTGAGTCCCATGACCATTCTTCTTGCTTTTCTATGTGTTTTCTTCATAAAGCATGCCTAGATCTCCATGTAATCGTTAGATCTTCTGTAAGAATGCTTAGGAATGCTAGATCTATCATAAAGACTACAACTTTACGTGTGAAACTGATCCATAATAGAGATTCATGCCAGATTAGGTTATTTTGTGTAAAATGTGTTCTTGAAGATTTGATGATGAAAATGCATGTTTATGATGTTAAAAATGCTCCTGTGATGTTCCTAAATGATTATGTATGCTTGAAAATGAATTACATGAAGTATGGAGGCTGTTAGAAAGATTTTTAGTCAAATTTACGGGTTTTTAGCGACTAGCGAAACTGTGCCTTCATCAGGCGAAATTATGTAGCGAAACTATGTATATCTCCTTCCAACGACACTATACAGTGAAACTATAGTGTCGCCGGGTAAACCAACCAGACCTGTCCGAACGAAACTACCGAGCGAAATTCCCTGAACGAAAGTTAAAACCAGTTTCGGGCGAAACTAGGCTAGCGAAACTGTGCCAACAGTTTCGAGCGAAACTAGCCTAGCGAAACTGTGTCATCGGGTATTGCCTAGCAAAAGTACTGCCCGTGCACACAGCGAAACTGCCTAGCGAAACTATGCTAGCGAAACTACGACCAGACCTAAACCCAAACTTGTGCGACTTGTTTGAATGTTATACCATGACTTACATGATTATGCTATGATGAACATGCTTTGATTTCTGATGTATGTGAACCCTTGTTTATGATCAACCATCAGTGTCGTGTGTCGGTATGTCGAGTCGTAGTTCCAACGTGCTATGTTATGGGCCATAGTGACGTTAAGTTAAAGTTTAGACACAACCTAACCCCTAAGACCTTAATGTGATTACTAGGTCTTCGTTAGCAAACGATATTTGGATTAATTGAAGTGTAAGCTGAGCAACCTAAGGTGAGTTTCACAAACCCTTAATTGGGAGCCCGTTTGGGTCACAACGAATTTACTAAACGGAAAACAACGCTGACATTTCGAGGTATCGCCTAATGGGATATCTGTTATGGAAGTTGGAGTGTTTTATGGGAGGCACTTGCAACTGTCCATCCTTGGGATTTCAAAGGAAATCCGCAACCAACTATTAAATACTTGAACTCATTTGGGATTTCAAAGGAAATCCAGAATAACCATTTTGACACTTAAACTCTTTTTAGGATTTCAAATGAAATCCAGAATAAACGATTTTAATATGGCTAGTGTAGGTTAAAGTCTAAATCAAATGATATCACATGATTTCTAAGGATGCCTTAAAACTGAAAAGTCCTCAACAATTTAGTACCATTAATTCGTGAAGCGAGGGGATGTTGGGTAGATCTACTAAGGGTTGACAACCCTGCTCCGCGGTACACAAATGTGTAGCCAACCGGTTGGAGGCCGAACGGAGTACAATATCAGCCTATTTTAGTTGTGGGTCCCATGAGGACACAACTGGAGGCACCAACCATCGGCAAATGCCGAACTCTGTTACGTCAGCTTTGGTACGAACTTCCTTAGTGCATGGAAACCGGATTAGCTACCCGCGATATCGGTTGACCACTTTAACTTTTACAAGACTAGTACATACCCGATAACGTATGTTACGGACAATACTTTTACTACTGATGTATATCACTAAGCATTGCTTTTCACAAAACAATATTACTTATATACATGTTGATACATACGCTTATGAGACCGGGCCAATGCATGACATGCCCACCGTGAACTCACCAACCGTTAGGTTGACACTTGTGTGGTTTTCACTTTTGCAGATCGCTGAGGAGTATCCGCTGGAGGTTGGCATGGCACTTGAAGATTACTTATTTTAAACTCAAACTTGGGAATTTAATAACAATTTATGTTTTGTAATTTAAGCACGTGGTTAGTGCTAAGATACTTATGTTTTTATTCCGCTGCGAACTTTAAACTGTTTTATGATGAATGTTTGGACTTTACTCTGATTCGTTTAGTATTTGTAACTAATGGTTGTGGTCCTGGTTTGCTCGCACCCCTAACGGTATAAACTCCGTTAGTGGTTATTTGGGGGTGTGACACATGTGGTCTCGGTATATTCAACACGAGAATCTCACGACTCAAGAAAGTATCAGGAATATGACAAAGAGTTCCAGTCCATAATTGAAAACCTTGAACACATCAGCTTCCATAAAAACTGTAAAACAGAACCACTTTCACGAAGAAATTAAAATGTCCATCAGAAAATCACTGTTAATACTCCTGAAATGATTTCCTGCCATTGAATATTCACTTTTGAAACCTGGACCATTCTCCCCCACAAAAAGTGAGATATTTGATACGATTCCAAGCCCGTAAGCATCCATATTATAAAATGATAACCTCAAGTGGCTCGGAATGGAATCTTGAATTAACTTTTAGTCTTTAGTTTGTGTAGAAAGATAATTCTCTAACTAACGTTCCAAAGTAATCACAACACAGTTTCTAAATCTCTATCCATAATCAGAAACATGTTTTTGATTCCATTCCCATCATCAAAAACCGTGACTACCCACAAACATATCTCAGAAATTTGACGAATAACTCTTGACAAGTACCGGAATCTGGCACCTAAAAACTTCAAATGCAAAAACGAAGGTCTTAGAAATAGAATTTGGGTATCGAAACGGATGATACTGGCCGTAAGGCGAGTATAAGCGTAGATCTCCTTGAGACGGTCGTTTTGGCTAGTATTAGGCCCTATAACTCAAAACGTAGGTCAAGTTACGCCCGTTTCAGTTAAACAACCAAAAGTCACATTTTCCATCGCAAACTAATCAGAATGTAAAGTTACTGAATCAAGGGATAATTCAGGTACCTTGTATCGCTTATGAAATTCGATAACAGAATGGTTTAAGATAATCTCTATAGCAAACCACATCATCAGCGGACTAAGTATATTAGCGAACCAAGATCAGTCAGCGGACCAAAAGCTCTAACAAACCATTTTGGTTCGGGCAACGAACCATTGGTTCAGCCGAGTAACCGCAATGAACCAATATGAATATACAATTCCGAACCATTGTCAATGAACCAACTGATCTTGAAGATTACCTTTCAAACCTATACTCAGTGAACCAACTGAGGGATGAATGTATACTAGCGAGCCACTACACTCATTCAATGAACCTCCACTCAAAATCTCCAATTTCACTCCAGATTCAGAATTTTGTCGAATTTCTTCACTCAATCATTATTGTTAGGTGTAAAATTTACTCAGGAACACTCGTTTGAACTAAATTTGATCAAAACTTCACCGAATCTCACATAATCAGTCTTTTAACGTCTCAAAAATGAACAAAAATGAAGGATAGGATCTGGAAAAGATCCAACGGCTCTGAAACCACCTAAAAGCCATGTACGGATCGTTTCCATATCAATAAAAGATAGAGACGAAAGTTTGTCATTCAATTAGTACCGAATGCTTGCAAACCGAATGAATATACAGCGTATAAAGCTGTAACACCCCAAATTTCACAGGTACATGATATATATAGTAAATAATTGTCTATAATATCAATACGTAAGTTTGATTGATAAAAATGGTAAACTATGCATTAGATAAATTGCATGTGTTAGAAATACGTGTTTAATGACCAAAATGATGAAATTTGTATTAACGGATGAGTTAAATGGTAAAGAAAGTAAAATATGAGATAAATATATGTTTATACAAATAACATGATGAAATATGTGTGAATTGATAGTTACATACATGTGTTAATAGTTAATGGAAAAGTAGAAGGGCCAAAAGTGTAATTTATGTAAAGTTATCAACGTATACGGATATTATACGTATCCATAACTATTATAAACATTTTAAGGCTTAGAATATAATAAAAATATATCCTAATATGATCCATAACATGAATTGATAAGTATTGGAAAGTTTGAGGGGCTAGAATGCAAAATAGCAAAAGATATATATAAATATATAAGTATATATATACGTATATATACGTATATCATCAAGCATGTCCCGAGCCTTAAAAACCTTTATAAATATGCCCCATAATGTTTTTAAGCATGAAATAATAGTTTGGGGGCTAAAACGTAAATAAAACTTAGAGGGACCAAAACTGTCAATTGCCCAAAGTTACCAGGCGTATCGCGAAGCCCTCCTTGGCATATGGCGCGATACGCGAGCCATACAGGTCGCCTATCGGTTAGATCTACCTAAGGAATTGTCTGGGATTCACCCAACATTCCATGTTTCTTATCTAAGAAAGTGTGTATATGATGAATCAGAACTAATGCCTTTAGATGAAATTGAGGTAGACGAAAAGTTATCATATATGGAAAGGCCAGTTGCGATTTTAGATCGCAGTGAAAAGAAACTCCGAAACAAGACCATTCCGATGGTCAGGGTGTAGTGGATGCACAGAAAAGGTTCTGAATCTACTTGGGAACGAGAAGATGAAATGAGAGAATCTCATCCCGAGTTATTCTCGAGCTGAGCATGTTTCGAGGACGAAACCCTTTTAAGGGGGAGAGAGTTGTAACACCCCAAATTTCACAGGTACATGATATATATAGTAAATACTTGTCTATAATATCAATACGTAAGTTTGATTGATAAAAATGGTAAACTATGCATTAGATAAATTGCATGTGTTAGAAATACGTGTTTAATGGCCAAAATGATGAAATTTGTATTAACGGATGAGTTAAACGGTAAAGAAAGTAAAATATGAGATAAATATATGTTTATACAAATAACATGATGAAATATGTGTGAATTGATAGTTACATACATGTGTTAATAGTTAATGGAAAAGTAGAAGGGCCAAAAGTGTAATTTATGTAAAGTTATCAACGTATACGGATATTATACGTATCTATAACTATTATAAACATTTTAAGGCTTAGAATATAATAAAAATATATCCTAATATGATCCATAACATGAATTGATAAGTATTGGAAAGTTTGAGGGGCTAGAATGCAAAATAGCAAAAGATATATATAAATATATAAGTATATATATACGTATATATACGTATATCATCAAGCATGTCCCGAGCCTTAAAAACCTTTATAAATATGCCCCATAATGTTTTTAAGCATGAAATAATAGTTTGGTAGAAGTTTGGGGGCTAAAACGCAAATAAAACTTAGAGGGACCAAAACTGTCAATTGCCCAAAGTTGCCAGGCGTATCGCGAAGCCCTGGCTAGGCATCTGGCGCGATACGCGAGCCATACAGGTCGCAGAAATGTTGTTTGGTCGCGATTTTGCCACGTTTTCAGCCTTGGTGAGCACCAAATCTCCATCCACGCGTCAAATTAACTTGATTACTCACCTAGACACGTGTTAGGACCATGGGACGCCTCTAATGGCTATATAATAGCAGCCCCAATTCGACATAATCTGCTTGAATTCACTCAAAAACCCCATAGAAAACCCTAGTTCGGACCAGAATCTTCAAACGAGCAATTCTCTCAAACGGTGAAGAGTTAAGATCCGAATTTCTGCAGTCAAGCATTATTAGGTAAGGTCTAAAATAACCTCTTTCAGTTTTGGCTAAATCAATCTCTAAGTATGACTTTTAAAACTATGCTCAAATTAGGGTTCTTGAGCTTGTTTGGGTAAAATTGGATGATCGGATGGGAATTAGGACTCTGAATTTTGGTAGGTAATCCTAATTTGATGTGTTTTAAGAAAGCCCTAAGTTTATTTCAGAATTGGTGAAGGTTTGGTATGAGTTTTGTAAACGGGTCAAAATTAGGGTTTTCATGACGTTGTTCTACCCAAATCGAGTAAACGGTTTTGAATTAAGCTTTGCCATTTTAAAGGATATTATAAAATGTCATAATGGATAAAGCCCTAAGACGGTTTTGTATAAAAATAAGTTTTGCTATGGAAACAAGAAAAATGGGTAATTAGGGTTTCGGAATATGGATATTTAATATAAAATAATCCGGAAGGTATAGGGACTTGAATTTTGGTATGGTAACATGTTTACATATATATTAAATATATATGAGTTCAAATTTTGGTAATTTATAATTAAATTACTCGGTGCAACGATTGTAGTAATTCCGCCTCATGGTCGTCAATGACGCCTACACGGCCGGTAACGATCGTCACCAAATTCCAAACCCCGTGACTATTCCTCATAGTAATTCCGCCAAATGATCGGTCATGAGGAAACACGAGCGGTAAACGTTAAGGAGCAAAGACTTGAAAAAGATATAACAAAATATGTAAAAGGGGTAAAATGGTCATTTTGACTATTAAGGGTATTAACCAATAAAGAGTTGGGTTTTGGATAATGAGGTAATTCTTAAATGTGATTTGTAACATTTAGGATGTCTTGATAGGGACATTACGTTAAAGGCATTAAGAAACTGATTCACAAGAACTTAACCCAAGAATAATAGCTTTGCAAAGCTAAGGTGAGTTCTATGAGCCCTCTTTTAAATTGTTTAAATGCTTTAAACCATTTTGGGCTGATATACATAACGTTTTGTGAAAATACTCTCAACTGTTATAATTGCTTGTTATATGTATTGGTTGTATGGTGATGAGTAGAGGAAAGATAGATTGCCATTTCGATGTTTCTAGTAGAATAGATTAAGAATGGTAATCGAGAAAAGATTGGTGAGTAAGGGACTTCTGAAACAAGAAGTTAAATAGTGTTGTCCCAATGGTGTCAAAACCAAGCGTCAAAGCTAAGCGGCGTCAAAGCCAGAAAGCGTCAAAGCTAAGCGGCGTCAAAGCCAGAAAGCGTCAAAGCTATATAGTGTCAAAACTAAAGGGACCGTTGCTACACGATGTGTTCGTAAGGCAAATAGAAACACTATTTCCCTAAGATAGCACTTAACAAGGTTAGTCAATTCACGAGGTTACGGTTTGTGAATATATGTGCTATATGCTTTGTGTTTGATTGTCTAATTGCAGAAATGTGTTTGATAGACCTAAGTGCCTTCGAAAGGTAAAGTTTTCCAAAAACGTAGAACTCACCAGCGTAAGCTGACTTGTTAAGTTATGTATGTCAGATGAGGCTGGACCTTCGGATAGAAAAGGGAAGGCTGAGATGTGAGCAGGAACTAGGGGGCATACACTATCAAGAGAATATCAACTGTCAAGAGAAGACATTTTGAAGACTGGCATAGATATATAGTTATCTTTTGTAATCGTCTCTCTTACGATGTAATACTTGGCGTATCAATAAAAAGTTTCTAATTTCCGCTGCTTTAGTTATCTCTGTTGTACCTTGTGTTCATGAGTAAATCCGATGCGTGACCGCTCCTAGGGCCAAGTCTGGGAGTGGGCGTCACAAGTTGGTATCAGAGCCTTGGTTTAAGAGATTTAGATACTATTGCAGTGTCTAGACTTAAACTAGGACTCTGGGGAAGCCAAGTAAGATGAGACAAATGCCAGTATTGATAGTTATGCTCATAGGAAGGACGTGCATTAGGAGTATAATGGACAGGGACTTAGGATATATGAGTATGGAAAATACCCAATTGCAATTAGCTACTGCAATTTGGTATTAACTATATAAGTATATCCTAAGCACTGGTTATTATATGGCCAAGTGCGAGATAGTTTATTTGATGCTAGGATGTGGACACAAAGGATGCATGCGAATAGATGTAGATAAGTTTTGAAGACATTATATATAAATAAACGTATTGACGTCTGCGCTTATCTGTTTATCATGTATTCAAAACTTGGAAACTCTACGTCACATAAATCCTAAAATGTCACTCATCTTAATGTAGGAAATGGCTAGAGGAAGTCGTGGAAATGACAACGACGGTAGAATAGTTAGGAGAACCACGCGAGCGAATCCCGAGCCCGAAGCTAACGTCGAAGCTAATACGTTCACTGGTGAACAAGTAGCGGCTATTATCGCGCAAGCAATAGCCCAAGTCCAAAGAGGCGTTGGTGGAACCAACGGGACGGGAGGTGGAGGAAATAACAACGGGAATAGAAATGACTCAGGGGATATGGAGGAAGGACAAGGAGGTAGAGGATGTTCTTTCAAGACATTCTGTGGTTGCAAACCCCCTTCGTATGATGGCAAGAAGGACGCAATAGCTACCTTCGAATGGATTCATGAGATGGAAGCAGTTATTGAGATCAGTGGGTGCAGAGAAGATCGAAGCAGTGAAGTACGCCGCTCACTCGTTTGTATCTGAAGCATTGCACTGGTGGGGAATGGTTAGGCAGACTGAAGGGAGTGTAGCTATCGCCGCAATGAAGTGGGACGACTTGAAAAAGTTAGTTCTCGAAGATTTCTGCCCTAGGGGAGAGCTGGATCAGTTGGAGAAGGACTTCTTGTTGCTCGAAGCTGGAAACATGACGCATCGGGAATATACGTCCAAGTTCAATGCTATGGCAAGATTGTTGCCTGCGTTAGTCACTCCTGAAGCTCAAAGGGTGAAACGATACGTCCAAGGCCTCCCTGGCCGAGTTAGGGAATTCATTAAGGCTATTGAGCCTAGAACGTTCAAGGCAACGGTGAATCTAAGCTCCAATCTCTATAGTGAGATGTTCGGAGCAGGAGGTAGACCAGAGGAGTCTAAGAGAAAGTGGACAGAGACGGCTGAAGGTTCAAGGAGGAATGACAGGGGTCACCGTAAAAAGCAAAAGAATGGATCAAAGGGCAGCAAGCCCTTGTGTAACAAGTGTAATAAGAATCACTATGGAGAGTGTAGGACAATGACAACTGGCTGCTATAAGTGCGGGAAGGAAGGTCACTTTGCCAATCGTTGTCCTGATCCAAGGAAGTGTTTCGAGTGTGGAAGCCCCGATCATATTAGGACAAACTGCCCCAAGTTGGTTAAGAATTCAGAACCACCAAAGGCGAAAGAGGCTCCAAAGGCAAAGGGTAGAGCTTATACCCTGACTACCACCGAAGCCAAGATAACACCCGATGTAGTTTCAGGTACGTTTCTCGTTAATAATGTGCCTGCTTCTGTGTTATTTGACTCTGGTGCTAGTAGGAGTTTTGTTTCGCATAAATTCTGTGAGCTAATTGACAGACCAACTGTTAGGGCTAATAGACCATTCGAGGTCGAGATTGCCTCAGGTAAAAGTATTAGGATTACTGAGGTAGTAGATAACTGCCTAATAGAGTTAGAAGGGTACAAACTACCTATTAAGTTATTCCCTATGGCGTTAGGAGGTTTCGATGTTGTGTTAGGAATGGATTGGCTTGCAGAGAACGATGCACAAATTATCTGTAACCAAAAGAAGGTTCAACTTCGAACGCCAACTGGGCAAATCATATCCATTTATGGGGATCGTGATAGCTCAGCAGTAGAGATCATTTCAATGATCAAGGCGCAGAAGTTCATAAGACGAGGATGCAAGGCGTACCTTGCTTATGCTATCGATTCGAGGGTGAAGACTAAGGAGCTAAAAGATGTGCCGGTAGTATGCCAATTTCCAGACGTGTTTCCAGAAGAACTACCCGGCATTCCTCCCGATCGAGAGATAAAGTTTAGGATCGACTTAGTGCCAGGAGCCCAACCCGTAGCGAAGTCACCTTATAGGTTAGCTCCATCAGAGATGAAAGAGTTGATGTCACAATTAGAAGACTTGCTTGACAAAGGGTTTATAAGGCCAAGCATCTCACCTTGGGGTGCTCCAGTTCTTTTTGTCAGAAAGAAAGATGGAAGCATGAGAATGTGCATCGACTATAGGGATCTAAATAAGCTAACCATTAAGAATAAATATCCTTTGCCTAGGATCGATGATTTATTCGACCAGCTACAAGGAGCGAGTTGGTTCTCTAAGATAGATCTGAGGTCAGGGTATCATCAGCTTAAGATTAGGGATGAAGATATCGAAAAGACAGCTTTTCGCACGCGTTATGGTCATTATGAATTTCTGGTAATGTCATTTGGGTTGACCAATGCCCCTGCAGCTTTCATGGATCTCATGAATAGAGTGTGTCGACCTATGTTGGACCGATTCGTAATTGTGTTCATAGATGACATTTTAATTTATTCCAGGAATGAGCAGGATCACGCGATGCATTTAAAAGAGGTTCTAGAGACCTTAAGGAAGGAAAAGCTATATGCCAAGTTTTCAAAATGTGCGTTTTGGCTTAAGGAAGTCCAGTTCCTGGGTCATGTGATAAACGCGGATGGCATCCTTGTAGATCCAGCAAAGATTGAGACGATAATGAGTTGGAAGCCACCTAAGACGCCTTCAGAGATTCGTAGTTTCTTAGGACTTGCCGGCTATTATCGTAGATTTATTCAAGAATTTTCGAGGATTGCAACGCCACTGACTAAGCTAACCAAGAAGGACACTAAGTTCTTATGGGGACCTAGTCAGCAGAGTGCGTTTGAGGAGTTAAAAGTCCAGATTGACTCAGGCACCGGTGTTATCCTTACCGGATGGGTCTGATGATTTAGTAGTGTACTCTGATGCTTCTTATCAAGGCTTAGGTTGTGTTTTGATGCAGCGGGGCAAGGTCATTGCATACGCATCAAGGCAACTAAAACCTCATGAGACAAACTATCCAACCCATGATTTAGAGTTAGCCGCAGTTGTGTTTGCACTCAAAATATGGAGGCATTATTTGTACGGAGTTAAGTGCACTATCTACACTGACCATAAAAGCTTAAAATATTTCTTTGAACAAAAAGATCTTAACATGAGGCAGCGTAGATGGTTAGAGTTGATTAAAGACTATGATTGTGAGATTATGTATCATCCAGGTAAAGCCAACGTAGTGGCTGATGCTCTAAGCAGAAAGGAGAATCATCCTTCTTTTCGGGTGAAATCATATAAGTTAGTAATCACTCCTGACTTTCTTATCCAACTTCGTAAGGACCAATATGAAGCCCTTAAGGATGAGAATATCAAGAAAGAAAGAATGGTCGGCCAAGCAGGAAGCTTGGAAGAAAACGAGTTTGGAATTAAAACTAGGTACGGTCGAATGTGGGTACCGCTTTTAGGTGAGATTCGCGGTAAGATCTTGGATGAAGCTCATAAGTCACGCTATTCAATTCATCCTGGTGCAACCAAGATGTACCAAGACTTAAAACGGGACTATTGGTGGCCAGGTATGAAGTTTAATGTCATGCAATATGTGAATAGGTGTTTGACTTGCGCAAAGGTTAAAGCTGAGCATCAAAAGCCTTATGGAAAGCTTCAACCTTTAAAGATTCCCGAATGGAAGTGGGAACATATCACGATGGACTTCATAACTAAGCTACCTCGCACAGCTAAAGGTTATGACACCATCTGGGTGATTGTGGACAGGCTAACCAAGAGTGCTCACTTCTTGCCTATTCATGAGGCGATTTCTTCTGAAGAGTTAGCTAGTTTGTTCATTAAGGAGATCATCTCTAAACACGGGGTGCCAGTGTCTATAGTCTCCGACAGAGACACTCGGTTCACTTCGCGATTTTGGAGGAAATTCCATAAGAATATGGGATCGAGATTGCATATTAGCACGGCATATCATCCCCAGACGGATGGACAAAGTGAGAGAACGATACAAACTCTGGAAGATATGTTGCGTGCTTGCATAATAGACTTTGGAGGAAGTTGGGATAGTCACCTACCACTAGCAGAATTCTCCTACAACAACAGTTATCATGCTAGTATTGGCATGCCTCCTTATGAGATGTTGTATGGTAGAAAGTGTCGAACTCCAGTGTGTTGGGGTGAAGTTGGCCAACGAGAATTAGGAAGTAAAGAAGTAGTCCAAAATATGGCTCGAGATCTGGATGTGGTCAAGGCACGATTAAAGGCGGCGCAAGATCGACAAAAGTCATATGCGGATAAGAGGAGAAGGCCAATTGAATTCCAAGTTGGAGACTTTGTGTTACTAAAAGTTTCTCCTTGGAAAGGTATCATTCGGTTTCGTAAAAGGGGCAAGTTAGGCCCAAGGTATGTAGGACCTTTTAAGATTGTAGAACGTGTACGTGAGGTTGCCTATCGGTTAGATCTACCTAAGGAATTGTCTGGGATTCACCCAACATTCCATGTTTCTTATCTAAGAAAGTGTGTATATGATGAATCAGAACTACTGCCTTTAGATGAAATTGAGGTAGACGAAAAGTTATCATATGTGGAAAGGCCAGTTGCGATTTTAGATCGCAGTGAAAAGAAACTCCGAAACAAGACCATTCCGATGGTCAGGGTGCAGTGGATGCACAGAAAAGGTTCTGAATCTACTTGGGAACGAGAAGATGAAATGAGAGAATCTCATCCCGAGTTATTCTCGAGCTGAGCATGTTTCGAGGACGAAACCCTTTTAAGGGGGAGAGAGTTGTAACACCACAAATTTCACAGGTACATGATATATATAGTAAATACTTGTCTATAATATCAATACGTAAGTTTGATTGATAAAAATGGTAAACTATGCATTAGATAAATTGCATGTGTTAGAAATACGTGTTTAATGGCCAAAATGATGAAATTTGTATTAACGGATGAGTTAAACGGTAAAGAAAGTAAAATATGAGATAAATATATGTTTATACAAATAACATGATGAAATATGTGTGAATTGATAGTTACATACATGTGTTAATAGTTAATGGAAAAGTAGGATGGCCAAAAGTGTAATTTATGTAAAGTTATCAACGTATACGGATATTATACGTATCTATAACTATTATAAACATTTTAAGGCTTAGAATATAATAAATATATATCCTAATATGATCCATAACATGAATTGATAAGTATTGGAAAGTTTGAGGGGCTAGAATGAAAAATAGCAAAAGATATATATAAATATATAAGTATATATATACGTATATATACGTATATCATCAAGCATGTCCCGAGCCTTAAAAACCTTTATAAATATGCCCCATAATGTTTTTAAGCATGAAATAATAGTTTGGTAGAAGTTTGGGGGCTAAAACGCAAATAAAACTTAGAGGGACCAAAACTGTCAATTGCCTAAAGTTACCAGGCGGTATCGCGAAGCCCTGCCTTGGCATATGGCGCGATACGCGAGCCATACAGGTCGCAGAAATGTTGTTTGGTCGCGATTTTGCCACGTTTTCAGCCTTGGTGAGCACCAAATCTCCATCCACGCGTCAAATTAACTTGATTACTCACCTAGACACGTGTTAGGACCATGGGACGCCTCTAATGGCTATATATAGCAGCCCCAATTCGACATAATCTGCTTGAATTCACTCAAAAACCCATAGAAAACCCTAGTTCGGACCGGAATCTTCAAACGAGCAATTCTCTCAAACGGTGAAGAGTTAAGATCCGAATTTCTGCAGTCAAGCATCATTAGGTAAGGTCTAAAATAACCACTTTCAGTTTTGACTAAATCGATCTCTAAATATGCTTTCTAAAACTATGCTTAAACTAGGGTTCTTGAGCTTGTTTGGGTAAAATTGGATGATCGGGTGGGAATTAGGACCTAAATTTTGGTAGGTAATCCTAATTTGATGTGTTTTAAGAAAGCCCTAAGTTTATTTCAGAATTGGTGAAGGTTTGGTATGAGTTTTGTAAACGGGTCAAAATTAGGGTTTTCATGACGTTGTTCTACCCAAATCGAGTAAACGGTTTTGAATTAAGCTTTGCCATTTTAAAGGATATTATAAAATGTCATAATGGATAAAGCTCTAAGACGGTTTTCTATAAAAATAAGTTTTGCTATGGAAACAAGAAAAATGGATAATTAGGGTTTCGGAATATGGATATTTAATATAAAATAATCCGGAAGGTATATGGACTTGAATTTTGGTATGGTAACATGTTTACATATATATTAATTATATTTGAGTTCAAATTTTGGTAATTTATAATTAAATTACTCGGTGCAACGATTGTAGTAATTCCGCCTCATGGTCGTCAATGACGCCTACACGGCCGGTAACGATTGTCACACCCCCAAAATACCACTAACGGAGTTTATACCGTTAAGGGGCGCGACTAGACCAGGATCCACAACCATAGTTACAAATACTAAACGAATCAGGGTTAGTTCAAACACAAGTTATAAATCAGAGTCTTAAATACACGCAGCGGAAATAATTATCCTGGCACTAACCACGTGCCTTACAAATTCATTGTTTTATAAATCCCCAACTTAAGTTAAATCAAAAATAAGAGTCTTCACGTGCCATGCCAACCTCCGGTGGATACTCCTTAGCGATCTGCAAAAGTTTAAACCACGCAAGTGTCAACCTAACGGTTGGTGAGTTCACAGTGGGTTTGTCATGCATTGGCCCGGTCTCATAATCATAATTCGTGTCAAGGTTTACTTACAAGTTATTTATTTGTGAAAAGCAATGCTCGTAATTAAATCTCAGTTTATAAATGGTTTGTCCGTGACCTACGTCATCGGGTATGTACTAGTTCCGTAAAGTTAAAGGACTCAACCGATATCGCGGGTAGCTAATCCGTTGTTCCATGCTCTAAGGAAGTTTGTACCAAAGCTGACTTATTTTTGTGGGGGCCGAGCCATCCCGTACGGTGCGGACCTACGTCATCGCGGTTTTTGCCTCCCCCGTGTCCTCTCGGGATCACGGTCAGATAGGCTGATATTGTACCTCCGTGCACTCCCCCGTGCCACGGGGCGGAGTTTGTCAAACTCCAGTAGATCTACCCAACATCCCCTCGCTTTACAATTAATGGCACAATTTTTGTTGAGGACTTTAAGTTATAGGGCATCCTTAGAAAACATGTGATATCATGTGGTTTAGACTTTAACCTACACTAGCCATATTAAAACAGTTTTCGTTTCAGAAATAGTTTGTAAAGTTTCACCAGTGTTTCCCATAAAACACTTCAGTTCATCAAGTGGGTGCCGAGCATTCCCGAGTTCTCATGTATTTGTCAGCATTGTTTTTCGTTAAGTTGTTCGGTGTGGCCCAAACAGGCTCACGGTAAACAAGTTAGTGACACTCACCTTGGGTTGCACTGCTACACTTCAAGTAATCCAAATTATGTTTGCTTAACGAAGACCTATGAACACGTTTAGGTCTTAAGTATTAGTTTCGTGTCTAATCTTTACTTAACGTCACTATGGCCCATAACATAGCACGTTGCAACTATGACTCGACATACCGACACACGACACCAATGGTTGATCATAAATAAGGGTTCATATAAATCAGATATCAAGCATGTTTCATCATGGCATAATTATGTAAGTCATGGCATAACACTTAAGCAAATTTCACAAGTTTGGTTTTTAGGTCAGGTCTTAGTTTCGCTAGCACAGTTTCGCTAGGCAGTTTCGCTAGGTGCACGGGCAGCACTTTCGCTAGGCAATTGCCCGGTAACACAGTTTCGCTAGGCTAGTTTCGCCCGAAACTGCTGACGCAGTTTCGCTAGCCTAGTTTCGCAGGGAAACTGGTTTGAACTTTCGTTCAGGTATTTCGCTCGGTAGTTTCGTTCGAGCAGGTCTGGTCAGGTTACCCGGCGACACTATAGTTTCGCTGGTCAGTGTCGCTGGAAGGAGATATAATTTCGCTACTTAGTTTCGCCCAGAGAACAGACAGTTTCGCTGGTCGCGAAAAACATACGGATTTGCCTAAAAATCAACCTAACGGCTTCTGATCTTACATGCAATTCATTATTTAGCGTACATAGGCATTTACCAACATAAATCAAGCAGCTTTAACACGTTTAACATGCATTTTAATCATCAAATCTCTAAAAACACTTCTAAACCCTAAAATGACCTAAATTGCATAAATCATCATCATGGTTTGTTTTTAAACGTAAAGTTGCTGACTTTATGATAAAACTAGCATCCCTAGACAACATATTAGTAGATCAAGCAATTACATGAGGGTTTGAGCATGCTTTTAAAGAAAACACAAGGAAAAGGACATAAAGAAAGGTTTTTGGAGACTCACGATTTGATCTAGGATCCAAATGGGTGTTGTCTCAAGGCTGAGATGATGATTCTTGATGGTTTCTTAGCTGACCAGATTTTCCAGGAGAGTGTGTGTGTGTTTGTTGTGAAATGAGGCAAATGAAGCTACTAGGGTTTATTAAGTTTATTTATATCAGAGGCTAGTTTCGCTGGCAGTTTCGCTGGCCAGGCGAAACTAGCTCTGGTCTCGGGTACATTGATCAGTCTAGCCTGCTACCGGGCGAATCTGTAGTTTCGCTCGGTAGTTTCGCTGACTACCAAATTTAGGCAATTTTCACATAATCAAGTATTTACAATTAATCATGCTATTCACAATAATAAGTCATGTATTTAAATCACATTGCACATAAAGACAATCAATGATGAGCACATAACACATATGGACGGGTTCGGTGATCAACCAAAGGTCGTGGACGTATTCGGCCTAGTTATGCATTAGCTACTAAGTTAACACTTATAACGTAACTAACGGATTTGTCTAACGGAAGTTAACCTTGAAATTCTCGGGTGTCACATCATTCCCCTGAAATTGGAATTTTCGTCCCGAAAATTATTCTTGTGTCGTAGTGTTCGCAGCATCAGCTGTCGTCGTTGCTGTCGTCGCTGGGGAAAGAAAGCAAAAAGTTTTAGGGTTGTCACATCCTCCTCCTGTTACAGGAATTTTGGTCCCCAAAATTAAATCATACCATGAGTTTCCGTGGACGTTTGCTCGAACAAGTGAGGATACTTTTTCTTCATTTGATCCTCTCGCTCCCAAGTATATTCAGGTCCACGCCTTGAGTTCCATCGCACCTTGACAATCGGAATCTTGCTACGTTTGAGGGCCTTCTCCTCGCGTCCCATGATTTCTACTGGTTGCTCAATAAATCTCAGATGCTCGTCAATTTCCAATTCCTCCAGAGGAATTACTTCGATGTCTTCAGCCAGACATTTCTTTAGATTGGAAACGTGAAACATGTTGTGAACTCCATCGAGTTCAGCAGGGAGTTGCAATCGATAGGCCACCGGGCCTACTTCCCCAATAATTTCAAACGGACCGATGTAGCGAGGATTTAACTTTCCACGCTTCCCGAAGCGTATCACTCCCTTCCAGGGAGATACCTTCAACAATACTTTGTCACCCACCTCAAACTTTAGAGGTTTTCGGCGTTTGTCGGCATAACTCTTTTGTCGATCACGTGCTGCAGCTAGCCGTTGCCTAATTTGAATAATTCGCTCGGTCATATCATGGATAACTTCCGGTACAGTGAGCCCTTTCTCACCCGTTTTAGCCCAACACACGGGCGATCTACATTTTCTGCCATACAGTGCTTCGAAAGGTGCAGCACCTATACTTGAATGATAGCTATTGTTGTAAGAGAACTCCACCAGTGGAAGGTGAGTCTCCCAATCTTTCCCAAAGTCAAGGACGCAAGCTCGGAGCATATCTTCTAAGGTTTGAATGGTTCGTTCCGATTGACCATCCGTTTGTGGGTGATAAGCTGTACTCATATCTAGTCGGGTTCCCAATGCCTCCTGCATTGATTGCCATAATCGGGAAGTAAATCGAGGATCTCGATCGGAAATGATAGTCTTAGGCACACCGTGAAGCTTCACAATTTTGTCGATGTACAGCTTTGTCAGTTTATCCATATTATCACTTTCCTTCATTGGGATAAAATGTGCAGATTTGGTTAACCGATCGATGACAACCCAAATCGCATCCGGTTGATTTGATCGATGAGGTAGTCCCGTTACAAAATCCATGGAGATGTCCTCCCATTTCCATTCTGGGATCTTTGGTTGTTGTAGTAAACCAGAAGGCTTTTGGTATTCAATCTTGACTCTTGAGCATGTTAAACACTTAGCCACATATCGAGCAATGTCGGCTTTCATATTCGGCCACCAATAAAGATTTTTCAAGTCCTGATACATTTTATCTGATCCGGGGTGTACCGAGTATCTTGACTTGTGAGCCTCGTCCATCACGAGCTCACGGAGATTTCCAAACAAAGGAATCCAGATTCTGTCATTATAGTACGTGAGTCCATCGGACTTAACTTCAGAATGGCCATCTACACCACGCAGTGCTTCAGCTGCGAAGTTTTCTGCTTTCAAAGCTTCTCGTTGGCAGTCACGGATTCGATCGGGCAATCCCGTGTGAATAGTAAGTTGAAGCGCTCGTACCCGACGAGGCTTTTCGTACTCTTTTCTGCTTAGGGCATCTGCCACCACATTTGCTTTTCCCGGATGATATTTAATAGCCAAATCATAATCGTTCAGTAATTCAACCCACCTTCTTTGCCGCATGTTGAGGTCTTTCTGATCAAAGATGTGCTGTAAACTTTTATGATCGGTGAATATTGTGCACTTTGTTCCATATAGGTAATGTCTCCAAATCTTGAGTGCATGAACAACGGCTCCCATTTCCAAATCATGCGTTGTATAATTCTTTTCAGTATCCTTTAGTTGCCTGGACCCATAGGCAATCACTTTATCTCGTTGCATCAACACGCAGCCGAGTCCTTGGATTGATGCATCGCAATAAACCACAAAGTCGTCAACTCCATCGGGTAACGCAAGAATTGGAGCCGAACATAACATATCTTTAAGCGTTTGGAACGCGCGCTCTTCTTTCTCACCCCATCTGTATTGCACTCCTTTGTGCGTTAAGGCTGTTAAGGGTTGGGCCAATTGAGAGAAACCCTTAATAAACCTTCGATAATATCCGGCAAGTCCTAAAAATTGTCGGATTTCCGTTGGCGCTCTTGGGGTAGACCAGTTCTTTATTGCTTCCACTTTGGCTGGATCGACATGAATTCCTTCCTCATTAACAATGTGTCCAAGAAACTGGACTTCGCGGATCCAAAAGTCGCACTTTGAAAACTTGGCATAGAGCTGTTCCTTGCGAAGCAATTCCAAAATAAGACGCAGATGTTCCTCGTGTTCTTCCTTGGTCTTAGAGTAGATCAAAATGTCGTCGATGAAGACTATCACAAACTTATCGAGGTACGGCTTGCACACTCGGTTCATCAGATCCATAAATACGGCAGGTGCATTGGTTAGCCCAAACGGCATAACCAGGAACTCGTAGTGACCATACCGAGTTCTGAAAGCTGTCTTGGGTACATCCTCATCACGAACGCGAAGCTGGTGATATCCAGACCGTAGATCAATCTTTGAAAAGTAGCTTGAACCCTGTAGTTGATCGAAGAGATCGTCGATTCGAGGAAGTGGATACCGATTCTTGATCGTAACTTTGTTAAGCTCTCTATAGTCGATACACATTCGGAACGTTCCATCCTTCTTTTTAACAAACAATACCGGAGCTCCCCACGGAGACGAACTTGGACGGATAAACCCCTTGTCGAGTAATTCTTGAAGTTGTGAAGAGAGTTCGTTGAGTTCACTTACAGCCAAACGATACGGAGCGCGTGAAATCGGAGCGGCACCTGGAGCCAAATCAATCCCAAACTCAACTTGTCGAAATGGAGGCAAGCCAGGCAGATCTTCAGGAAATACATCTTGGAAGTCGCGAACTATCGGGTAGTCGTTGATTCTGCGCTCGGGAAGTGTCGAATCGGTGACGTTTGCAAGAATCGCGAAGTGACCTTTACGAAGGCACTTTTGAGCTTTGAGAAACGAGATAATACCAGTTACTACTCCACCTTTTTCACCTTGAACCGTTAACATTTCACCTCCTTCGAGTGGGATACGAACCACTTTTTCTTTACATAAGATTTCAGCTCGATTCTCAGATAACCAATCCATTCCTACTATAACGTCGAAACTACCAATCGGGAAAGGCATAAGATCAATTCCTAGGGTATGGCCAGCTAGTTCTAACTTACAGTCCTTAACTATCTGAGTCGTATCATGAAGTTTACCATTAGCTAGCTCTACCACATATTTAGCGTCTAAGGCAGTAGGTTTAGCATTAATCAACTTAGCAAATTTAGTGGAAATAAAACTTTTCTCAGCACCAGAATCAAATAATACTGTAGCAAAGAAACCGTTCAAAATAAATTTACCATTAATCACGTTGGCGTCATTGCGAGCTTCACCCTGGCCCATGACGAAAGCTCGACCTCTACCATTTCCACCATTCCCATTGTTACCATTTCCGTTACCATTCCCATTACCATTACCTCCACCGGTACCATTCCCACCGTTATTTCCCTGATTTCCGTTCCCTTGTCTTCTCAGCTGAGGGCAGTCTCTTTTAATGTGACCTTGAGCACCACACTCAAAGCAGCCACGGGCTCCCCCATTGTTGTTGTTCTGGTTCTGACCGTTGTTCCCATTACCCCGATTGTTCCCATAGTTGTTTCCATGATTGTTGTTGTTCCTCCTGGGGCGGTTTTGCTGCTCAGGTAAAGTTGCCCAACAGTCCTTCGCTTCGTGGCCTCCCTTACCACACCTTTCACAGCTCAGACTCTTTCTGCAAATCCCAGCATGATGTTTCCCGCATTTGTTGCACATGGGTAGGTTACCCTTGTAGTTGCTCTGACCATTTCCGCCCTGGCGGTAGTTGCCACTGTTATTCCCGGACCTCTTGCTTTGACCTTGGGAGTTATAGGACCTCCCAGTGCTGTTTCCAACACTCTGAACATTCATCGAGTTTTCAGGAGCTTCATCATCAGCCTTTCTCTTGCCACTCAAGGCAGTCTTTTCAGTGACTCTTGCAGGAAGTGTACCTTTCTCAACTTCCTGATCAGTAAGTTTGTGAGCCAGACGAATGGCTTGCTGCACGGTAGCGGGGTTGCTGGCAGTCACCAGACTCTTGATTTGAGGCGCGAGGCCTTCCAGATAACGCTCAATGCGTTTGAACTCAGCATCAACCATCGAGGGGCACAAAACCTCGTACTCATGATATCGTGCAGTGTACTGTTCGATTTCAGACCCAGACATCTTCAAATTCAGGAATTCACCCTCAAGCTTCTTGACTTGGTCACGTGGACAGTATTCCTCCATGATCAGCTCCTTAAACGCTGCCCACTGCATGTTATTAGCCGCGTCTAGCCCAACCATCTGAATTTCAGCGTTCCACCAGGAGAGTGCAGCTCCTTCGAAGGTACCAGTAGCAAACTTCACCTTGCTTTCAGCCGGGCAATTACACATGGAGAAAACCTTTTCGGACTTCTCAATCCACCTGAGGAGTCCTACAGCTCCTTCTTCGCCGGAAAATGTCATCGGCTTACAGTCCATGAAGGACTTGAACGTGCAGTGGTGCTGGTTTCCTGATGCATAAATAGTTCGGATTTTAAAATTAAACAGGTCAAAATATAGTTGCTTTGTGCCTTAACCGGCATAATAGTTACCCTGTGCGGCATATGCAGCTTGGACGGCTGCCACCGCGGCTTGCACATGTTCAGTAATCATTGCTTGCAGCTGTGCAGGCGTCATGTTTATGTTGCCTCTTCCGTTTCCTCTTCCAGACATCTTGCTGAACAGTTAAAGTAGCCAGTGTTCAGTCACAGTTATATTTCATACATATCCCATAATATGTATATTAGTCAGTTCCCGTTATCCCACTATTAGTCCAGAAAAATTTTCGTGCAAAATCGAGGCGTCGTCGAGGAACGTCGTGAGTGCTATCGTCGAAGGTCGGCCTCCCATAAAGTCACCGTCGGCGTAGTCGTCGTAGTAGAAATCAGGACGTAGCGTGTAGCGTTGTTTCGTTGTCGCTTTCCCCAGAGTAGTGTGCGTATTCGCGGTCGCATTTCGTATTCGTGTGAAAATTTCCTAAGGTCTTCCGTTAGACTA
Source organism: Deinandra increscens subsp. villosa (assembly GCA_039602395.1). Lineage (NCBI taxonomy): Eukaryota > Viridiplantae > Streptophyta > Magnoliopsida > Asterales > Asteraceae > Deinandra > Deinandra increscens. Next base: position 64,919,908 of record JBCNJP010000009.1, on the reverse strand, counting down.
CTTAGACACGGTCTATATATATACTTATATATATATATATACATATATTTGTACGTACTAAGCTTTTACTTACACAGCAGAGCGAGTATCCCAGGTTGGCACGTAAAAATTTTGTCTTTGGGAATTTGTTTACTCGTTTTGTAACCAAGGTTTTCAAGTTGCAGTTTCCAAATCGTTTTCAAAAATGATTCCAGTTCTCTGCAACTTATGGCTCTGATACCAATCTGTCACACCCCCAAAATACCACTAACGGAGTTTATACCGTTAAGGGGCGCGACTAGACCAGGATCCACAACCATAGTTACAAATACTAAACGAATCAGGGTTAGTTCAAACACAAGTTATAAATCAGAGTCTTAAATACACGCAGCGGAAATAATTATCCTGGCACTAACCACGTGCCTTACAAATTCATTGTTTAATAAATCCCCAACTTAAGTTAAATCAAAAATAAGAGTCTTCACGTGCCATGCCAACCTCCGGTGGATACTCCTTAGCGATCTGCAAAAGTTTAAACCACGCAAGTGTCAACCTAACGGTTGGTGAGTTCACAGTGGGCTTGTCATGCATTGGCCCGGTCTCATAATCATAATTCGTGTCAAGGTTTACTTACAAGTTATTTATTTGTGAAAAGCAATGCTCGTAATTAAATCTCAGTTTATAAATGGTTTGTCCGTGACCTACGTCATCGGGTATGTACTAGTTCCGTAAAGTTAAAGGACTCAACCGATATCACGGGTAGCTAATCCGTTGTTCCATGCTCTAAGGAAGTTTGTACCAAAGCTGACTTATTTTTGTGGGGGCCGAGCCATCCCGTACGGTGCGGACCTACGTCATCGCGGTTTTTGCCTCCCCCGTGTCCTCTCGGGATCACGGTCAGATAGGCTGATATTGTACCTCCGTGCACTCCCCGTGCCACGGGGCGGAGTTTGTCAAACTCCAGTAGATCTACCCAACATCCCCTCGCTTTACAATTAATGGCACAATTTTTGTTGAGGACTTTAAGTTATAGGGCATCCTTAGAAAACATGTGATATCATGTGGTTTAGACTTTAACCTACACTAGCCATATTAAAACAGTTTTCGTTTCAGAAATAGTTTGTAAAGTTTCACCAGTGTTTCCCATAAAACACTTCAGTTCATCAAGTGGGTGCCGAGCATTCCCGAGTTCTCATGTATTTGTCAGCATTGTTTTTCGTTAAGTTGTTCGGTGTGGCCCAAACAGGCTCACGGTAAACAGGTTAGTGACACTCACCTTGGGTTGCACTGCTACACTTCAAGTAATCCAAATTATGTTTGCTTAACGAAGACCTATGAACACGTTTAGGTCTTAAGTATTAGTTTCGTGTCTAATCTTTACTTAACGTCACTATGGCCCATAACATAGCACGTTGCAACTATGACTCGACATACCGACACACGACACCAATGGTTGATCATAAATAAGGGTTCATATAAATCAGATATCAAGCATGTTTCATCATAGCATAATTATGTAAGTCATGGCATAACACTTAAGCAAATTTCACAAGTTTGGTTTTTAGGTCAGGTCTTAGTTTCGCTAGCACAGTTTCGCTAGGCAGTTTCGCTAGGTGCACGGGCAGCACTTTCGCTAGGCAATTGCCCGGTAACACAGTTTCGCTAGGCTAGTTTCGCCCGAAACTGCTGACGCAGTTTCGCTAGCCTAGTTTCGCAGGGAAACTGGTTTGAACTTTCGTTCAGGTATTTCGCTCGGTAGTTTCGTTCGAGCAGGTCTGGTCAGGTTACCCGGCGACACTATAGTTTCGCTGGTCAGTGTCGCTGGAAGGAGATATAATTTCGCTACTTAGTTTCGCCCAGAGAACAGACAGTTTCGCTGGTCGCGAAAAACATACGGATTTGCCTAAAAATCAACCTAACGGCTTCTGATCTTACATGCAATTCATTATTTAGCGTACATAGGCATTTACCAACATAAATCAAGCAGCTTTAACACGTTTAACATGCATTTTAATCATCAAATCTCTAAAAACACTTCTAAACCCTAAAATGACCTAAATTGCATAAATCATCATCATGGTTTGTTTTTAAACGTAAAGTTGCTGACTTTATGATAAAACTAGCATCCCTAGACAACATATTAGTAGATCAAGCAATTACATGAGGGTTTGAGCATGCTTTTAAAGAAAACACAAGGAAAAGGACATAAAGAAAGGTTTTTGGAGACTCACGATTTGATCTAGGATCCAAATGGGTGTTGTCTCAAGGCTGAGATGATGATTCTTGATGGTTTCTTAGCTGACCAGATTTTCCAGGAGAGTGTGTGTGTGTTTGTTGTGAAATGAGGCAAATGAAGCTACTAGGGTTTATTAAGTTTATTTATATCAGAGGCTAGTTTCGCTGGCAGTTTCGCTGGCCAGGCGAAACTAGCTCTGGTCTCGGGTACATTGATCAGTCTAGCCTGCTACCGGGCGAATCTGTAGTTTCGCTCGGTAGTTTCGCTGACTACCAAATTTAGGCAATTTCACATAATCAAGTATTTACAATTAATCATGCTATTCACAATAATAAGTCATGTATTTAAATCACATTGCACATAAAGACAATCAATGATGAGCACATAACACATATGGACGGGTTCGGTGATCAACCAAAGGTCGTGGACGTATTCGGCCTAGTTATGCATTAGCTACTAAGTTAACACTTATAACGTAACTAACGGATTTGTCTAACGGAAGTTAACCTTGAAATTCTCGGGTGTCACAACGATCGTCACCAAATTCCAAACCCCGTGACTATTCCTCATAGTAATTCCGCCAAATGATCGGTCATGAGGAAACACGAGCGGTAAATGTTAAGGAGCAAACACTTGAAAAAGATATAACAAAATATGTGAAAGGGGTAAAATGGTCATTTTGACTATTAAGGGTATTAACCAATAAAGAGTTGGGTTTTGGATAATGAGGTAACTCTTAAATGTGATTTGTAACATTTAGGATGTCTTGATAGGGACATTACGTTAAAGGCATTAAGAAACTGATTCACAAGAACTTAACCCAAGAATAATAGCTTTGCAAAGCTAAGGTGAGTTCTATGAGCCCTCTTTTAAATTGTTTAAATGCTTTAAACCATTTTGGGCTGATATACATAACGTTTTGTGAAAATACTCTCAACTGTTATAATTGCTTGTTATATGTATTGGTTGTATGCTGATGAGTAGAGGAAAAATAGATTGCCATTTCGATGTTTCTAGTAGAATAGATTAAGAATGGTAATCGAGAAAAGATTGGTGAGTAAGGGACTTCTGAAACAAAAAGTTAAATAGTGTTGTCCCAATGGTGTCAAAACCAAGCGTCAAAGCTAAGCGGCGTCAAAGCCAGAAAGCGTCAAAGCTAAGCGGCGTAAAAGCTATATAGTGTCAAAACTAAAGGGACTGTTGCTACACGATGTGTTCGTAAGGCAAATACAAACACTATTTCCCTAAGATAGCACTTAACAAGGTTAGTCAATTCACGAGGTTACGGTTTGTGAATATATGTGCTATATGCTTTGTGTTTGATTGTCTAATTGCATAAATGTGTTTGATAAACCTAAGTGCTTTCGAAAGGTAAAGTTTTCCAAAAACGTAGAACTCACCAGCGTAAGCTGACTTGTTAAGTTATGTATGTCAGATGAGGTTGGACCTTCGAATCGAAAAGGGAAGGCTGAGATGTGAGCAGGAACTAGGGGGCAAACACTATCAAGACAATGTCAAGCTAACAAGAGAAGACATTTTTGAAAACTGGCGTGGAGATGTTTATTTCTCTTTTGTATTTGTCTCTCTTACTATGTAATACTTGGCATATGAATAAAAGTTTTTATTTCCGCTGCGTTAGTTATCTCTGTTGTACCTTGTGTTCATGAGTAAATCCGATGCGTGACCGCTCCTAGGGCCAAGTCTGGGAGTGGGCGTCATAAAAGCTGTGCGGGATGTTGGACAAAACCTCCCCTCTCAACACTAGACCAGATCAGAGAAAATGACAATAAAGTTAAAGATGATTTGTTAGATCAATTTCTGCGTGATGTGTGTGTATCACAGTTAGTATAGTTAGTTGATTCAGTTAGTCATGTTATAACTAAGAAAAAGACTAAGAAATTTGTCCCTGAGTGTTGCAGTTGGCTCTGGTCGAAGTCTTCGATTGGAATGAGTTGCTTGTTTAGCAGCCTAGGGCTACGTCCTTTCTGCCCCTCGTCGAACTCCTTTGCTGCGTACAAATTGTCCCTATTAATATGTGATGCTTCCCCTATTGGACCAATTATTAGAGTCAATCAGATGAACCTTCTCGATCCCATATTTATTTCCATTGGCCCAACTCCCAAGCAACTTCTAAATTCTTATTTCTCCTTGTGCGCCTCACTTGTTTGTCAGCCTTCTTTTAATTTATGTCACCAAATTATCATCATAGGCTGCAATTTAAAATTAGACAAATAAAATAATACAATTAAATAAGCTTGGCATATTAATTGTTATGTAAATGAGAGATGGCCAGATTAGTTCTTTTTCCTTATATATTTTTGTTTACGAACAAAGTCACAAACAATATATTTACTTTATTTTTATCTTTTCATTATTTTTATCATAAATTGAAACTAATAATTCATAAAGATAATTATTGAGTTGGGATTTTGATCTTTGCAGCTCGCAGTTAATTTAATATTAACAATTTAAGCTCATTTATACCTCAACACACTAATTACAACAACCGATTAAAATAATATCTTTTATGTCCAACTCGGTGTGTTAGGGAATGATTAATATATAAATAAAAAGCACTTTTTAACTGCTCATCACATCCCCACACTTATCTTTTTCCGTCCCGGAAAACTGCCATGGAATCATAATTAGGAAATCAATCTCAAAATCATTTAACTCTTTAATTTATCCACCAAGTAAATCCACAAACCATAATGTAATCACATGGACTAACTGCAATTGCCAGTATTTCGATCCGACTAAACCCAACCACTGACCTTTTGTTTCGCCCCCAAAGTGTTTATAATTTACCGAATAGAGTTATCAATTTGCCTATGTGTCCCACATTCAGAAAGTTCAAGTTCAACCTACTTCGAATCAAATTCAGTCAAAGCAAAGGGTATTTAAGATGCTATTTATAGATTTTCCCCACCCGCCTTTAAACTAGATACTCATATGTCCACAGAATGATGGAATAGATGGATAGCGAAGTTTTTGAGTATTTATTTCTCTAATTTGCTATTTTTCTTCTTTTTTCTATTTTTTCTCATTTTTCTATTTTTTTCTTTTTTTTTCTTTTTATAATTGGTTAATTTTAACTATGATTACCAACGAACATCATCAGAGATACTCTTTGCGAGATGCTATCCCCAAACTCGTACATGAGTATTTTTCCCGCGAGATCCAGAACATCATCAGAGGCACGCACCACGGGATATTATCCTTAGTTTGTACATGAGTATTTTGTCCCTTCACTCTAAAATTATTAACCAATTTATTACCTAATATGCTCAAAGATGGAAATATGGGGCGCCGTTATTTCTCGGATTTGCTTTCACAAAAAGATCATAACGTGCCATGTTAGTCTAAGGACATATAAGTCTCTAATTTAAAGTGGTCTTTTTCCGCCTAATCATCAGTTTCAATCTCTCTATCACCCCTAAAATGGAAACCCACTAACAGACCGATTTAATTACATATTTATACAACAATAAACACAAAGAGATTATTAAGCTATTCTTAGGTCAGTTGGGCCTACCGACACATCACAAATTAGCCATGTTTTCCATTCTCTCCTTTTCTACCACTTTTCCCTATTCTTTCTTTATTTTAAATTTTGAAAACCGATTCCCAATTGTACTATCATTTTCCATGATTTTGCAAGTTAATCCAAAGACATTTTTTCAAAAATTTTCAATTTATTTTGATTTTTTTTTTAATTTTTTTTTTGAAACACACAAAATAAACACAAAACTTGTTATTCCCCTCCCCACACTTGAGTTACACATTGTCCTCAATGTGAAACGAAAAACAACTAAAATAAATAAGAAATAAAAAAGCTAAAAAGAAAAAGAATTAGGAAACGTACCGAATTCGGGCAATAAAAATAAACAAAATGTCTGGATGCTGGGGTCGTCGCTTTTCGCGACACTCAACTCCACCTCCCTCGCGACACACGAGTGATGGATTTCACCGAAATTTTTATGCTAAGACAAGTTCCAATATATATATATATATATATATATATATATATATATATATATATATATATATATCTTTAACGTACCTGGAACCTCGTTTTGCTCAATTTCATCACCGAAACACGATCCAAATCCTGAAAAACACAAAAACACACAAAAAAGAAAAAATAAATAACCAACAGACACACTTACCTCTGGGTTGCCTCCCAGAAAGCGCTAAGTTTATAGTCTTCAGCCAGACCATACTTCTCTGTCACGGTGGCTTCAGTCCACATTTTCCGACCACGTTACCGATGAACGCTCGATAATTCACCCGTCTCTTTAGTTTTTTCAATCCATGCTTACCAATCACATTACCGATCCATGCTCGGTAGTTCACATTTCTCTTTGATTTTTTCTTTAAGCTTAGCAAGTGAAATAAGTTAATTTGAAAATTAAAACCAAATTTATCATGAATCGCACACTTACCTTTCAAATTACCAACATGTGCCCGATAATTGATATGTCGCATTAAAACTTGAACCTTCACACATGGCACATCCAGATAATCATTACAGAGTTTTTTACATTGCACTTGCCAAACATCAATTGCCTCCACCTTCCTCTTCTTTGAAGTCAATTGCACCTGCTCACATTTAAAAATCCGATTAACAATTAAAAGAGAAGGATTAGCGTTACCTGGCGGACTCTCATTCGTGGATTCCTCAACATGCGTATCTTTAGTCGGCTCTAAACATTGAATTACATGTTCGGTAAAATTCGGAACCTCCACTTCCTCTTCATCGTCACTAATGTCCGTTGCACTAATCGGGGTTTCATCAGCTGAACTAACCTCACTCTTCTTAGGACTCGAGACATCCTCCTCTATATCCACCTCAACCATGGTGGTTTCATCCTCGGGTTCTTCAATAATCGAGGTAGTCGGTGTGGTATTAGCCTCCACAACCGCCTCCTCGATTTGAGACAATATCCACGCTTGTTTTTCCCGATACTTTTCAAAACCCGACAAGCCTTGCGGACGAATTTGTTGTTCCTTCACTAAAATATCATATTTGTAATCTAACAACTGTATGCGGTGTTGTCTTGAATGGTGAGGTTGAACTAACTCTTTCTCAATTTGGGATAAATGTGATCTTCTTCGAGCTGCCTCAATACCTTCAGATTGATGAAACGTTGGACACGATCTCGGTTGTTGCCTTGAATATTCATAATCATGCCCTTGACTATATACCTGACGGTCCCCGTATACCTGATAAAAGTTACTGCACTCGTCCCGATAACCTGATTGGCAACCGCTTAGGGAATCCAATGGAGGTGCTCTAAAATGCGAGTAAACTGAATTTTCATGTTCAGTTCTCGTTCGTGAAAGTCTTTGAGCAGCTTCTCTTCTACGTGTATACTCTTCCTCCCTTTGAACTTCAGCTGGTGTCACAATTCTTGGTGCCCCGCATTCAAACCGTACCTGATTCCCTCCTCGGTTATAAGAGAACTGTGGTACACCTCGAGGAGGTTGATTGTAATTCTGTTGTGATTGATATTGGAGGTACTGGGGATACCCCAAGGTCACTCTTGTACTGATCCTCATAGACTGGCTGAGAATAGTGGCGATTGTAGCCCTCCTGGTAGCCTGCAAAAGACGAGACATTAGTTTCATAATTATTATAAGAATACACATCATGGTTTAAATAATTATTTGTCCTAGATTGAGAAAATCCCTGATTGTGTGATGATGGAGACTCTCGATATTGGTAATATGAATCTTCGTAATCCTCCTCATCCTCTGAATCCTCTACGATTATGATCCCGCTGGGCAATGTTGGACAAAACTTGATTTGATGATAATAACTCCCACAGTTGTAAAATTTTTCTTCCGCGCCCATGATTAACTTCAAATTTACCTCCAACGCTCAAAAACACAGAAACCGATTACGTAGTCCTGATCAAGATGATAAAATAACGCAATGTATCGAAGACTAGCAATCCAGACAATTTTTATGATTCATTTTTTTTTTTGTTATTTTTTTTTTTGTTTTGAAATTAAACGAAACTACTAAAAATTAAAATTGCTAAAAAATAATTTAAAAAAATCTTTTTGGTTTTTGTTTTTTTAGAGTTAAACAAAACTAATAAAAATAAGAAATTGCAGAAAAATTAAAAATCTTTTTGGGTTTTTTTTTTATGAATAGACAAGCAAAATTAAAATTGCAGAAACAAAAAGAAATTTTTTTTTCGTTTTTAGAAAAACGAACAAAACAAAAAAAATTAACAAAAAAAACGAAAATCACTAACAAGCGCACGTACTCCCCGGCAACGGCGCCAATTTGATAACGGCTGTCGCGACCGCTATACAAATAATCCTAACTAACCTATAGACAGGGTAAGTCGGGTATCAATCCAGGGGAGTTGGTGGTGATTAGCGACTCTAATTTTCTTAACCTAAGTACTGTCACTACTCAGATTAACTACACTAAATGCTAAATGACTTAAACCTAATAACAGAAAATGTAAATTGCCTCTTGGCTGTGAATTGATTGATTTTAAACTAACAAACTACATATTAATAAAACCAAGACGTATGATGACAAAGGTAACTACTTTAGGATTCAGGCTGTTAGGTAGCTAGTTTATCACTTCGGGTTTCTATTATGGAAATTACATAGACATAACCGTATTCAGTTTGAGTAACCTAATTACTAGTTACCACGTACATGCTAGAGATAGTCCTAGAGCTATGCTTAGAAAGTTAGTCCGGGAGCGGGGGGCGCATACGATAATAACAAGCAACAGATTAAAACAAACAAATACTAAGATTAAATGAGTGTCACAATCTCAAATCTTACCCATAACATAAAAAACCCTAATTTAAAACAACCCTAACTAACCCTTCACCCAAAGTAGTTACAAAAAGATTAGCCAGACATCACAAGTCGAATGCTTATTAAAAACTAAGAAAAAGACTAAGAAATTTGTCCCTGAGTGTTGCAGTTGGCTCTGGTCGAAGTCTTCGATTGGAATGAGTTGCTTGTTTAGCAGCCTAGGGCTACGTCCTTTCTGCCCCTCGTCGAACTCCTTTGCTGCGTACAAATTGTCCCTATTAATATGTGATGCTTCCCCTATTGGACCAATTATTAGAGTCCACCAGATGAACCTTCTCGATCCCATATTTATTTCCATTGGCCCAACTCCCAAGCAACTTCTAAATTCTTATTTCTCCTTGTGCGCCTCACTTGTTTGTCAGCCTTCTTTTAATTTATGTCACCAAATTATCATCATAGGCTGCAATTTAAAATTAGACAAATGAAATAATACAATTAAATAAGCTTGGCATATTAATTGTTATGTAAATGAGAGATGGCCAGATTAGTTCTTTTTCCTTATATATTTTTGTTTACGAACAAAGTCACAAACAATATATTTACTTTATTTTTATCTTTTCATTATTTTTATCATAAATTGAAACTAATAATTCATAAAGATACTTATTGAGTTGAGGTTTTGATCTTTGGAGCTCGCAGTTAATTTAATATTAACAATTTAAGCTCATTTATACCTAAACACACTAATCACAACAACCGATTAAAATAATATCTTTTATGCCCAACTCGGTGTGTTAGGGAATGATTAATATATAAATAAAAAGCACTTTTTAACCGCTCATCAAAAGCTCTGGGGGAGGTTGGACAGAACCTCCCCTTTCAACACTAGAACAAATTAGAGAAAATGACAAAAACTTGAAGATGATCAACTAGCCAATCCTATTTATAGGAGTTGTCCAGCAAACCAATGAGTTGACTAACCAGTGGTCCGTTGGACCCAGCAAACCAATGGTTCGCTGGTTGGTTAGTTTACATCCATATACACATTTAAATACAAGTCTACTAATCTATTCGAAAAGTAACGGCCACACTAGCAACATGCTCTAATAGTGTATATCGGGATTTTTCTAGTCATGGACAAGAAATCGATATGCACTACTATTTTCCGCGTATCCAATGAACACGCAGTCCACAGTTTTGGGTCCTATCCTTTGCACCTTAGGCAAAGGTGCTAACACCTTAGCTAGGCACCCCCATACTTTCAAGTATTTGTAGGATGGTGTTAAGCCCATCCATGATTGATAAGGAGTCTTAACATTGTCTTTGCGGGGTATCTTATATAAAAGATAATTGGTCGTCAAGATGGCGTCCCCCACATGTTTAGGCTCACCGAGAACTAATCAACATGGCATTCGTCATCTCTTTTAATGTACGGATCTTTTGTCCCGCCTTGCTATTTGATTGTGGAGAATAGGGTGCGGTGGTCTCATGGACAAATATTTCACCTTGTGCACATAAGGAGGAAAATGGTGAAACATATTCACCTCTTCTATCACTCACCACAACCTTGATTTTCTTTTTTAGTTGATTCTCTACCTCGTTCTTAAACAAGACAAACTTGTTTATTGTTTCATCCTTACTCTTAAGTAAGTATACATAATAATATCTAGTACTATCATCAATAAACGTGATGAAATACTTGTTGCCACCATGCCATGGAATGACTTTTAAGACACACAAATCGGTGTGAATTAAGTCTAGGGGTTCGGTTATTCGTTCAACCGATCTAAACGATGATCTTGTTAGTTTGGATTCAACACATGTTTCTCATTTCGAGCTCAAGTCTATTTTGAATGTTGGTAAACTTTTTAAATTAATTAAACGACGTATTCAATTAAAATTCACATGTCCTAATCTACCATGTCACATTTTTGAATCACAAAACTCAGTCATATAAGTAGAAGAGGAGGCCTTTGCCATTTTACTAATAACCATAGTAGACAATTTAAACATAGCATTTTGGGCATATCCCTTGCCTACAAACATTCCATTTTTGGTCAAAACGACCTTATCAGAATCGATGACAATACAAAATCCAAACTTGTTGAGCAACCATTCTGAAACAAGATTCTTCCTGGTTTCTGGCACGTATAAAACGTTGCTCAACGTGAGTTCCTTCTTTGAAGTGAACTTCAAGACCACATTTCCTTCACCCATGATGTCGGCAGTAACTTTATTCCCCATATAAAGCTTCTTGGTCCCCTTAGTCTCTTTAAATTTACTAAAGAGGGTCTTGTCCCCACAGACGTGGCAGGTGGCACCAGTGTCAACATACCAGCCAGGGTTCTCCCCCACAATGTTGACTTCAGAGATGAATGCAGACGCCTCTCTGATTATTGCCACTAGTGGCATGTCATCTTCCACCAGATGAGCTCGCTCACTTTGTGGCTTCTTGCAATTTTCTGCACGATGACAATTACCCCACAGTTGTAGCACTTTCCCTTGAACTTTTGAGGCTTCTTTTTTACAACTCATTTCTTTTGTGCCAAGTGTTCCACCGCTTTGCCCCACCATTACGCATGCTTCCTTTAGAAGACTGGCCAACCTCCACCATATTCACATTATCCGAAGCTTGCAAGGTGGTGGGCTTTTGAGCCATCTTATTGTCCTCCGCGATACGAAGACGAACTACAAGATGCTCAATGGTTATCTCCTTTCGCTTATGTTTAAGATAGTTCTTGAACTCGAGGCACGAAGGCGGAAGCTTTTCAATAAAATCCGCCACTTCAAACGTCTCACTAAGGGATATACCCTCCGCATGAACCTCATGAAGTATAACCTGGAACTCTTGGACTCGGCTCATCACCGATTTGTTGTCGACCATCTTAAAGTCCAAGACACGGTCCACAACAAATTTCTTCGTTCCGACATCCTCCATTTTGTACTTTTTGTCTAGAGAAACCCATAATTCTTTGGAGGTCTTAAACACCGAGTACACGTTATACAACGAGTCCACGAGGCCGTTCAACACATAGTTATGGCACAAAGAGTCCGAGTGTCTCCAAGCTTCCACCGGGCAAAGAGTTTCAACGTTGGAATCCCCTGCACTAAGTTGGAGAGCGGACTCCGTTAGACATCTTGTAAGAGTTAAGGTGGTTAAGTAGAACAACATCTTCTGTTGCCACCTTTTGAAGTGTGAACCCAAGAACTTTTCGGGTTTTTCGGCTTGACTAGCGATGGTGTTAGCCGTTACGCCAACTTGAGTGCCAACCGATGGTGCTTCATTAGTCTTTTCACCGTTAGTAGTCAGTTCTAAAATAGGAACTATATAAGTTAGTATTCAGAATTGTTATGCCAACTAATGGCTTTAAACGCGCACGTTTAAGATTTTGACTAAAACGTCCAACAGATGGATGGTTTAGATGAAAAGAATTTTTTATTTCTTCCTTGTGTAATTCTAAGTCCAACTTTGAATTAACCACGAGTTAGGAAATTATTTGGAGAAAACTTATAACTTAAACACGCACGTTTAGAGTAACTTGTCCAAAAATGGACAATTTGGGGTATTGTAAAATTTGTGGTTTTTAACTTCCAACTAGTGGAGGTTAGAATTTTTTTTTTTTAATAACGTCCAACTAGTGGAAGTTGTGAGTTTTGTCGTAACTGACTACTCGTTTAATTCTAAGACCGACTTTGAATTAAAACGAGTTAAAGAAAAATATATATTTTTAAAACACTAAATCACCTCGAGAGATCTAAGTCTAAATTTGAGGCTCGAGTTAATGAAGTTTTTAGTAAAAAAACGAACGGTGTTTTAAAATTTTGTTTTAAGTTTGTAGGAAAACCGTTCGTTAATTTAAAAAATAAATTTTTTTTGATTAGGCATGATTACAAACAAAGGAAGAAAAGAAAATTACAATACATGGAAATTCCACTCCTACCAACGTTACAAAGATATAAACAATACAATATAAGGAAATGGAAGAATAACAATTATTACAGTATGATTAAAAGGGATGGAATTATTTACAAAACAAAAACAAGGAGAAAACCCACTTTAAAGAAAGTAAATAAAAGAATTATACCTTAAACAGTCGGTTGAAAGTTTTGGATATGCGATAGAATCTCAAAATTGTACTTGTAAGAAAATTTGGATAACAAGAAAGGTTTTAGAAAATTAGTAAATTTGGATGTTTTGAAAACGAGTTTATAAAAATTTGGAGAAGGCTTCGAGTCAAGACCTGGGTCCCTTAAAACAAATTCTGGATCTACCAAAGATCCTGTTTTGTTTCCCAAGGTACAATCAGTACAATCGCCTAACCGATTATACGGCCGAGATAACTTTAAGCTTGAATATTACCTTTGAAGAACTTGAAGATCTTGAAGAAGAAGATCTTGAGGGAAGATGAGAGAAATACGAATATGATATAATTCTTGATGTGTTGTGGCTGGCTCAACATATGAGTCACTATTTATAGTGGTTTAAAGCTCACTTGAAAGACCCAAAATTGAATTCTGAGTGAAATTTCATATTAAACTCTTTAATATGAATTTAGTTTTAATTAACTTGAATTCTAGTTTCAGCTCAGAATTAAAGTGGTTTAAAGGAAATTAAGGTAAAAATGCGTAACACCCATTTACTGTACTGTTATAGCATTTTTCCGGTTGAACTGGGGTTTTGGTTCAATATTTCCGGTTGAATCTATTTTCCGCTTGAACTTCAACCGGAACACATCCGGTTGACCCTTATTCCGCCTGAACCTGTTTCCATTCCAACCATCTGGCTGAACTCAACTCTCCGCTTGAACCTGATGCCTGAACTTCAACCGAAACACATCCGGTTGAACTGAAAAACAATTAGGCGGCTCTCAAGTGACGATGCGAAGTGCAAAGTGCACCATCAAAGCGCCACATTGCGCCCACGTCACGCGCGCGAACGTGTGCGAGTGCAAGTGCGAGTTAGGGGTGCTTCCCTTTAGGGTCCAAGGGATGTGTCCTACTCAAGGAAACAATAATAGGTGAATTTTCTACCTTATTAACCACTTTAAGATTCATCCCCCAACCAATGCGGGATGACTTCCACTATATTTCCCACCCTATTTTCATAGCTTTCACAGCTGTGAAACCTCTACTTTGAGCAGCGATATCTCATTCATACAAGCTCGGTTTTGGACGTGGTTTGGTGCGCTGGAAAGCCCTCACAACGTACTACACAAACCCAGAAAATACAACACCATCAACCTATGTATCCTGTATTTTATTTATGTTCAAAGTTTGTGAAAACTCATTTTCACACTTAGTGACAACCAATTTTTTCACTATTTTTTTCCCAAAATTCTGACAAGATCATACGAACTACTTGTGATAAAAATTCTCAGTTTTGTATTTCAAAAGTTGAGATTAAAATGGATTTTAGATCACGATCATATTAGAGGGTTCCGAATTCAAAATCATAAGATTTGCCGGAAAAAAAAACGGATCTACACATCGCGTTATACCGATTTGGATGTTTTTAGATCTAAATTGCATTGCTACTCATACATAGGCATATCTGAAAATTTTCATGGAGACGATGAGATGGAGAAAAATGAGATCTTACCATCATCGAGTCCCTTTAATCAGACATGCTTTCCAAAAAATATGGGAGAAGTGTTGATCTTGCTTAGTTCTTAGTCCCACGGATGGCGCCAATGTAGAAACTAAAATCGATGGGGTCGAACCAATCGAATCGGGCTCCTAATATGTTCTTTGTACCACTGATTCCTGGATGTATGTATCTGCGAAGATCATAGAAAACACGTTAGAAGGGGCCACAGACCGGACTCTCTGGACCACACTCTGATGCTCAAGTGTCATGAATGGTTCCAATGTGGAAACCAAAGTCGATGGGATCGGAAAATCATATTGGGTTCCTAATATGTTCTTTGGACCGCCGATGCCCAGAACTATATACATGCGATCATCATAGAAAACACTTTAGAAGAGGTCAGAGGAGTCTCTGGTGAAATAAAGTAAAAGTGAGAGAGGGGATGAGAAAAATGACAGCTGGAATAAGGAGGAGGGGCCTCCTACATATCGGAAAGACACCTTAGGGTTTGGAGTGGGCCCATTAGTTAGACCCAAGATGCACCATTGGGTTAAACCCAATTGAGGATTATCCTCGACAACGGCTATGATGTATATAGAATGTGTGTGAAATAGGATTAGAGTTCAAAGTGATGAAGTCACATTAAACAATAATCATTTTGGTTTAGAATCAAAATTGATTTTAGTGGATTCGGGAGAAACTAAAAGAAACTATCGCTCATGATAGGATAATAATGATGTAAGAATATGAAAGAAAGTAGAATGAAAAAGGACGGCCTAGAATTCAAGTTATGAAAATTTGACAATTTCGGTTGAGATATATGGATTAGACTTGATGAATGACAATGACACATTCTAGAGGTCTAAGATTACCTGGGTTAGAAAGAGCTCTAAAATAAAATGAGGAAAGTACGTGAAAAAAAAAAGTGCATGTTTCACGAAAACAAGTTTGGATTGAATGGATAAAAGCCCGATACAGATCATATGACGTTTGGACATGCAGTTGATATGGTGGTGTTGACACAAATCCACACATGTCTCATACAAATACCATATGAGACATGTATCACTACAACAAAATGACCCTTTGGTAGCAAAAGTTGTATACCCTTCAGTGGGGGCATGTCGCCACCATAGCTTTCCATGGCGACATGTCCCCACAATAGCCCTCGCCACCTGAACTCCGTCGCCATAGGTCAAAATTGTCGCCACCGAAAGGTTCGCCATCGTAGGTTTCTCTCTCGTGGCGACATGTCGTCTTGACAAACTCGCCATGTTAAATATAACTAATAAAAAAAGATTTAAAAAAAATTTATTTGACCTTTGGTGGGGACATTTCGCTACCTAACTAATCTACGATTCACTGAAAACTGCTGATCTTTTTAATTTGACTACATCTGCATTCCAAATTAATCCTAGTTGTACTTTGCCTCAATTTTATAAACAAAACATACCGAGCATAGTGATGAGGATGGTGGTGCACGGTGGCGGGACGACTACGAGCTCGTGTGGTGGTCTTTTATGGAGGATGGAGGTGGAGAATCGCAGCGGAGGTTGGCGGTGGAGAATCGCGCAGTGGGGGATGGAGGGAGAATCGTCGGAGGTTGTTTTTTGTTTAGGAGAACACGAATGGAACATCAGAGAGCAGAAGTCCGTATTTAGGTCTAAAAACCCAACGGTGGCGAAATGTCGCCACCAAAGGGTATGTGAAAACGACGTCGTCCTTATTTTCGGTTAAAAATAATAAAAATAACCCTACGGGGGCGATAAATCCCCACCATAGCCTTAAGCTCATACGACACCGTTCAAAAATTCCGAAAATGTAAAACCTAATTAATCCTTCAGTGTCGAAATGTCCCCACCACAGGGTATCTAAATTTTTTTATTATTTTAATTACTATGTAAAGAAATAAAAGAAAATATAAATTAATTTAATTAAGCCTTCAGTGGCGAAAAGTCTCCACCATAACTTTTGACCACGCGGGAACTTTGTAGGAAAATCGTTCGTAAATTTAAATAAAATAAATACTTTTATTTAGTACGATTACAACAAAGGAAATAAACATATACTATTACAATACAAGTGAAAGAAATTAGATCTACTCCTATTACAATTACAAGGAAATAAATTACGTTACAGGAAAAAGAAAAGGATTACAATACAATGAAATGAATAAAGATTACAATGAAATGAAATTACAATACAATGAAATGAAATGATAATGATTTAAATGAAAGAAAATGAAGACAGAGAGTTGAAGAAAAGGTTTAGAATGATAAAATACTAATTGAATGTCAAAGAAAATGATTTGAGAAAAAAATCTTTGATATTAGTTTAAGAAAAACGAGAAAGGTTCCAAGGAACCTTGGCGAAGGCTTCGGGTCAAAACCCGGGTCCCTTAAAACCAATTCCAGGTCTACCGAAGATCCGTTTTGTTTCCCAGGGTACAATCGCCTGAACCGTATTGTACGGTCGGGATAACTCTAAGCTTAAAGTTACTTTTGAGTTCTCTAAGCTTATAGTAAGAGAAGCAGAAGAAGAGAGAATGAGAATTCAGAAGTGAATTCGGTGTGTTTAGCCTCAACTAATGAGGTTGCATTTATAGTGGTGGGAGTGGCTTGTTGAGCACACAAAAATAATTCGTACTCAAACTTTGCATTAAACGTCTTTAATGCAAATTGATTTCTAATTAACACGGAATTACCTTAATTAGCTCAAAACACGTTTACAGTTGTAATTTCGAAGTAATCTCCGCGTAACAGCTGTTTTCCGGCTGAACTAGCGCTTCCGGACCAACCTTCCGCTTGAACTTCAACCGGAACTACTGTTCAGGTTGAACTCTGTTCCGCCCGGTTCAACTATTCCTTCCGCTTGGTCCTATTCGCTCGAACTCGTTCCGTTTGAACTTCAACAGGAACCTTTTCCAGTTGAACTCAGTTCCATCCGGACACACAGGTCCGCTTAAACTTCTCCGCCTGGTCTCCAACCGGACCAACTTCCGGTTGAACTCAAAAACAATAAGGCGGCTCTCGGCGATTCGAGCATACGAAGTGCAAAGTGCGCCATCAAAGCGCCACATTACGCCCATACGCCCACGCCACGCGCGCACGCGCGTGTGCGAGTGCGAGTGCGAGTTAGGGGTGCAAAGCACCCCTCAGGGTTCAAGGGATGTGTCCTACTAAAGGAAACAATAGTTGGTAAGGTTCCCACCTTATAAACCACTTTTGGTTTCATTCCCCAACCAATGTGGGATGAGTTAACATGCTATAATTAGGGATGGCAATGAAACCCGAACCCGACGGGAAAACCCGAAACCCGACACAAATGGGACGGGTATGGGGTCGGGTAATCGGGTATGGGTCCGGGTATGGGATTACTTTTGAATTTTTTCATGGGTATGGGACGGGTATGGGATTTGATGAATACCCATTTACCCGCCCCGATTACCCGATAATATATACCCGCTATATTTTTCTTTGTTTTATTTATCTATTTAAAGTATATATTGTATGATTTTATTTATCTATTTTTTATTTTTATTTATAATACTAAGTTATTGGTTAAAAACATTAACTTACATATTATTAAACTTATATATGTTTAGTTATTTGATATGTTTTTTTCTAATTATGATATTTATAAGTTAATAGTTAGACGATATATACACCCGATGGGTAAATACCCGCTTAAAACCCGATGGGTTTTGGGCCGGGTATGGGATACAATTTTATAACCGGGTATGGGGTTGGGATTACCAAAACCCGTCCCAAACCCGCCCCATTGCCATCCCTAGCTATAATTAGCATTTTTCTCCCTAATTTTCGCAGCTTCACATGTTGCGAGACCTCAACTTTGAGCTTTGATTGAAAGATAATAGAAAGACTGAATTGATATTATTGAATAATCATGATTACATTATATAGAGAATATAATAAACCCTAGATACCTAATGGGCCCGTGGCTCATACTAATTAACCTAATCTAATACATTCCAATATTCCCCCGCAGTCGGAGCTGGAGGAAAGCGAAAGATCAGACTGGAAAAAAAACATAAACAAGAATACTAAAATAAACTGGCTTCGATCTCGGTTATTGACTCCAAATCCCAATCTTCTATCAACAAATCCATAGTGTGCTTGAATGTGCCAAATTATGTATTTCAATGTCATAGATCCCGTAATCCTCTAGCAAAAGTCTTCAACGCAGCGGTGCTTCGACTAATTTAGGACCGTAGTCCGAAAGACGGTGTCATGGCTAGTAATTGTAAGGGACTAAATTGTGGCTTGTGTATTAAATCATCCTTTGGCGGACTATTTTGAAGGTCTATGTGTTAGAATAGGTGAAAAATAGTTGGTTTATTATTGTATTGGGTCATTGGGCTACTTTAGATAGGTTTGGGCTCAGTTTAAAAGAGTTTAGATGGGTTTTAGTGGGCCTGAAAAGTCAAATACGGGAATTAGGTGTTAATTAGGGGTTTTATCTTTGTTTGTTCTCCAAGTTGGAGAATCCCTATAAATGGGGAAGCTTTCTCATTAATTAGGGTTGCTGGTTTTTGTGTTTTCTGGAGGTGTAATCGAAACTCTCTAGGAGAATTTCGAGTTCTTCAAGTGTGTTGCAACCAAGCTTTAATCAAGTGTTCTTCAATCGGTTTGCATTTTCATTTGTTCCAAATCGTTACTTATTTTATTACGTATTGTTTGTCTTGAATCATCTAGTAACACCGGATTCCGCACGGTCGTTGCTAAACATTGATATCGTGTGAGGGTTAAATTGATCCTTACAATTGGTATCAGAGCCAAGAAACAAGGGTTTCGAGGCTCTCACGATATCCGATTCAAGATTTCAGGTGTTTTTCTTGATTTGTTCGGTGAGTTTTGGTAGTGTTTAGTTGATCTTTCTTCCTTGGTGGTTAAATATTAAAATTAGGGTTCATATTTTTGGTGTGCTTTTGGTCGTATTTTGGTTGTTAATATCCTTAATGTGCTACGTATAATCTGGCATTCTTTTCGTATTTCTCATTGTTCTAAATTGATTTTGTCTAACTAATTGGAATTGATTCTGGACTTAAAGATAATTAATTGGAATTCATACTGGGTTGTCAACATTGTCACGAAATTGAGTTTCTATTTTTGTCAATGAGATTTATTTAATAAAATAAAATATTATTTTAAGTCCTTGGCGGATAAGCAGTCATCGGTTCAATTTCCACGGTACTTACTAGGACTTGTCCTAGTGGTTACCCCCTTGGCTCTTAAGGCTTTGGTTACTATGTGACCCAAGTTCTAATCCAAGGGGAGGCAGTTTTACCCCATGTTGTCCCAGGAGGGGGTTTCTGCCAGGAGAAAGCTTCAGGAGGGGGTGTCTTGGTTCTCACGGAGGTCCGAGTAATCGACCTTGGACATAGCCCCGCAAGGGTAGGTTTACACGTGAGACCAAAGTCGCCTGATCGATGCCGTTCCAAAAAAAAAATTTCCACGGTACTTGGCTCAAGGAGATTTCGGACGGGATACCGTGTGAATTACGTGAATTTGGCTTCAAAATAATTACCATTTTGCCATTAGAATTTATATAAAATGAGTGGTTCACATCAACTCGTTTTTGAACTTGTAAACGGCCACTCAATTTAAGTTGGTGCAAATTATTATTGACGGGGTTTTACTCGTTGAATTGTTATGCACCTTGTGGAGTAATTTGTTTCTGAAGTTCTAACAATTCTTTAGTTCAAGTGTTTTAAGGTGTTACTAACGATTTTTGTGAGCTTCTTGTGATTGTGTTTACAGGTTTCGTTCGTGGTATAGATACAAGACACTTCAAATACTCAAGCTTACCGGTTGAATTTGTGGCCTCGACCGACTTTCAACCGGATTCATAAGCTTTCCGATCGTTTTTGTGACTTTTCGATCCGGTGGTCACTTCTCGATCCATACTTTTCGATCAGCACGTGGCCTCTTCCCGAGAAGCCTGATCGAAAAGTAGCTTTTTGATTCACTGATCTTTTTGATCGAGCCGAACCTCTGCCCGGCCGAAAAGTCTCTTTTCGATCGATCCTTGGCTTTTCGATCCGGATACTCTCCGATCGGTTCCTCATACTTTTCGATCCGTTCCTTCGATCGTAAACACTTTTCCGATTCATCACCCTTTCCGACCGAGAAACTCTTTCCGACCCATTTCTTGTCCAGTCGAAAACCCATTTCCGATCAAGCCTCATCAACCGAAAACCTTCTTTTCGATCAACTTTTTCGACCTACCTTTCCGATCGAAAATCCGTTTCTATCTGATCGAGTCTTTCCGGTCCAAATCAAAGAAAATCATGGCACCCCTTCTACCAGGTAATTCTGTATCTACCAGCAACCTTGAGGTATGTAATTGTTCTTGTTCTCATTGTGTGGAGGTATTTAATGCTTACAAAGAATATGAATCTAAATTTTATTATGAATCTCTAAACTATGAACGTGCCACTAGAATCAAATAATTTCAAAGATATGGCTAAAGTAAATAGGGAAAAGTATGAAGCAGCTAAGCTTGATGTGACAAACCTTGACAATCAATTAAGTGACACTAGAGTTCTGTTGAGAGTTGCTAACACAAAAGTTGAAAAACTAACAAAAGAGGTAGAAGAATTGAGAGATCAACTTGCTAAATCTCAAAGTAAAATATATGCTAATAATAAGATTCAATTAAAAATGCTGGAAGCAAGATCTCTTTTCTATAACTCTGATGTTAGGATGAATTATGTTCAACAAAATTCAGGTTTAGGTTTTGGGGATGATATCAAAGAAGAAACATCATCTCACACTGTCCCCATGCCCCACATGCATGAAATGATTTCTGAACATATACCGTCAAAGGGGACAATAGATTCTTTAGCTGACATTGACAAAAGACTTTCTGAATGTCCTATTAAAATTACTGCTCCTATTTCTAACTCTACTACTTCTTGTGCAGATACAAAAAATAAAGAAGCAGGTTCTGAGGGAGAAAGTGTTGGTGTTGAGAGTATAAAATTTCCTGATTTTAAAACTAAAAGTTTTGTGTCAAATAAGTGTGAGTCTGAATTGAGCTTTGCTAAGTCTGATGTTTTTGATAAAACGTCTGTTTGTGGTACTTTTAATTTCGGTGTTTGTGATCCTAAACTTTCCAAACCTTTGAGGAAAGTCAGGATTTTGAGAAAGGATAAGGGACCACAGGTTGCTGGTCCTAAGCCTACTGATCCCAATTTGGTGGGTTTGAATGATTGTTTGAATGTGTGTGCTAATGTGTGTGATAATGCTAGTAATGTGCAGAATGTGCAGAATGTGCAGAACGTGCAAAACGTGCAGAATGTGCAGGAGGCCAGACCACATGACTTTATCCCATATCCCGAGGTAAATTCTGTGTATGACCAATTTGTGCCAGTACAGCGAGAGTATGTGCTAACAACTAGGCCCAATGGCAAAGTTGTGTGGATCCACAAAAATTCCAAACCATCTTGGGTATCCACAGGGAAGAAATATTCCCAAGCTCCCGCATACCCAAATAAGCAGTCCTGCCATATGTGTGGGAATCCTGGACATGTGGCAAGGAATTGCTTATATAGGATATATGAACCCTACTACCCTAAAACTCATTTTCAAAACTTCCAAGGGCAATCATATGGTGGCACAAACCAAAAACCTGCTCACAGAAAGGTAAATTCTCAGCCAAAGGTACCTACTGGCCCAAAGGTATCTAAAGTGACCAAAGAATCTGCACCTTCACACCCTAAGGTGCAGAGACATGTACCTTCACAACCAAAGGTACACAAGGTGACCAAAAAGCCGGCACCTTCAATCCCTAAGGTGCAGAAGTCTGTACCCCTGCAACCAAAGGTACAGAAAGTTAACCAAAAGCCTAAGTCACCTCAACATCCAACCAAAACTGATTTCAAAAGTCATAAATTGAATGATTCTGTTAACAAATCAGTTGTTGCTTTAAAACCTATTTGGGTTCCCAAATATGGTGGTCTTTCTGAGAATAATCAAGAGAGGTGGAATGTGAAAAAGGTGGTAAATCAGTGTTACCTACCTAAAGAGGTGTACAAGAAGCACTCAAAACAATTTGATGAAGTTAAAAATGATAAATCAAACATTTATCAAATTCCACCTAAAAGGCTTCAGGGTAAAGGGAAAGAAAATAATCAGCCCACGAATGTCATTTCCAATAATGGTCGTGTGAATTCTAATGAACCCACAAAGCCCACACCAAAGTCCACCAAAAACAACACCAAGAAACCCAAATCAAAGGCACCCACAACCCCAAGTATCAATCTTTCAAAGAGAATGTGCTTAAAAGAAATAACTTTCAATGACTCTGCAGGTATACCCAGAACAACAATGGCCTGGGTACTTATGGTTAACTAATCTCCCACATTGTGCAGGAACAGTCAAGGAGGACTTCATTAACTTATTTGTTTTTGAAAGTGATTGTTCCAGGCACAGGATAGAAGGCATCTCTCAACTACATGACATGCAGATTCTCAGTTGTAGGGATGTTCTTCTGGTAAGAGGTAAATCTAGCAAAATCAGCAAGGTACTGTCTTAATTGTTTGTTTCTTGGCAAATCTGATGAGAAGTATGGTTCTGCATAAAACAAAACTCATTTCTGAAAAAATCTCAAATGATAAACTTTGAAGGTTAGCTTGGCCAAGTTTGTCTTATAGTGTGTTAGTGTTTTAAAAAAAATAAATAAATAAATAAATAGAAAAAGAAAGATGTGTGTTGTTATTAAAAATCAAAAAGCAAGGGGAAGAATAGAAAAGATGAAATTGTTGACCCCTAAAAATTGTGCTTTTTAATTTTTAATCTTTTGTTTGTTTGCCTGAGAAGGGGGGAAGTTAAATAAATTTCCGTTTTGGAGATGGCTGACACATGTAAGGCAGATGTGAAAGACATGATCCATGATGATATGCTGGTAGGCTCGGCTCTTAAATATGAAAAGGTATGCGTTACATATTTAAAGATAATGTATGGCAATTTGTTGGGTAACAACACTTAGGTTAATTGCATTTCTATTTGACTGCATGTTCAAGTTCCCGATACACACGCTTGTCTCCAAGAGTGTGAAATTGAGCTCAAAAAGTCGGTGTCCCCTCTGCTTTGCGTGAGCAATGACCTGGGGATGCTTCGCGTGTATGTAAGGCTCTCCTCTGCTTTGCGTGAGCAATGACCTGGAGTTGTCCATACATACGTGCTTCTAGATCACCTGAAAAAATAAAATAAAAAAATAAAAAAAAATAAAAAAATTTTTTATGTACACACCCAAAAGATGCCAAAGAGCACAAGAAAAGAGACCCTCAAGTGTCCAAAACCCTCAGCCTTTGTCACTGATAAGAGCATTATTAAAAATGTTTCAAAAATTCAGTTGACTTTGTATATTATACCCAAAAAAAATCTATGTGATCTATTCTTTCTCTTCTCAACCAAGTCTCGAGCTCAGTTTCAAACTTCTGGTTCAGGTTGTGAAAATATGTGGTAGGGAATTTATATGTTCGATAGTGTGCAATAACATGTACCTAGGATTTGTTGAAACCCACTTGTTGTTCATAATTAATACACAATAAAAGATAATAAAGTGACAAACAGCCTGATAAAGAAAAGGGTTTGAGTTTAAAGTGGATTAGTATATTGGCAATCACCTGGACGTGTTCGAGTAACAGAAGCTGAAAAGGGTTCCTCAGTCAGTTTCATACGGTTTGATCCCAAATAAAACCTTCTCGTTTAGAAATTTGGTATGTTTGTTTTATTTTAAGTTTTCTTTTGAGTCATCTTAAGTTTTTATTGTTTATTTTTCAACCATGGCCAGGTTAATTTAAAGGTTTTAATAAGTTTTATGGGTTTTATGCAAGAAAGTATGTCCCTCCTCAGAATCTTAGGGGGAGATAATGTGAAGAGTCCTCGGGTCAAGGGGAAGTGTTTTTGGTTAAATGAGGCTAACCTGATAACCAGTCATCATTATCTGGTTAGTGTTTGTTTCATGTTGTGCATGACAGTTTAAATGAGATGTCTTGGAGAAGAAAAGTCAATGAGTGCTGCTACTGTTCGTGTTGAAGAACCAGTCGGAAAAGGACTTTCCCTGTGCTTAGGGGAAGTTTGTTGGTTGTTCAAATGAAGCTTCCAAAGATTCAAAAGACACCATTCAAGTGTTTAGGGGAAGCTACATCAAGAATGTCAAGAAAGCCAAGATAGGGGTTTTAAAAATTTTACCCCTGAAGACAAGCAAGTCAAGACAGTTACCGATGATCCAGCAAGAACCAAAGTTTCTTTCAAGAAGGACCAAGTAGTTGAGAATCCTCCTCTCATTACTTGTTCATTTCAGGAAGTTTAAGCTGTTGCTGATAAATAGAAAAGTCATTAATCATTCCCGTTGCTGCTCAATGGAGATAGTTCAAGATAAAGAATCTTCATCAACCCATGCTCATGCCAAGGTGAAGAGTGAAAGTTGAAGACATTTAATATCACAAGCCAAGGGGAAGATTGTAAGGGACTAAATTGTGGATTGTGTATTAAATCATCCTTTGGCGGACTATTTTGAAGGCCTATGTGTTAGAATAGGTGAAAAATAGTTGGTTTAGTATTGTATTGGGTCATTGGGCTACTTTAGATAGGTTTGGGCTCAGTTTAAAAGAGTTTCGATGGGTTTTAGTGGGCCTGAAAAGTCAAATACGGGAATTAGGTGTTAATTAGGGTTTTTATCTTTGTTTGTTCTCCAAGTTGGAGAATCCCTATAAATGGGGAAGCCTTCTCATTAGTTAAGGTTGCTGGTTTTTGTGTTTTCTGGAGGTCTAATCGAAACTCTCTAGAAGAATTTCGAGTTCTTCAAGTGTGTTGCAACCAAGCTTTAATCAAGTGTTCTTCAGTCGGTTTGCATT
The DNA here is from genome assembly GCA_039602395.1 of Deinandra increscens subsp. villosa. Classification (NCBI taxonomy): domain Eukaryota; kingdom Viridiplantae; phylum Streptophyta; class Magnoliopsida; order Asterales; family Asteraceae; genus Deinandra; species Deinandra increscens. The sequence continues at coordinate 64,894,428 of JBCNJP010000009.1, read as the reverse complement.
TTCATTTGTTCCAAATCGTTACTTATTTTATTACGTATTGTTTGTCTTGAATCATCTAGTAACACCGGATTCCGCACGGTCGTTGCTAGACATTGATATCGTGTGAGGGTTAAATTGATCCTTACAGTAATCGGTAGTCTCTTAGATACGTATATCAAGAGATGAGATCCGTAGATCGGAAAAGAAAAGAAAGCTCGGTAATCGTTATCAACTACGGCCACTTGATTCGTAAATCGAGTGATGAGATCCGTAGATCAGATAAAAAAGAAAAGAAAAGAAAGTAAGACCGGTGACCGTGGTCAAACGATGGTCGTTTTGATCCGTAGATCTAAAAAAAACAATAGAAAAAAAAAAACAATGCCGATAACAATGGTCAAGCGCCGGTCTCTTATATCCGTAAATAAAGAGAAAAGATGACAAAGACTAGTGATTGTGGCAAGAATTGGGAATGATCAACTAAAGGATCACGTACATAAAGGAATATCATGAAAATTTAATCACATGCATACGCCGACGACAACAGATGAATAAAATTTGGCATCTTTAATCAAATTAATCTTCAAGAAGAAAAGGATTATATATCAAATCATTGGCAGCGAAAGATAATTATCCGAAGTTTGAACCGAGACGAGTTTTTTTTATTAGCAACAAAATAAGAATGAGTAATTTGTAGAAAACAAAAACAAGAAACTAAAAGTCGAAGTTGGGACAGGGCGGCGGCGGTGGCGGCGCACCGCCCTGTCTAGGGTTCGAACTCGGTGGTGACGGCTAGGGTTTAGATCGTTTAGGCTATGATACCATGAAAGATAATAGAAAGACTGAATTGATATTATTGAATAATCATGATTACATTATATAGAGAATATAATAAACCCTAGATACCTAATGGGCCCGTGGCTCATACTAATTAACCTAATCTAATACATTCCAATATTGATATCTCATTCATACGAGCTCGGATTTGGACGTGGTTTGATGCGTTGGAAAGCCCTCACAACATACTACACAAACCCATAAAGTACAGAGGCAACAACCTATGTTATCTATATTTTATTTTAGTCCAAAGTTGGTGAAAAACTCATTTTCACACTTAGTGAAAAAAACTCATTTTCCACTAGTTTTTCTTCCAAAAATTCCAATAATCCCCCACATGAATGGGTATAGATCTATTCTTAAAGAATCAAAGGCAATTTCGGCAGTCCAGGATTGCAAGATAGGTAGGTGTCCCCTTTGAATCTTCCTTTGTGAAGTATACTTGGGTTACTGGTGTTTGGTAGACGCGATGTCTTTGAACCAACCGACCGTATGTGTAACCGTTATTATACCCACACAACACTTTCCCTAACTTGGTTAGCCCTCATTGTCGTGTCCAGTCATGGTCCTGGAACGCTTACCTGGTTCTGCTAGAGCTCTAGGATTTGTGCCCATCAAATCCATTCGAAGCGACCACCCTTCTCTCTTGCATAGGTGATTACCACAATCATTAAAAGCATTGGTATTATGATTTGCTCAAAATCATCTATGACTTACACAAAGTCATTGACCATCGTATGCTTAACCTCACACATTTCACTGTTTGGTGATAGGAATGGAATAGGAAGTACACACCTCCCTTTTAATATTTTAGGGTACTCCCCCACAGTTACCATAGCCAATGTGATTAGGTTGTCCTATTGAACCTAGAGCCTGGAATCTCCATTTTTATAGGTTAGGTTTTCCTTCGCATCAGCTTTCAACCCAATGGGCTTTAGTCCCATTCCTCTTGACGACTTCAAAACTAACTCTTTGCTTAAGCCTTTTGTAAACAGATCCGTAGTGTTATCCTTTGACTTCACATAGTCAATTGAGATAACTCCGGTAGAGATTAGTTGTCGTACCGTATTATTTCTATGTCTAATGTGCCTTGATTTTCCATTGTACATCATGGATTGGACGCGCCTAATTGCCGATTTACTGTCACAATGTATGCAAATAGCCGTCATTTGGCATAGGCCACCTTGGAATTTCTTCCACAAATTGACGTAGCCATTCCGCCTCTTCACCAGATTTATCCAAGGCGATGAACTCATACTCCATTGTGGACCGCGCTATAACAGTTTGCTTAGCCGATTTCCAAGCAATGGCCATGCCACCAAGCGTGAACACATACCCGCTTGTTGATTTCCAATGTACCGCTGGATCTCGGGTCGCATCGCAGTGTCCTTCGATAACTGCTGGATCTCGGGTATAATGCAGTCCATAGTCTCTTGTGTATCTTAAGTACCTTAGTAAACGAGTCATTGCTTTCCAATGTACCGCGCACGGATTACTCGTGTACCGGCTTAGTCTGCTCACAGCATAAGACAAATCTGGTCTGGTACATGTCAAAAGATACATGAGACTCCCAATCACCCTTGAGTACTCCAACTGAGCAACCCCTTTTCCTCTATTCTTAGCAAGATGAAGGGTAGTATCAACCGGAGTTTGAGACACACTCTTATCTCCTGCGTTGAACTTCTCAAGGATTTTGTCCACATAGTGAGATTGACTTAAGACAATGCCATTTGGGGTTCTGATGATTTTTACACCAGGTATCACATCTACAAGCCCCATGTCTTTCATGTCAAATCTCGCTTTCAACATGTCTTTAGTAGCTTTCACCATCTTATCATCACTCCCAACGATAAGCATGTCATCTACATAGAGACATAGGATCACATAACCTCTAGGTGTGTCCTTCGTATAGACACACTTGTCGCACTCATTTATTTTGAATCCGTTGTCAAGCATGACACGGTCAAACTTCTGGTGCCATTGTTTCAGAGCTTGCTTCAAGCCATACAAAGACTTGACGAGTCTACACACCTTGCCTTCTTGCCCAGGAGCGGTAAAACCCTCAGGTTGTTCCATGTAGATCTCTTCATCTAAATCACCGTTTAGAAACGCGGTCTTTACATCCATTTGGTGAACCTTGAAATTTCGTAAAACCGCTATAGCAAGCACCAACCTTATCGAGGTTATGCGAGTAACAGTTGAGTAAGTATCAAAGTGATCCAGACATTCCTTTTGTCTGTATCCTTTGATCACTAGCCTCGCCTTATACTTGTCAATGGAGCCATCGGCTTTCAACTTCTTCTTGAATATCCACCGATATCCAAGTGGTTTGCAACCCTTAGGAAGATCGACAAGCTCCCAAGTGTGGTTCTGCAAGATAGACTCTATCTCACACTTGATGGCTTCTTTCCATTGAGGCCCATCTGAAGAGGTTACCGCTTCACGGTAGGTATTGGGATCACCCTCAACCATGTAAGCCGTGAAGTCAGGTCCAAAGGATTTTCCAACCCTTTTTCGCTTACTTCGTCTAAGCTCACCCTCATTAGATGCAGGTCGTTTATGAACCTCGTGACCAACACATGGTTGTTCATGAACCTCGTCACCAACAAATGGATCTTCATGAGTCTCATCACCAACTAATGGTGTCGACGAAATCGCGTGTTCTCGTGGCAAACACGGGAATACATTTTCAAAGAATGAAGCATTCCTTGATTCCATGATAGTGCCTTCGTGTATATCGGGATTTTTCGAGTCGTGGACAAAAACCGGTATGCACTACTATTTTCTGCGTATCCAATGAACACACAGTCCACAGTCTTGGGTCCTAACCTTTGCACCTTAGGCAAAGGAGCTAATACCTTAGCTAGGCACCCCTGCACTTTCAGGTATTTGTAGGATGGCATTTTGCCTGTCCACAATTCATAAGGAGTCTTATCCTTATCTTTGCGGGGTATCTTATTTAAAAGATAGTTAGCCGTCAAAATGGCTTCCCCCCATATGTCTAGGCTCATCCCAGAACTGTTCAACATGGAATTTATCATCTCTTTCAATGTACGGTTCTTGAATTTCGCAATGCCATTGGATTGTGGAGAATAAGGTGCGGTGGTCTCATGGACGATTCCATGTTTTGCACATAAGTCCGCAAACGATATAACATATTTACCTCCTCTATCACTCCGCAAAACCTTTATTTTCTTGGTGAATTTATTCTCAACCAAGTTCTTAAACAAGACAAACTTGTTTATTGCTTCATCCTTACTTTTAAGTAAGTATACATAGCAATATCTTGTACTATCATCAATAAACGTGATGAAGTACTTGTTTCCACCACGCTTGGGGATAACTTCCAAGTCACACAAATCAGTGTGAATTAAGTCTAGGGGGTTCGGTTATTCGTTCAACCAATTTAAATGGTTGTCTTGTAAGTTTGGATTCGACAGACGTTTCGCAATTTGATTTCAAGTCTATTTTAAAATTTGGCAAACATTTTAAATTCATCAAACGGCGTATGGAATTATAATTGACGTGTCCTAATCTACCATGCCACATATTTGAATCATAAAACTCAATCATATAAGTAGAAGAGGAGGCTTTCGCCATTTTATTAATCACCATAGTAGACAATTTAAACATAGAGTTTTGGGCATAGCCCTTGCCTACAAACATGCCATTTTTGGTCAAAACGACCTTATCAGACTCGATCACTATGCGAAATCCAAACTTGTTGAGTAGCCATCCAGAAACGAGATTCTTCCAGATTTCTGGCACGTACAGAACGTTGCTCAACGTGAGTTCCTTCTCGGAAGTGAACTTCAAGACCACATTGCCTTCACCCATGATGTCGGCAGTAGCTTTATTCCCCATATAAAGCTTCTCGGTCCCCTTCGCCTCTTTAAACGTACTAAAGAGGGTCTTGCCCTACAGACATGGCGGGTGGCACCGGTGTCAACATACCACCCAGGGTTCTCCCCCACAATGTTGACTTCAGATATGAAGGCAGACGCCTCCGTGATCATGGCCACCAGTGGCATGTCATCCTCCACCATATGAGCGCGCTCACGTTATGGCTTCGGGCACTGATCCGCCCGATGACCATGCCCCCCACAGTTGTAGCACTTTCCTGAGAACTTCTAGGGCTTCTTTTTCACAACCCTTTTCTTCGGTGCCAAGTGCTCCACCGCTTTTCCTTTGCCTTTGCCTTTGGCCCCACCATTGTGTTTGCTTCCTTTGGAAGACTGACCAACTTCCACCAAGTTCACCTTTGCCGTAGCTTGGGTGGTGGTGGCCTTTAGAGCCATCTTATTGTCCTCCTCGATACGAATACGGACAATGAGATCCTCAATGGTCATCTCCTTTCTTTTGTGTTTAAGATAATTCTTAAACTCGAGCCACGAAGGCGGAAGCTTTTCAATCAACGCCGCCATTTCAAACATCTCATTAAGGGACATACCCTCCGCATGGACCTCATGAAGTATAACCTGAAACTCTTGGACTTGGCTCATCACCGATTTGGTGTCGACCATCTTAAAATCCAAGAAACGGGGCACAACGAATTTCTTCCTTCCGGCATCCTCCGTTTTGTACTTTTTGTCTAGAGACTCCCAAAGTTCTTTGGAATTCTTAAACACTGAGTACACACTATACAAAGAGTCCACAAGGCCGTTCAACACATAGTTACGACATAGATAGTCCGAATGCTTCCAAGCTTCAACCGCGCTAACGGTTTCAGCGTTGGCTTCCCTTTCACCGAGTTAGGGAGCGGACTCCGTGAGACACCTCGCAAGATTTTAGGTGGTCAAGTAAAACAACATTTTCTGTTGCCACCTTTTGAAGTGTGAACCCGAGAACTTCTCAGGTTTTTCGGCTTGACTAGCAATAGTGTTCGCCGTTACGCCACTTTGGGTACCAACCGATTGTGTTCCCTTAGGCTTTTCGGCTATCTTTTCAACTTCGTTAGTCATTTTTCTGAAATAAAAAATTGCACAAGTTAATATTCATAATTTATTTAAACGCGTACGTTTAAAAGAAAGAAAAAACCTCCAACTAATGGACGGTTTTCGAGGAGTAGAAGAGAGTTTTTAGTCTCTAAACACGCACGTTTTAAAGAGATTAAAATCCAACAAATGGATAGATTTAGAGATGTAATAAAAGTTTATAACTTCCAACTTATGGAGGTTAAATGGTTTAAAGAAAATTTATAACGTCCAACTAATAGATGTTAACGTTATAAAAAAATTAACGTCTAACAAATGGATGTTAAAGTTTTGTCGTAAACGACAACTCTCTTAACTCTAAGTTCAACTTTGAGTGAAAACGTGTTAAAAATACTTATTTTTAAAACACTAAATCACCTCGAGAAATCTAAGTCCAACTTTGAGACTCGAGGCAATGAAGTATTTATAGAAAACGAACGGTGTTTTAAAATTTTGTTTTAAGTTTGTAGGAAAACCGTTCGTAAATTTAAATAAAATAAATACTTTTATTTAGTACGATTACAACAAAAGAAATAAACATATACTATTACAATACAAGTGAAAGAAATTAGATCTACTCCTATTACAATTACAAAGAAATGAATTACGTTACAGGAAAAGGAAAAGAATTACAATACAATGAAATGAATAAAGATTACAATGAAATGAAATTACAATACAATGAAATAAAATGATAATGATTTGAATGAAAGAAAATGAAGACGGAGAGTTGAAGAAAAGGTTTAGAACGATAAAATACTAATTGAAAGTCAAAGAAAATGATTTGAGAAAAAAATATTTGATATTAGTTTAAGAAAAAACGAGAAAGGTTCCAAGGAACCTTGGCGAAGGCTTCGGGTCAAAACCCGGGTCCCTTAAAACAAATTTCGGGTCTATTGAAGATCCGTTTTGTTTCCCAGGGTACAATCGCCTGAACCGTATTGTACGGCCGGGATAACTCTAAGCTTGAAGTTATCTTTGAGTTCTCGAAGTCTTGACGAATAAGACGAAGATTGAGAGAGTAAGAGAACCAGAAGAAGAGAAAATGAGAATTCAGAAGTGAATTCGGTGTGTTTAGCCTCAACTAATGAGGCTGTATTTATAGTGATGGGAGTGGCTTGTTGAGCACACAAAAATAATTCGTAGTTAAACTTTGAATTAAACGTCTTTAATGCAAATTGATTTCTAATTAACACGGAATTACCTTAATTAGCTCAAAACGCATTTACAACTGTCATTCCGGAGGAATCTCCGCGTAACAGCTGTTTTCTGGCTGAACTAGCGCTTCCGGACCAATCTTCCGCTTGAACTTCAACCGGAACTAGTGTTTAGGTTGAACTCTGTTACGCCCGGTTCAACTATTCCTTCCGCTTGGTCCCATCCGCTCGAACTCGTTCCGTTTGAACTTCAACCGGAACCATTTCCGGTTGAACTCAGTTCCATCCGGACCACTTCCGGTTGAACTCAAAACAATAAGGCGGCTCTCAAGCGGCTCACGGCGATGCGAAGTGCAAAGTGCGCCATTAAAGCGCCACATTGCGTCCATACGCCCACGCCACGCACGCGCGCGTGCGAGTTCGTGTGCGAGTTAGGGGTGCTTCGCACCTCTCAGGGTCCAAGGGATGTGTCCTACTAAAGGAAACAATAGTTGGTAAGGTTCCCACCTTATAAACCACTTTTGGTTTCATTCCCCAACCAATGTGGGATGAGTTAACATGCTATACTTAGCATTTTTCTCTCTAATTTTCGCAACTTCACATGTTGCGAAACCTCAACTTTGAGCTTCGATATCTCATTTATACGAGCTCGGATTTGGACGTGGTTTGATGCGTTGGAAAGCCCTCACAACGTACTACACAAACCCGTAAAGTACAGAGGCAACAACCTATGTTATCTGTATTTTATTTTAGTCCAAAGTTTGTGAAAAACTCATTTTTACACTTAGTGAAAAAACTCATTTTCCACTAGTTTTTCTCCCAAAAATTCCAACAAACTTTCCCCTTAATCTTTCGGTGGCGACACTTCCCCACTATAGCTCAAAGTTTAATTTTTTAACCAAAACCCATCAGTGGCGAAATGTCCCCACCAAAACCTAACCTTTGGTGGGGACTCAAGTCCCCACCTTTACCTTCCCACCAGAAACCTATTTTCTTGTAATGTATATATGTACCATGTGCTTTCAGAGTCATATGGTCCTATGGCTATGCTGACAACACTCTAAATTAGGGGTGTTTAAAATTGGATACCCGGAATTTCAGATATCTGAATTTCGGGTATCCGAAAATTTCGGATATCAGTTTTCGCTGTCTAAGTCTAAGCTAGTCCGAAATTTCGGATATCCAAAATTTTGGACTGAACTCAGATAGTTATAACGGATATCCGAAAATCCTGTTTTGTTTAAAAAACCACAACTTAACCAAAAAAAAACGACAAAATGACAAAACAAATAAACATAGTCCAAGTCTTCAAATACAAATAAATATAAGTTCGACCTAAAGAAACGACAAAACAATTAAACATAGTCCAAGTCTTTAAATACAAATCAAATTAACCAAAAATATATTTTAATTGATTTAAATTTTTCGGATAACAGGTATCCGAAACTTTCAAAAATTTTGTAAATTATTGTCCAAGTCCAAGTTACGAATAATTCGGATATCCGAAAGTTACGAATAATTCGGATACGGAATTTCGGATTATTCAGATACGGATTCGGATTCGGATATTTTTGAACACCCCTACTCTAAATAGCAAGTTGTTGCTCCATCATTTATGCACCATCCATACTTTCTCTCTCTCTCTAATTTTTATAAAGAGTATATTAGATTTTTGTGGTCTATATGTTGTCACAAGACTCGGTGTTTTAACACTCTTTTGAGTTTTGAGTGTAAAGCGGTGTTTTAACACTTTTTTTAGTGTAAAACACCTAAGTGGAAGTGTAGCATGTTCAGTGAGGACGATATTTTAACCATTGGTTCATTTAAGTATAATTTTGTTACCTTAGGAGTTAGGATAGGTGATGGACCTGGCCCAACAAGTCTAGCTTATGTTGGGTTGACTCCATTCAAGGCCGGCCCATTAAAAAGACTCTTTTGTTATACGTTATCACCAAAACATTATTGCTAATGTTTTCTTACTTTGAGTTCTTTAACTAATGCCAATTTCTGCCGTTTCAAAAAAAAAAAAAAAAAAAAAAAAAGACTAATGGCAATTCATGACAGCCTATTAGCCTCCTGACACAGAAGTTTATCTCCAATAAAGTGGTGTGAGTTCAAGTTCAAGCTGTACAATATCGTAATATCACATATTTTTTTTAGGAGTAGAATTCAGAGTGTGTATTTGTAGTTTGAAAGAAATAAAACGCTAACCAGTTGAATATAGATTAATGCGTAATTGGTCGATTACTATTTGAAAGTTGTCTTTTGCTCAGAAACGAAATGTTACAAATGTTTTTAGAATTACTACTTCGAGAAGACCTTTATCGTAAATATATAATAAATTTCTTTAACATTTTTAAATTGTTTTTTAAGTTTTCTTCAATACCTTCAACAAGATAGTCACATTATTAATACTAGTAAACTAACCCGCGCGTTGCTGCGGATCCTCAATAGTTTTTTTTTTTTTTTTTTTTTTGTCATTAAGGTAGCATGTTAATGCTCGAACTGTCGTGACCGGTACTACACATAGACGAAAGACTAATATTATGATGCATTAGATACATACAACCATAAGTATTAAGTTTAATATATGTTCAATGATCATATGAAATGTATCATGAATTAAATCCTACTTGGGTATGAACATATCATTATCTGCTTATCTTCTAAAGTTAGGATGGGCTGCATCTTGCATTCTATTTATCCATTTTCCATTTGAGTCTTTACAAAATTTTGTGTCCAACATAGTGAAGTTGCACCATCTTTGTATACTGCTGCTTCGGCATAGTTCTTCCATATATGTAATGTCAAAATCACATCTTTTGGTTTTCTGAAAAAAGACTAATATTCCCATATGTGTAGTTGCTGCCAAAAGCACATTTTTGGGTTTCTGAAAAAGACTAATATCTGCCATCTATGTACAATAAAATATCTCTTTCCAGAAGATACCCAAATCACACTCTATTCTTCAATTGAATTAAGATAGTGTTTAAGACTTTATTGTAGCAATCAGATTAGTGGTAGTAGAAAATATATTGCGTAAGGTAGTGTAGTTATTTATTACCTTCTGATTTCATCTTTGTATGCTTCTATTGCAAGTTCCATGTCGATTCTTGTAGCAGAAGTTATTCCAGCTACAAATTCAATGTGAAATACAAAATGTTAGTCTAATGAGATTGAGGAGCACATATTTATAAACAGTTGCTGCTCATTATGAATAAAATATATGAGAGTTGACTTTTAAGGAAAAAGAAATGTTGTACCTCCATATTCTGTTACTTTTGTACCTCGCATAGGTAAAAGCAATTTCCTCCAAAAGGGTGATTTCTATATAATGCTGACTGTTAAGAAAGCAATGTTAAATTGATGATATAGTCAACATTTATTGTATAATTTACTTTTCTCATCTTAGTAAAACACCGAGTAGAAAAACTATAACTTACTTAAGCAAAATAACATAATTTGAATTAAACTGTAAATTCTTAAAGTGGTAAGCTCAAGTATAAGTAACATTTAGTACTGTCTTTAACTATTTGTCTTTAACTATTTGACTGTTTTATGTTGACATGAATAGGCTAACATAATTCGTGCATCTATTAAAATAATGAACTGAATAACTTCATTTAACTCATAAAGTATCGAAGAACAAAAGAAAGAGAAATGCACCTAAACTTGAGGAATGACCGATTGACCGATTGACCATTAAAATGTTATAAAAGTTTAAGCGTTGCGGGGCGTAAATTGTTTTTAGAAAGTGAGAAAATGTTATAAAAGTTTAAGCGTACGTTTCTTAGTATTAGTAAATCATGTGAGTTATTATATTTATTGTGTAGTTTATTGCCATTTCATATAGGAATGATCATACAGAGTAGAGACATTATCCATTATCCTTATTTTATTTTCCTATGATCTAATTAATGTTAGACGAATTATATATATTACTTAATATATATATATATATATTCGTATAGGTAAAAGATCCATGTAGACCCCTTATTTTTTGTAGACCCGTAGACCCCTTATAAAACTCAATAGAACTCATTAAAACTCACTAAAAATAAAACTCAGTTTTGTTAATTTAGTTTTTTTTTTATTTGCGATAAGCTTTTAAGAACAAAAAAAGACAATTAAAAAAAGAAAAACGAAAAACATTAAAAATTAAACATTTTAAGACAATGAGTTTTAAAAATCAATGAGTTTAAAACTCAATAAACTCAATAAAACTCAGTGTTGCGTTTAAAACTCATTATTTTAAAACTCATTGTCTTAAAATTGTTCGATTTTTAATGTTTTTTGTTTTTTTTAAATTTATTTATTTATTTTTTTGGATCTTAAAAGCTTATCGTAATAAAAAAACCAAATTTACAACACTGAGTTTTATTTTTATTGAGTTTTATAGGGGTCTACGGGGTCTACAAAATTTAAGGGGTCTACACGGAACCCTTCCCTATTCGTATATATGTATGTATAATATAATATATATTATGTCCTTTAATCATTTATCTTAAATAATCAATTACCTATTTAACCCTATCTGGCATTATTTGATGGACGTAATTGTCCTTATTAGATAGACTAGGGTTTCCCCTTGGGTGTATATATATAGAGCATCTATTAGAGAGAAGAAAAAAATCACCACACACAACTTTTCATCTCTCTCTCTCTGCTCTCTCTCTCTCAATCGTAAATCCCTTTACGATTTCACCATCATTAGCATACACCCTAAAGGGGAACCAATGCTACTCACAGGATGGACAACTTAACTGCTGATGATCTCAATTAGATAACTTCAGGTATTATTATTATGTTATCTGTTTATATTATGTTATATGTTTATATTAATGTAACGATTCAGGATTCGATCAACATGTGGTATCAGAGCATATGTTGCTCAATCGAATCATAAATCTGATTTCGTTCATATTCTTGCTATCCACGAAATCAGACATGGTTTTCGAATCTGTTTTAAATCTGAAAAACCCTAATTCGCCTTAATTACTAATCCGGTTTTAATCACAAAACCCTAATTCGTTTTTATCAGAAAACCTTAACTGATTTCGCGAGATTATTATCTTTTCGATCGAAATACCAATTCTCGATTGAAAAGCTTACTTTCGACCAAATAACTTACTTTCCGATCGAAAGATGTGGCTTGGTTCCCTGCTTTTCGAACGGACCATATGGCTTTTCGATCGGGCCATAGGGCTTTGCTACCGGCTTTTCTACCGGCTTTTCTACTGGCTTTACTACCGGCTTTACTACCGGCTTTTCTATCAACTTTACTACCGGCTTTTCTACCGGCTTTACTATCGGCTTTCCCATCGGCTTTTCTACCGGCTTTACTACCGGCTTTCCTATCGGCTTTTCTACCGGCTTTTCTACCATTTTTTTCGATTGACTTTTCGATCGAATCATGTGGCTTAATCCCTGCTCTTCGATCGAAAAGCTTACTTTCCGATCATATGGCTTCACGATCGACTTCTCGATCGGACCATTCCACTTTTCGATCCGATCGAAAAGTCCACTTTTTGATCGAAAACCTACTTTTCGATTGACTTTTCGATGGACATTTCGACCGGCTTTTCGATGGACTTTTCGACCGGCTTTTCGATCGGGTTTTCGACCGACCTTTTCGACCGGCTTTCCGATCCGATCGAAAAGTCTATTTTTCGATCGAAAACTTACTTTTGATCGGACACCCTTTTTCGATCGAATAACTGTTTTCCGATCGGATGCCCGTTTTTTTATCGGGTATCCCTTCACGATCGGATACCTGCTTTTCGATCGGGTATCTATTTTTCGATCAGGTATCCATTCTCGATCGAAAACCCCGCTTTTCGACCGGATATCCTTCAGAAAATTTGGGGCTTAACATTAAATTTTGTTTTGTTTAAAACCTTATATGCTTACGTTTTTACAAAACCTAACACCAACTAAAATCAGATGACTAATTGACTTGTGTTATTCATAGTTAATAATAGACATCTAATAAAGGTTTCAATTCTGGGCAAAGCTGATTTGTTACCTATATAATGTCATCTAACCTTATCTTACAAGTCAACTTATTGTCACTGATTTACAATCAAATTAGATTAATTTATTAACTTGTATTAGTTATTGACATGTAGTAATTCTGGCCAAAGCTGATTTACTACCTCAACTAATGTCATTTAATTTTACAATACAAGTTGACTTATTTAAATTAAACTAATTTATTTGCTTAACTTGATAACATATTTAAAACATCGAATCTGGCCAAAGCTGATTCGTTGTTTTTACGATATTTATCAACTAAAATTAAGCATTCGCCTTACATATACATGTGTTTCATTTCTGGCCAAAGCTGATGGGTCACACCTGTATTAAGGGAAACTAATTTGTGCATAAAACTTAAGTGTATCATTTCTAGCCAAAGTTGATGTGTTACATTGTTTTTGCACATACCCTTATCTTGTTCATAATGCTTAGGAGATAGGCAAGTAACCAAAGCGAAAGCCGATTCATTTATGTAGAACCTATCTAGTCTTTTATTTTGGTGATATAACAGACTATATCACGTCTTCTTTTGTTTCATAATTGCACATTATTATTGATTATCAGAATGTCTTATTATTACGCCTTAATTTAAAAACATGCATTATTATTATGCCTTAATTTATGATAATACATTATTATTATTATGCATCATTATTATACCTTAGCTTATCATTAAGCATTATTAATTGTGCCTTAGTTTTAAGTACCCCATAGAATCACTCTTAGATCTTCTTTTCAATTTAACCTTTAATCTCCATAACTAATCCACTCTAAATTTATAATCACTAAATGTTTCCATAAATGTTTTCCTCTCATCCTAATGATATTGATTATCTTTTAAGACAAAAAACTCTTAATTACTCTCTCAAATAAAAGGTTTTACAACCAGAACATTAAAAGCGAGTAAAGTCTACTCAAATTGTCTATCATGATAATCAAAATCCCTTTAAACAATGCTATCACGGGAGATGTTTCAGATTTCCTAATCTAAACATCGTGTAAGTAATAAATTTTAAAAGAACTTCTAAAAAGCATGCAAACACTTAATATGCTTAGTACAAAGTATAAATTAGGTTAATGATTTAGTGAACACATCATAAAGAATGACCCTTAAAGGGCTTACACATATTTCAAATTGAAGTTTTTCTAGTGCATTTCTTCGTGAATCCTTTCTTAGCACAATTACATGCTACTTAAAAATTAGTCATGACACTTATAAGTACCAGAAGGAAAATGAGTGTTTGATAGCATTGTGCATAAATGATACATAATGCCTTAAATTAGAAAAGCGGATTTGTTCACCTCACAATCACTAACCCTTATATAATTAAAATAACTTAAATAAGGAGGATAGTTCTAAATTCTAAAATAAGATACAAGAAAACTTCCAATTCTAAATCCTTATAGGAATAACTGGCTAACAAAGAATAATTAACAATGATAATTGTGCCCATTAATTTTCAGATTAACACAATGGATTAAATCTAGTCTTATAAAGATCTCTGACAATCCATACACTAGGAATAAACCAAACAACCACTATTATGAGAGTGAGTGACAAAATCAATGTCAAAGTTGTACAAACCATGAAAATCTATCAATGTACTACACTTTATGATACCTTATTACGATCCAAGATCACTTGGAACCTAGTATCATTACTAAAGTAAGACATCGACGGTTATAAGGTTTCAAACGACTATGACAAATGTCACTACTACCCTAAACTCTCAAAGTTGTTGGTTATACTTATCTAGTTGTCTTTACGTGGATTGAAATCTTTATACTTATAACTAGATAAAAGTGTGCACAATCTTTGTTATCACGTAAGTGAGAATTTAACAAAGACAATATGTGTATAAGGGAATAAACAAGTTTCCACTAAGAGTTCTAACTCACCAAAACTCATATATATTAGTGGACCTTATCCTAAAATGGAATATCTAGGCATAAAACATTTATCACTTATTTACTGATTATTTATTCTTGTACTTAAATAAGGAAAAATATCTTTCTCACCTTAAACTTTTAAGGACAAAGTTGAAAATCAACTTAACCATAAAATAAAAGGTTGTGAGATTAGATTTAATAGATTAAATACTAAGATTGACATACAAATAATGGTAACACTCTCAAATCTATTAGGAGCATACTAGTGTGAACCAGTAGATCATGTATGGTACTTCTAAAGATACATCATTAAGTTATGCATCTAAGTATCCTTATAAACATGATAATAAATATGTCATCTAAGTTATACATCTATTTCTATATACCAAGGCTCTAAAAACAACAACTCATATGCTAAACAAGGTTACCTAATATGTCCCTAGAATTTCTTCTGAAATCTGGACATAAAGGAAACTAAGTATAAACCATATGATTAGTTATTAGCCGCAATTAAACCATAAAAATCCTCAACACTAAGCATGTTGCATACCAAGTTCCTAAGAAATTCTAAGATTAGTGGGAGCAATCAAAGTCCTTATCAATGACTTCTCTTCTGAGGTCAGTGGGAGCAGTGAAAAGTCCTTACTCATGACTTACCTAAAAGTACAAGAGGCGGGGGGAGAGACAAAGTTAAATTTAACTCTGAATTTAACTCCGATTACACCTCTTGTACACCACACTACTATAACACTGATCCACTTCCACACACTTAGAAATAATGTTACTCCTAATATACCTGACTTAAATGCTCAAGAGGAAATCTATGAAACTATTAATGTTTTGCTTCAACTCATTAGAACCAGCTTAGTAGGTCATCAAGGTATGAAGTTTCCTATTAACTTTGATGATTATGAACCTACCTTAATAAAGCTTACATGGATATTGGAAAGATTACTAATCGTATCTCTGATTTAAGAGCCATTATTAGAAATCAATCAAATCATCTGATGGAATAAAGCTATTATTAATGAGCTTAACTCCCTAAATCAGAATAACGTTAGAAGTTTAGTTTTCTATAGCTAAACTGAAATCCGAAAGGAGAAATTAAACGTTATAAATTGTTATTTTCTAAAGGCGATTAACAAGTTAAGAATTCCTTTTCTAAAGGGTTCTTTGAGAGATAATCATTGTCCTTATTACTCACTCATAATTACGAGTGACATTTAACGGCCTTATAAGATATCTTTCCTTAATACTCACTTAACATGAAGACATGTTCATAAACTAAACTTAAGGTTTCAAGACTGAAAGTTAAATAACACTTAGTCTTTAAGATGAGTATATATATAAAGGGTTAATATAAGCAAATTTTACAAGTTAATTTAAAATTTGATGAAGCTATAAATGTAACAATTCTTCATCAAGAATAAGTGGATAAATTGGGCCTACCTTAAGAAGAGTGGGAGCAACTAATACAATACTTGCCCTTATATATACATTATTTTGGGCAAGTAATATGTTAGTTTTGTTGCATGAGTCAAAGTGACTTATTCTCGCATAATTTTGACATTAAAGTCTTGAAGATGCTTCTTATACAATAAACATCAAAATACATCAAGATCAAACTAATAAGACATTAATCAAGTCTTATTAGATTTAATCATGTGCAACGTTGCTCTTTATCTATAACTCTAGTAACTAAAGGAGATTACTAATAAAGGTTCAAATCTTATGTTCAAGTCTATACTCGTTTGGATATTGCCTACATTACTAATGACATTTCAAAATCTATAAGAAACGAAAGACTATAAATTTGAACTATAGAAGAAGTGAGAAAACTAAAAATAGTTGACTATCTCTAAATTTTGACTTTATTGTATTCAAAGGATATTAAATGTCAACTTAGGGGTATATCCTTATGTCTGCGGACACATTTATCTCGTGGATCATGGAGGAGTCATAAGAACCTGATAACAACAACCGAAGTTATTATGACAGAATTGGTCACTAGATGTTGTTGGTAAATTTATCATTAGACTCCTAAACTCCAGATAAATAACATATTGAAGACTTACTGTTATAAAGTCAGCTACCCTAATCTCTTAAAACAATAACAGTTTTGAGTGGAGCTGTGTTAAATTTTCGATACAAGATTATTGTTCATTTAAGAACAAATAGAGGAATCTAAGTCCTTGTATTGAAAACATTCATGATATGCTTAAAGGATTCTATAACTTAAGGTCTATCCTCATAAGTCTTTTCTAAGAGCTCATAATGAAGACGAGGTTTACTAATGACCAAGCATATCACAATATGAATGACTAATTATTAATTATTCCTCATCCGTTTGATTTGTTGTCTCTAAATATGTTACGCATGCCTAACGGGACATATAGATAGTTTATATACAAATCAAGGTTAAGGGCTTATTTTGTGATTGATTCTGAATTTATGTTGAATTTTAAATTTGGGGTTGTAGTATGATTAATGGGGGTCTTGAGTTGGATAATCAACTCTATGACTGTATTTTTCTGTTGAAATTTTAGTTTAAAATTGAAATGAGTATTAAATTTTGATCAGACTTAGCTAATACCTCATTATAAATGATCATTCGGCCAAGTGGAAGAATGTTAGACGAATTATATATATTACTTAATATATATATATATATTCGTATATATGTATGTATAATATAATATATATTATGTCCTTTAATCATTTATCTTAAATAATCAATTACCTATTTAACTCTATCTGGCATTATTTGATGGACGTAATTGCCCTTATTAGATAGACTAGGGTTTCCCCTTGGGTGTATATATATAGAGCATCTATTAGAGAGAAGAAAAAAATCACCACACACAACTTTTCGTCTCTCTCTCTGCTCTCTCTCTCTCTCTCTCTCAATCGTAAATCCCTTTACGATTTCACCATCATTAGCATACACCCTAAAGGGGAACCAAGGCTACTCACAGGATGGACAACCTAACTGCTGCTGATCTCAATCAGATAACTTCAGGTATTATTATTATGTTATCTGTTTATATTAATGTAACGATTCAGGATTCGATCAACAATTAATCCTTATCTCCTTCTTCACCTATAACTTGTAACAAATATCCATGTATCCCACCTTATTAATCAAAAAGATTCTTAGAACCTGCAAATACATACTCTGAATATTTAGGTAAATAAAAAGTGAACATATTGAATATGCTTAGAGTTACTTCTTTGCTAAGAGGGGGGAAGCACCTGGAGAGGGAGGAATGCATTTTTAAAGATATATATTTTTTAGCCACACCCTACCCTTTAAAGTTATGTATTAACAACAGTGAAAAAATTAATGTAATGGCCTAACATCATGAAATAAAATGATCAAATGTACAGTTGTGTCTTATAAATTCGATGGATCCATCATGAAAAAAATTAATTTTTAAAGCTACCTATCACTACTTTCTAAGAAGTTTATTATCTACCTTCAAATAAATAGGCTTTCAATCTTTTGTCTTATGGAACAAATTGTGAAAACACACTTTGATATACAACTGTATACTCTTACCAAATAGAAGTACAGTCACTTGTTTTAACTTAGGAACCTAATGCTATATATAAAGTTTTGGTAACACGGATGATAAATTAGAACAAAATGTTCATTCCCTATTTTATCAAAACAATTTTATGAAAGTTCAAACAATTCTATCATACCTAAAACATAATCAACATATTATCCATTCATGAACAATTTCGTTGACAATATTTTAGGGTTTGGCCATAGTATTCATTTGCGGGAGCATATTTAGTTGTATTGTAACATTCTAATCATGCACTAAAACGTACCTGATTAATTTCCAAATGCAAGCAAATCATAAGCAGATACCAACTGCAAAACCAAACCAAGAAGACACCAAAAGAATAGTCAGAAATCCGAATACTCTAAATGCTACAAATTTAAAATTATTATACAGGTCAGCTTACCTAAAATTAAAAAAATTAAACTCCTTTCAGCTATTAAGAGAGCTATATATATATATACCAAAAATTGCAAATCCTTACAACTGCATTACTAACCAATCACTTTACATGGGAAATCGTAACGTTACCCCTGAAGAACGAAACACAAAGATAGTTGAAATGCAATCAGATGAAGCAAATTCAGTGTTAATCGACTTCAAATAAATAAGTATAGACGATGATCTGATGATGAACAACGAAGATAAAACACCTACAACCAATCATTGTAATTCTATTCATAAATATAGACCCTTAAACATTGCTATCATAAATTGTCATCTAAAGAGTCATGGCACTACCTTTCTACAGAAAGTTTCATCAAAATCACATTAAGTTGATTAGTTCCAGCAGCAGATTATATTTAGTTGACTAATTGCAGTAAAAGAAAAGAGCAATTATTAATCTTGTTGTATTGTTATTGAAGAAAGAGGCAGCATTGTTATAGACGGTGACCAGAACTTCATCAGTCGGACCGGGTGTAGCGATCCATTCAAGAATTCTGCTTGGCCGGTTTATTTTGCCGCCGAACACGTGACAGCAGATCCCCCAAGGCCTACCTGAAGCCAATTAATGTGGCCAAATTAACATGAAAGACCCTAAAAATTTAACAACATCCTAATTTATTTGAAAGACCCGGTTGAGTTAGAGTCTGTACGTACTAAAAAGGAGAAATATGTGGAAACATTCGCAGAAATTAAAATGGCACATTAAAGAGTCCAAACGCATTCGCAGAAATTAAAATGATACATTGAAGAGACATGCAATAGAAATCGTAAGGAAAGTAAAGAATGCGAGATTGATATCTGTAGGTCCGAGATCAAACCACCTACACGATATTTAGCAAAATACGAGTGCGGAATCCTCGTACAAGCTCGATTCAAGAGAAATAGTAGAAGAATAGACTAGATCTATGATAAAGATTAAGTCTTGAATGATAAAAGTCTACTATTGAAGCTGATCGTAAACAAGCAATACACAAGAAATCGTAAACTGCCTTTGATTGATTGAAAAGCTTGGTTACAAAGAAAGACAAATGGGTT